>OY754929.1:0-22500 GCA_963576535.1 Plemyria rubiginata
ACCTAACCTAACCTAACCTAACCTAACCTAACCTAACCTAACCTAACCTAACCTAACCTAACCTAACCTAACCTAACCTAACCTAACCTAACCTAACCTAACCTAACCTAACCTAACCTAACCTAACCTAACCTAACCTAACCTAACCTAACCTAACCTAACCTAACCTAACCTAACCTAACCTAACCTAACCTAACCTAACCTAACCTAACCTAACCTAACCTAACCTAACCTAACCTAACCTAACCTAACCTAACCTAACCTAACCTAACCTAACCTAACCTAACCTAACCTAACCTAACCTAACCTAACCTAACCTAACCTAACCTAACCTAACCTAACCTAACCTAACCTAACCTAACCTAACCTAACCTAACCTAACCTAACCTAACCTAACCTAACCTAACCTAACCTAACCTAACCTAACCTAACCTAACCTAACCTAACCTAACCTAACCTAACCTAACCTAACCTAACCTAACCTAACCTAACCTAACCTAACCTAACCTAACCTAACCTAACCTAACCTAACCTAACCTAACCTAACCTAACCTAACCTAACCTAACCTAACCTAACCTAACCTAACCTAACCTAACCTAACCTAACCTAACCTAACCTAACCTAACCTAACCTAACCTAACCTAACCTAACCTAACCTAACCTAACCTAACCTAACCTAACCTAACCTAACCTAACCTAACCTAACCTAACCTAACCTAACCTAACCTAACCTAACCTAACCTAACCTAACCTAACCTAACCTAACCTAACCTAACCTAACCTAACCTAACCTAACCTAACCTAACCTAACCTAACCTAACCTAACCTAACCTAACCTAACCTAACCTAACCTAACCTAACCTAACCTAACCTAACCTAACCTAACCTAACCTAACCTAACCTAACCTAACCTAACCTAACCTAACCTAACCTAACCTAACCTAACCTAACCTAACCTAACCTAACCTAACCTAACCTAACCTAACCTAACCTAACCTAACCTAACCTAACCTAACCTAACCTAACCTAACCTAACCTAACCTAACCTAACCTAACCTAACCTAACCTAACCTAACCTAACCTAACCTAACCTAACCTAACCTAACCTAACCTAACCTAACCTAACCTAACCTAACCTAACCTAACCTAACCTAACCTAACCTAACCTAACCTAACCTAACCTAACCTAACCTAACCTAACCTAACCTAACCTAACCTAACCTAACCTAACCTAACCTAACCTAACCTAACCTAACCTAACCTAACCTAACCTAACCTAACCTAACCTAACCTAACCTAACCTAACCTAACCTAACCTAACCTAACCTAACCTAACCTAACCTAACCTAACCTAACCTAACCTAACCTAACCTAACCTAACCTAACCTAACCTAACCTAACCTAACCTAACCTAACCTAACCTAACCTAACCTAACCTAACCTAACCTAACCTAACCTAACCTAACCTAACCTAACCTAACCTAACCTAACCTAACCTAACCTAACCTAACCTAACCTAACCTAACCTAACCTAACCTAACCTAACCTAACCTAACCTAACCTAACCTAACCTAACCTAACCTAACCTAACCTAACCTAACCTAACCTAACCTAACCTAACCTAACCTAACCTAACCTAACCTAACCTAACCTAACCTAACCTAACCTAACCTAACCTAACCTAACCTAACCTAACCTAACCTAACCTAACCTAACCTAACCTAACCTAACCTAACCTAACCTAACCTAACCTAACCTAACCTAACCTAACCTAACCTAACCTAACCTAACCTAACCTAACCTAACCTAACCTAACCTAACCTAACCTAACCTAACCTAACCTAACCTAACCTAACCTAACCTAACCTAACCTAACCTAACCTAACCTAACCTAACCTAACCTAACCTAACCTAACCTAACCTAACCTAACCTAACCTAACCTAACCTAACCTAACCTAACCTAACCTAACCTAACCTAACCTAACCTAACCTAACCTAACCTAACCTAACCTAACCTAACCTAACCTAACCTAACCTAACCTAACCTAACCTAACCTAACCTAACCTAACCTAACCTAACCTAACCTAACCTAACCTAACCTAACCTAACCTAACCTAACCTAACCTAACCTAACCTAACCTAACCTAACCTAACCTAACCTAACCTAACCTAACCTAACCTAACCTAACCTAACCTAACCTAACCTAACCTAACCTAACCTAACCTAACCTAACCTAACCTAACCTAACCTAACCTAACCTAACCTAACCTAACCTAACCTAACCTAACCTAACCTAACCTAACCTAACCTAACCTAACCTAACCTAACCTAACCTAACCTAACCTAACCTAACCTAACCTAACCTAACCTAACCTAACCTAACCTAACCTAACCTAACCTAACCTAACCTAACCTAACCTAACCTAACCTAACCTAACCTAACCTAACCTAACCTAACCTAACCTAACCTAACCTAACCTAACCTAACCTAACCTAACCTAACCTAACCTAACCTAACCTAACCTAACCTAACCTAACCTAACCTAACCTAACCTAACCTAACCTAACCTAACCTAACCTAACCTAACCTAACCTAACCTAACCTAACCTAACCTAACCTAACCTAACCTAACCTAACCTAACCTAACCTAACCTAACCTAACCTAACCTAACCTAACCTAACCTAACCTAACCTAACCTAACCTAACCTAACCTAACCTAACCTAACCTAACCTAACCTAACCTAACCTAACCTAACCTAACCTAACCTAACCTAACCTAACCTAACCTAACCTAACCTAACCTAACCTAACCTAACCTAACCTAACCTAACCTAACCTAACCTAACCTAACCTAACCTAACCTAACCTAACCTAACCTAACCTAACCTAACCTAACCTAACCTAACCTAACCTAACCTAACCTAACCTAACCTAACCTAACCTAACCTAACCTAACCTAACCTAACCTAACCTAACCTAACCTAACCTAACCTAACCTAACCTAACCTAACCTAACCTAACCTAACCTAACCTAACCTAACCTAACCTAACCTAACCTAACCTAACCTAACCTAACCTAACCTAACCTAACCTAACCTAACCTAACCTAACCTAACCTAACCTAACCTAACCTAACCTAACCTAACCTAACCTAACCTAACCTAACCTAACCTAACCTAACCTAACCTAACCTAACCTAACCTAACCTAACCTAACCTAACCTAACCTAACCTAACCTAACCTAACCTAACCTAACCTAACCTAACCTAACCTAACCTAACCTAACCTAACCTAACCTAACCTAACCTAACCTAACCTAACCTAACCTAACCTAACCTAACCTAACCTAACCTAACCTAACCTAACCTAACCTAACCTAACCTAACCTAACCTAACCTAACCTAACCTAACCTAACCTAACCTAACCTAACCTAACCTAACCTAACCTAACCTAACCTAACCTAACCTAACCTAACCTAACCTAACCTAACCTAACCTAACCTAACCTAACCTAACCTAACCTAACCTAACCTAACCTAACCTAACCTAACCTAACCTAACCTAACCTAACCTAACCTAACCTAACCTAACCTAACCTAACCTAACCTAACCTAACCTAACCTAACCTAACCTAACCTAACCTAACCTAACCTAACCTAACCTAACCTAACCTAACCTAACCTAACCTAACCTAACCTAACCTAACCTAACCTAACCTAACCTAACCTAACCTAACCTAACCTAACCTAACCTAACCTAACCTAACCTAACCTAACCTAACCTAACCTAACCTAACCTAACCTAACCTAACCTAACCTAACCTAACCTAACCTAACCTAACCTAACCTAACCTAACCTAACCTAACCTAACCTAACCTAACCTAACCTAACCTAACCTAACCTAACCTAACCTAACCTAACCTAACCTAACCTAACCTAACCTAACCTAACCTAACCTAACCTAACCTAACCTAACCTAACCTAACCTAACCTAACCTAACCTAACCTAACCTAACCTAACCTAACCTAACCTAACCTAACCTAACCTAACCTAACCTAACCTAACCTAACCTAACCTAACCTAACCTAACCTAACCTAACCTAACCTAACCTAACCTAACCTAACCTAACCTAACCTAACCTAACCTAACCTAACCTAACCTAACCTAACCTAACCTAACCTAACCTAACCTAACCTAACCTAACCTAACCTAACCTAACCTAACCTAACCTAACCTAACCTAACCTAACCTAACCTAACCTAACCTAACCTAACCTAACCTAACCTAACCTAACCTAACCTAACCTAACCTAACCTAACCTAACCTAACCTAACCTAACCTAACCTAACCTAACCTAACCTAACCTAACCTAACCTAACCTAACCTAACCTAACCTAACCTAACCTAACCTAACCTAACCTAACCTAACCTAACCTAACCTAACCTAACCTAACCTAACCTAACCTAACCTAACCTAACCTAACCTAACCTAACCTAACCTAACCTAACCTAACCTAACCTAACCTAACCTAACCTAACCTAACCTAACCTAACCTAACCTAACCTAACCTAACCTAACCTAACCTAACCTAACCTAACCTAACCTAACCTAACCTAACCTAACCTAACCTAACCTAACCTAACCTAACCTAACCTAACCTAACCTAACCTAACCTAACCTAACCTAACCTAACCTAACCTAACCTAACCTAACCTAACCTAACCTAACCTAACCTAACCTAACCTAACCTAACCTAACCTAACCTAACCTAACCTAACCTAACCTAACCTAACCTAACCTAACCTAACCTAACCTAACCTAACCTAACCTAACCTAACCTAACCTAACCTAACCTAACCTAACCTAACCTAACCTAACCTAACCTAACCTAACCTAACCTAACCTAACCTAACCTAACCTAACCTAACCTAACCTAACCTAACCTAACCTAACCTAACCTAACCTAACCTAACCTAACCTAACCTAACCTAACCTAACCTAACCTAACCTAACCTAACCTAACCTAACCTAACCTAACCTAACCTAACCTAACCTAACCTAACCTAACCTAACCTAACCTAACCTAACCTAACCTAACCTAACCTAACCTAACCTAACCTAACCTAACCTAACCTAACCTAACCTAACCTAACCTAACCTAACCTAACCTAACCTAACCTAACCTAACCTAACCTAACCTAACCTAACCTAACCTAACCTAACCTAACCTAACCTAACCTAACCTAACCTAACCTAACCTAACCTAACCTAACCTAACCTAACCTAACCTAACCTAACCTAACCTAACCTAACCTAACCTAACCTAACCTAACCTAACCTAACCTAACCTAACCTAACCTAACCTAACCTAACCTAACCTAACCTAACCTAACCTAACCTAACCTAACCTAACCTAACCTAACCTAACCTAACCTAACCTAACCTAACCTAACCTAACCTAACCTAACCTAACCTAACCTAACCTAACCTAACCTAACCTAACCTAACCTAACCTAACCTAACCTAACCTAACCTAACCTAACCTAACCTAACCTAACCTAACCTAACCTAACCTAACCTAACCTAACCTAACCTAACCTAACCTAACCTAACCTAACCTAACCTAACCTAACCTAACCTAACCTAACCTAACCTAACCTAACCTAACCTAACCTAACCTAACCTAACCTAACCTAACCTAACCTAACCTAACCTAACCTAACCTAACCTAACCTAACCTAACCTAACCTAACCTAACCTAACCTAACCTAACCTAACCTAACCTAACCTAACCTAACCTAACCTAACCTAACCTAACCTAACCTAACCTAACCTAACCTAACCTAACCTAACCTAACCTAACCTAACCTAACCTAACCTAACCTAACCTAACCTAACCTAACCTAACCTAACCTAACCTAACCTAACCTAACCTAACCTAACCTAACCTAACCTAACCTAACCTAACCTAACCTAACCTAACCTAACCTAACCTAACCTAACCTAACCTAACCTAACCTAACCTAACCTAACCTAACCTAACCTAACCTAACCTAACCTAACCTAACCTAACCTAACCTAACCTAACCTAACCTAACCTAACCTAACCTAACCTAACCTAACCTAACCTAACCTAACCTAACCTAACCTAACCTAACCTAACCTAACCTAACCTAACCTAACCTAACCTAACCTAACCTAACCTAACCTAACCTAACCTAACCTAACCTAACCTAACCTAACCTAACCTAACCTAACCTAACCTAACCTAACCTAACCTAACCTAACCTAACCTAACCTAACCTAACCTAACCTAACCTAACCTAACCTAACCTAACCTAACCTAACCTAACCTAACCTAACCTAACCTAACCTAACCTAACCTAACCTAACCTAACCTAACCTAACCTAACCTAACCTAACCTAACCTAACCTAACCTAACCTAACCTAACCTAACCTAACCTAACCTAACCTAACCTAACCTAACCTAACCTAACCTAACCTAACCTAACCTAACCTAACCTAACCTAACCTAACCTAACCTAACCTAACCTAACCTAACCTAACCTAACCTAACCTAACCTAACCTAACCTAACCTAACCTAACCTAACCTAACCTAACCTAACCTAACCTAACCTAACCTAACCTAACCTAACCTAACCTAACCTAACCTAACCTAACCTAACCTAACCTAACCTAACCTAACCTAACCTAACCTAACCTAACCTAACCTAACCTAACCTAACCTAACCTAACCTAACCTAACCTAACCTAACCTAACCTAACCTAACCTAACCTAACCTAACCTAACCTAACCTAACCTAACCTAACCTAACCTCCTAACCTAACCTAACCTAACCTAACCTAACCTAACCTAACCTAACCTAACCTAACCTAACCTAACCTAACCTAACCTAACCTAACCTAACCTAACCTAACCTAACCTAACCTAACCTAACCTAACCTAACCTAACCTAACCTAACCTAACCTAACCTAACCTAACCTAACCTAACCTAACCTAACCTAACCTAACCTAACCTAACCTAACCTAACCTAACCTAACCTAACCTAACCTAACCTAACCTAACCTAACCTAACCTAACCTAACCTAACCTAACCTAACCTAACCTAACCTAACCTAACCTAACCTAACCTAACCTAACCTAACCTAACCTAACCTAACCTAACCTAACCTAACCTAACCTAACCTAACCTAACCTAACCTAACCTAACCTAACCTAACCTAACCTAACCTAACCTAACCTAACCTAACCTAACCTAACCTAACCTAACCTAACCTAACCTAACCTAACCTAACCTAACCTAACCTAACCTAACCTAACCTAACCTAACCTAACCTAACCTAACCTAACCTAACCTAACCTAACCTAACCTAACCTAACCTAACCTAACCTAACCTAACCTAACCTAACCTAACCTAACCTAACCTAACCTAACCTAACCTAACCTAACCTAACCTAACCTAACCTAACCTAACCTAACCTAACCTAACCTAACCTAACCTAACCTAACCTAACCTAACCTAACCTAACCTAACCTAACCTAACCTAACCTAACCTAACCTAACCTAACCTAACCTAACCTAACCTAACCTAACCTAACCTAACCTAACCTAACCTAACCTAACCTAACCTAACCTAACCTAACCTAACCTAACCTAACCTAACCTAACCTAACCTAACCTAACCTAACCTAACCTAACCTAACCTAACCTAACCTAACCTAACCTAACCTAACCTAACCTAACCTAACCTAACCTAACCTAACCTAACCTAACCTAACCTAACCTAACCTAACCTAACCTAATAACCTAACCTAACCTAACCTAACCTAACCTAACCTAACCTAACCTAACCTAACCTAACCTAACCTAACCTAACCTAACCTAACCTAACCTAACCTAACCTAACCTAACCTAACCTAACCTAACCTAACCTAACCTAACCTAACCTAACCTAACCTAACCTAACCTAACCTAACCTAACCTAACCTAACCTAACCTAACCTAACCTAACCTAACCTAACCTAACCTAACCTAACCTAACCTAACCTAACCTAACCTAACCTAACCTAACCTAACCTAACCTAACCTAACCTAACCTAACCTAACCTAACCTAACCTAACCTAACCTAACCTAACCTAACCTAACCTAACCTAACCTAACCTAACCTAACCTAACCTAACCTAACCTAACCTAACCTAACCTAACCTAACCTAACCTAACCTAACCTAACCTAACCTAACCTAACCTAACCTAACCTAACCTAACCTAACCTAACCTAACCTAACCTAACCTAACCTAACCTAACCTAACCTAACCTAACCTAACCTAACCTAACCTAACCTAACCTAACCTAACCTAACCTAACCTAACCTAACCTAACCTAACCTAACCTAACCTAACCTAACCTAACCTAACCTAACCTAACCTAACCTAACCTAACCTAACCTAACCTAACCTAACCTAACCTAACCTAACCTAACCTAACCTAACCTAACCTAACCTAACCTAACCTAACCTAACCTAACCTAACCTAACCTAACCTAACCTAACCTAACCTAACCTAACCTAACCTAACCTAACCTAACCTAACCTAACCTAACCTAACCTAACCTAACCTAACCTAACCTAACCTAACCTAACCTAACCTAACCTAACCTAACCTAACCTAACCTAACCTAACCTAACCTAACCTAACCTAACCTAACCTAACCTAACCTAACCTAACCTAACCTAACCTAACCTAACCTAACCTAACCTAACCTAACCTAACCTAACCTAACCTAACCTAACCTAACCTAACCTAACCTAACCTAACCTAACCTAACCTAACCTAACCTAACCTAACCTAACCTAACCTAACCTAACCTAACCTAACCTAACCTAACCTAACCTAACCTAACCTAACCTAACCTAACCTAACCTAACCTAACCTAACCTAACCTAACCTAACCTAACCTAACCTAACCTAACCTAACCTAACCTAACCTAACCTAACCTAACCTAACCTAACCTAACCTAACCTAACCTAACCTAACCTAACCTAACCTAACCTAACCTAACCTAACCTAACCTAACCTAACCTAACCTAACCTAACCTAACCTAACCTAACCTAACCTAACCTAACCTAACCTAACCTAACCTAACCTAACCTAACCTAACCTAACCTAACCTAACCTAACCTAACCTAACCTAACCTAACCTAACCTAACCTAACCTAACCTAACCTAACCTAACCTAACCTAACCTAACCTAACCTAACCTAACCTAACCTAACCTAACCTAACCTAACCTAACCTAACCTAACCTAACCTAACCTAACCTAACCTAACCTAACCTAACCTAACCTAACCTAACCTAACCTAACCTAACCTAACCTAACCTAACCTAACCTAACCTAACCTAACCTAACCTAACCTAACCTAACCTAACCTAACCTAACCTAACCTAACCTAACCTAACCTAACCTAACCTAACCTAACCTAACCTAACCTAACCTAACCTAACCTAACCTAACCTAACCTAACCTAACCTAACCTAACCTAACCTAACCTAACCTAACCTAACCTAACCTAACCTAACCTAACCTAACCTAACCTAACCTAACCTAACCTAACCTAACCTAACCTAACCTAACCTAACCTAACCTAACCTAACCTAACCTAACCTAACCTAACCTAACCTAACCTAACCTAACCTAACCTAACCTAACCTAACCTAACCTAACCTAACCTAACCTAACCTAACCTAACCTAACCTAACCTAACCTAACCTAACCTAACCTAACCTAACCTAACCTAACCTAACCTAACCTAACCTAACCTAACCTAACCTAACCTAACCTAACCTAACCTAACCTAACCTAACCTAACCTAACCTAACCTAACCTAACCTAACCTAACCTAACCTAACCTAACCTAACCTAACCTAACCTAACCTAACCTAACCTAACCTAACCTAACCTAACCTAACCTAACCTAACCTAACCTAACCTAACCTAACCTAACCTAACCTAACCTAACCTAACCTAACCTAACCTAACCTAACCTAACCTAACCTAACCTAACCTAACCTAACCTAACCTAACCTAACCTAACCTAACCTAACCTAACCTAACCTAACCTAACCTAACCTAACCTAACCTAACCTAACCTAACCTAACCTAACCTAACCTAACCTAACCTAACCTAACCTAACCTAACCTAACCTAACCTAACCTAACCTAACCTAACCTAACCTAACCTAACCTAACCTAACCTAACCTAACCTAACCTAACCTAACCTAACCTAACCTAACCTAACCTAACCTAACCTAACCTAACCTAACCTAACCTAACCTAACCTAACCTAACCTAACCTAACCTAACCTAACCTAACCTAACCTAACCTAACCTAACCTAACCTAACCTAACCTAACCTAACCTAACCTAACCTAACCTAACCTAACCTAACCTAACCTAACCTAACCTAACCTAACCTAACCTAACCTAACCTAACCTAACCTAACCTAACCTAACCTAACCTAACCTAACCTAACCTAACCTAACCTAACCTAACCTAACCTAACCTAACCTAACCTAACCTAACCTAACCTAACCTAACCTAACCTAACCTAACCTAACCTAACCTAACCTAACCTAACCTAACCTAACCTAACCTAACCTAACCTAACCTAACCTAACCTAACCTAACCTAACCTAACCTAACCTAACCTAACCTAACCTAACCTAACCTAACCTAACCTAACCTAACCTAACCTAACCTAACCTAACCTAACCTAACCTAACCTAACCTAACCTAACCTAACCTAACCTAACCTAACCTAACCTAACCTAACCTAACCTAACCTAACCTAACCTAACCTAACCTAACCTAACCTAACCTAACCTAACCTAACCTAACCTAACCTAACCTAACCTAACCTAACCTAACCTAACCTAACCTAACCTAACCTAACCTAACCTAACCTAACCTAACCTAACCTAACCTAACCTAACCTAACCTAACCTAACCTAACCTAACCTAACCTAACCTAACCTAACCTAACCTAACCTAACCTAACCTAACCTAACCTAACCTAACCTAACCTAACCTAACCTAACCTAACCTAACCTAACCTAACCTAACCTAACCTAACCTAACCTAACCTAACCTAACCTAACCTAACCTAACCTAACCTAACCTAACCTAACCTAACCTAACCTAACCTAACCTAACCTAACCTAACCTAACCTAACCTAACCTAACCTAACCTAACCTAACCTAACCTAACCTAACCTAACCTAACCTAACCTAACCTAACCTAACCTAACCTAACCTAACCTAACCTAACCTAACCTAACCTAACCTAACCTAACCTAACCTAACCTAACCTAACCTAACCTAACCTAACCTAACCTAACCTAACCTAACCTAACCTAACCTAACCTAACCTAACCTAACCTAACCTAACCTAACCTAACCTAACCTAACCTAACCTAACCTAACCTAACCTAACCTAACCTAACCTAACCTAACCTAACCTAACCTAACCTAACCTAACCTAACCTAACCTAACCTAACCTAACCTAACCTAACCTAACCTAACCTAACCTAACCTAACCTAACCTAACCTAACCTAACCTAACCTAACCTAACCTAACCTAACCTAACCTAACCTAACCTAACCTAACCTAACCTAACCTAACCTAACCTAACCTAACCTAACCTAACCTAACCTAACCTAACCAATTTTGACAACAGCCAATATATTTAATAACATTAAATATATTGAAGCTCATTTTCTTTGCCATATTTTAAAAATTTTTACCCCCCCCTCCCCCCCTCCAAAAAAGTCAAGTTGTCAGATTTCTCTCCGGAACTAGGGGTTTAAATTCTATGCGACATTACGTTTAAGAATTAGTTTTAAGATTGAGGGCGATATTATTATATCGACTGTATAGACTAGGATTTTATTTTATTTTATTGTGTTGTTGCAAATTGTTGACTTTGAAGCGCTGTGTCTTTTTAACCAGAGCTTCATACTTTACGGGAATTTCTAGTATTATAGAAAAATAAATAGGCCTACCGTTTCGTACACACAAATTGACTCTACCCAGAGTAGGAACATTTTGACTTTGATTTTTACTGATTTAACCAAGAAATTGGTCTTATCCTATAGGTAGACTTGCTTACTTTAGAGCGTGTTATTTTTGACACAAAAACTGTTAGAGGCCTACGTTACATGGGGAAAATATTAAAAACTTACTGTTCGTACCAGCTTAACGCGTACACCACCCGCTGTTGTTGTCACGACGTCACACAAACGATCGGCTGGAGCTGGAACCACCATCTGAAACAGAAAGAACACGATTAGTATAGCATTAAATTAGTTTTAGGAATCTATTTACAACTTTTACAAATTTACTTTAAATTTAAGTCACACCTCTCTTATACAAACCAAATACTTCTTACAAAACCTGACGTGTTCCTCTGACGCAATGTTTGCCGCACTTCATACTCCTGTAAAGAAGACCAAGGATTTGATTGAACTGGACTCCCCAACATCTCCGCCAATGAACAACCAAGCAGGGCCCTCAGGACAGGGCGACGAATTAACGCAGACCTCGAACGTGAGGCGTAGCGTAGGAGAATGGGAGCTAGTCAAGAAAGGGAAATCAACCTCCCAACAATACAAGACCTCCACATCACCAAAGAAGGTGGTTACAACAATCCCCAGGCCTAAGCCAGTGACGTTGCCCTCGCAAGAGAGCAAGTTAACAGGGCGCACACTACCGGCTAACTCGGGGAGTCCAAAACAGCTGGAAAAGTTCCCCACTAGGACAGCAGAGGCAAAAGCCTGCCTCAGCAAAGCGAAAACCAACCTTGAGCTCTCAAGGAATCTAAAGACGGACATCAAGCAAAATGTCATACAGGCCATAGACCGGCTTTACGTGCTGGTCAAGGAATCCGAGGTAAGTAATACCCGAGAAAAAACCCAATCGGCAAAACCTAACATGGGTCCTGAAGAGAAAGTAAAGGAGCCGGAAACCGGAGACCCAAGATCCAGTGGGGAAATTGACCTGAAAAGACAAATAGAAGAACACAGCAAGCTACTGAAAGAAAACAACGAAAGGATGGAGAACCTAAAGGAGGCAATGGAGAGACAGAGAGAGATCCTCGAGAAGGCCTCTTACGCGAACATCGCTGCAGGTCCATCCAGGAGGCAGCCCCGTGAACAAGTTGCGCTGCACTCAGTAGTTGTGTCTTCCAAAGACGAAAAAGAGACTGGAGAGGAAGTTCTCAACAGGATCAGGGAAGCTGTCAATGCCAAGGAAGGAGGAGTTAATGTCGACAGAGTAAGAAAGGCGAAAGACGGCAAGGTCATCATGGGCTGCAGATCCGAAGCGGAGAGACAGAAGGTCAAAGACAGGCTTAAGAAAGCAGAGACTCACCTAAACGTCGAGGAGATTCAGAATAAAGACCCACTTCTGATCCTTAGAGACGTCTTACAATTCCACAGTGATGAAGACATCATAAGCGCTCTAAGGAAACAGAACGGATACATCTTCCAAACCCTCGACAAGCAGGAAGACCGACTCGAGATCCGCTACAGGAAGAAGGCCAGGAACCCCCACATATGCCATGTGGTGATCAAGGTATCCCCCAGGATATGGAACTCGATGATAGAGGCAGGAGAAGTCCATATAGACCTGCAAAGGGTAAAAGTGGCTGATCAATCACCGCTAGTGCAGTGCTCTCTATGCCTTGGATATGGCCACGGCCGACGCCACTGCAAAGAGAGCATTGCAAAGTGCAGTCACTGCGGAGGCCCGCATATGAAGACCGAGTGCGCAGACTGGATCAGTGGTGAGGCGCCCTCATGTTGCAACTGTAGGCACGCAAAGCTCGAGTCAACGGAGCACAATGCGTTCAGCGAAGAGTGCGCCGTAAGAAGAAGGTGGGACGCATTGGCGCGAGCCTCTGTTGCGTATTGCTGAGGGCGCCACCGACGGAAACTCCACTGTTACCCAAACCAGAGAAAAGCCCTACCGCGTCCTCCAAGCCAATCTTCAAAGAATGGATACTGCCACAAATGAGCTGATGATAGAAGCAGAGAAAAGGAAGGTATCTTTTGCGCTGCTCCAAGAGCCATACGTGGGTGGGATAAGTAGGATGAAAGGATACAAAGGAGTCCGGATCTTTCAGAATACCGAGCCAGGAGAAGGGACTGTCAAAGCAGCAGTAGCCGTTTTTGATCATGAGCTAGATGTTATACAGTGCCCCGAACTCACAAACAACAACATAGCAGTGGTAAAGATCCGGACCAGCGCCTGGCAAGTCTCTGTGATCTCATACTACTTCGAACCAACCCAGCCCATAGCGCCATACTTGGAGCATCTCAAAAGAATAACCGATGAGATTGGACCTAGAAGAGTTATCGTGGGGGGCGACGCAAACGCAAAGAGTACCTGGTGGGGTAGTAACACCATAGACGACAGAGGCGAGGATATGTCGGGAACCCTGGAGGAGCTGGGACTGCATGTGTTGAATGAGGGGGACAAGCCCACTTTCGACACAATTAGAGGAGGGATCTCATACACCAGCCATCCTGACGTAACAGCGTGTTCAGTCGACATGCTGGACCTGGTAGACGGCTGGAGGGTGATGGATGACCTCACGAGCTCGGACCACAACGGCATCTGTTTCAATATAGCACTCAAAAAAGCAAAAGGGGTAAGCGTACGCAGAACAACCAGGCTTTACAATACCAAAAAAGCTAATTGGGGTAGGTTTCATGAGAAACTGACCCAGTTAAAAATAGAACACCAAATTAACACATCACAAATAGAACAAATAGCAAACAAAGTAGAGTTAGAAAATGCAATAGTTAAATTTACAAACATATTAACACAAACATGCATAGATACCATACCCAAAAAGAAAGCCAAAGAAACACTTACCATGCCGTGGTGGTCGGAAGATCTCGCCGTGCTTAAGAGGAAGTCCGTCACCCTGAAGCGTCGAATCAAAGGAGCCGCACCCGCACGAAGATCCAAGGTTGTAGAGGAGTACCTGGAAGCAAAGGAAAATTATCTAAACGAGATTAAGAAAGCGAAGACACAAAGTTGGATGGATTTCTGTGGGAAACAGGATAGGGAAGGAGTTTGGGAGGGGATATACAGGGTCATAGGGCGAACCGCCACAAGGCAGGAAGACATACCCTTAGTAAAGGATGGCGTACAATTGGACCCCAAGGACTCGGCCAAAACCTTAGCACACACGTTCTTCCCGGACGATGATGAGGCAGAAGACAACGTTGACCACCGACAGACTAGGGAATTAGCAAACAAGGTAAACGACTCGGTCGATGATGAGCTGCATGACCCTGCGTTTACAAAAGAAGAGCTAAGTACTGCGGTGGCAAGCTTCAACCCCAAAAAAGCCCCGGGAGTGGACGGGTTTACTGCAGACATCTGTAGCCATGCTATTGAGAACGACCCAGGCACTTTCCTCGGACTGGCCAACAAATGCCTGGCTCTCTCGCACTTTCCGATCATCTGGAAAGAGGCCACAGTCGTGGCTCTGAGAAAGCCAGGCAAGACAGACTATACCAACCCAAAATCGTATAGGCCTATAGGATTGTTGCCAGTCATGGGTAAGGTCCTGGAGAAGATGGCAGTACGGCGGATGAAATGGCATCTCATCCCCAAGATGAGCACTCGCCAATATGGCTTTATGCCCAAAAAGAGCACCGAAGACTCCCTCTATGACCTAATACATCGAATCCGTGACAAACT
Organism: Plemyria rubiginata; assembly: GCA_963576535.1. Lineage (NCBI taxonomy): Eukaryota > Metazoa > Arthropoda > Insecta > Lepidoptera > Geometridae > Plemyria > Plemyria rubiginata. The sequence continues at coordinate 15,816 of OY754929.1, forward strand.
AGATGAGAAGAAACTAATAACAGTAATCTCACTGGACATAGAGGGAGCCTTCGACAGCGCATGGTGGCCCGCTATAAAAGTCAGGTTGGCAGAGGAAGGGTGTCCCGTTAATTTGCGAAGGCTCATCGATAGCTACTTACAAGATAGGCAGATTAGGATTAGGTATGCTGGAGAGGAGTACGTGAAAGACACGAGCAAGGGGTGCGTCCAGGGGTCGATAGGGGGTCCCATAATGTGGAACCTCCTATTGGATCCACTACTGAAAGGGCTAGAAGAGCGCGGAGACTATGTGCAGGCATTCGCTGATGATGTGGTCCTGATTTTCGACGGGGATACCGCTCTTGAAGTCCAGCGACGGGCGAATGCCGCCCTCGCCTACGTAAGGGAGTGGGGTGTCAAAAATAAGCTCCGATTTGCGCCAAGCAAGACCAACGCCATGGTCATAACACGCAAGCTTAGGTATGATACACCACTTCTGAGCATGGGCGGGGTCGCCATTGGTATGTCGCAGGAATTCAAGATCCTGGGGCTCACCTTGGACAATAAGCTGACGTTTAACACCCATGCTGCAAATGTTTGCAAAAAGGCGTTAAACATTTACAAGCAACTATCTAGAGCCGCCAGGATCAGCTGGGGCCTCAGTCCGGAAGTCATCCGCATCATATATACCGCAACTATAGAACCCGTCATTATGTACGCGGCCAGCGTCTGGGCACCGGCGACAAAGAAAATAGGTGTCCAAAAGCAACTCAACGCGGTTCAGAGGGGATTTGCTCAAAAGCTCACCAGGGCGTACCGTACCGTCTCCCTGAACTCAGGACTGATACTGGCTGGAATACTCCCCCTCGATCTCCGAATACAGGAGGCAGCAGCCCTGTATGAGGCCAAGAGGGGGGTATTCCGACCGGAGTTGAAGGACAGGGAGGTGGAACGGTTAACACCATATGCCCAAACCAAGCATCCAGCGACGCATTTCCACCTTAGCTTGGTCAGCCTGATAGACAGGGAACAAGTGGATGCCCACAATACCCAGGCAGTAAAAATATATACAGATGGCAGTAAGATAGAGGGCGAGGTCGGGGCGGCTCTGTCACTGTGGAATGACGGAGCCGAGATCAAAGCCCTCAAACTCAAACTGCCATCATATTGCACTGTATATCAGGCTGAGCTTCTAGCGATATGTCGGGCTACTGAGGAAATCCTAAAGCGACCGGAGGAAACTTTTGGCATCTATAGCGATTCCCAATCAGCGCTACAGTCCGTCACAAATCATGGCTCCCTCCATCCCTTAGCCGTGGAGGCTCGGGAGAACCTAACAAAGAGCAGACTCCAGAATAAAGAAATATCTTTATTCTGGATCAAAGCCCACGCGGGATTGGAGGGTAATGAGAGAGCGGACCAGTTAGCAAAGGAGGCCGCGATGAACAAGAAAAGGAGGCCTGACTACGAATACTGTCCGGTCTCATTCGTCAAGCGACAGATACGTCTGCATACGCTTGACGAATGGAACCGTCGGTACAAGGAAGGCAAGACCGCCGGTACAACAAAAATCTTCTTCCCAGACGCTGTACAAGCCTTCAAAATAGTGCGCAAAATGACACCTACTAGCATCATGACACAGGTTCTGACGGGGCACGGCGGGTTCTCCGAATACTTGAGCAGATTCAAGTGTAAGGAGAGCCCCTCGTGCACCTGTGAACCCAACGTGGACGAAACGGTAGTGCATATCCTTTTAGAATGCCCAGTATTCTCTTTAAAAAGACACGAAGCGGAACAAGTCCTTGACTCCAAGTTAGCTATAGATAATTTGAGCGTAGTAATGTCAAATGATAAATTAAGGGAAAAATTCATAAAGTATTGTGTAGAAATCGTTAGTAAAGTAGTTCATAGAAATAAGTAAGGAAATTTATGTTTATACATATTTTGAATAATATGAGATATCAACATAAAAATGTATAGTTTTAAGTTAGCCCTAATTTTTGTCAAAATCATTTATTGTGTTTAAATTTAATTCTAAGTAAAATATAGTATAAGTTCCCCTAGACCCCAAGAGGGTACGATAAGATTGTAACCCCACCCGTATATAGTAATAAAAGCAAACAGTCTTTGATTCATTACACGTCAAAGGAACGAGAAAAAAAAAAAAAAAAAAAAAAAAAAAAAAAAAAAAAAAAAAAAAAAAAAAAAAAAAAAAAAAAAAAAAAAAAAAAAAAAAAAAAAAAAAAAAAAAAAAAAAAAAAAAAAAAAAAAAACCTAACCTAACCTAACCTAACCTAACCTAACCTAACCTAACCTAACCTAACCTAACCTAACCTAACCTAACCTAACCTAACCTAACCTAACCTAACCTAACCTAACCTAACCTAACCTAACCTAACCTAACCTAACCTAACCTAACCTAACCTAACCTAACCTAACCTAACCTAACCTAACCTAACCTAACCTAACCTAACCTAACCTAACCTAACCTAACCTAACCTAACCTAACCTAACCTAACCTAACCTAACCTAACCTAACCTAACCTAACCTAACCTAACCTAACCTAACCTAACCTAACCTAACCTAACCTAACCTAACCTAACCTAACCTAACCTAACCTAACCTAACCTAACCTAACCTAACCTAACCTAACCTAACCTAACCTAACCTAACCTAACCTAACCTAACCTAACCTAACCTAACCTAACCTAACCTAACCTAACCTAACCTAACCTAACCTAACCTAACCTAACCTAACCTAACCTAACCTAACCTAACCTAACCTAACCTAACCTAACCTAACCTAACCTAACCTAACCTAACCTAACCTAACCTAACCTAACCTAACCTAACCTAACCTAACCTAACCTAACCTAACCTAACCTAACCTAACCTAACCTAACCTAACCTAACCTAACCTAACCTAACCTAACCTAACCTAACCTAACCTAACCTAACCTAACCTAACCTAACCTAACCTAACCTAACCTAACCTAACCTAACCTAACCTAACCTAACCTAACCTAACCTAACCTAACCTAACCTAACCTAACCTAACCTAACCTAACCTAACCTAACCTAACCTAACCTAACCTAACCTAACCTAACCTAACCTAACCTAACCTAACCTAACCTAACCTAACCTAACCTAACCTAACCTAACCTAACCTAACCTAACCTAACCTAACCTAACCTAACCTAACCTAACCTAACCTAACCTAACCTAACCTAACCTAACCTAACCTAACCTAACCTAACCTAACCTAACCTAACCTAACCTAACCTAACCTAACCTAACCTAACCTAACCTAACCTAACCTAACCTAACCTAACCTAACCTAACCTAACCTAACCTAACCTAACCTAACCTAACCTAACCTAACCTAACCTAACCTAACCTAACCTAACCTAACCTAACCTAACCTAACCTAACCTAACCTAACCTAACCTAACCTAACCTAACCTAACCTAACCTAACCTAACCTAACCTAACCTAACCTAACCTAACCTAACCTAACCTAACCTAACCTAACCTAACCTAACCTAACCTAACCTAACCTAACCTAACCTAACCTAACCTAACCTAACCTAACCTAACCTAACCTAACCTAACCTAACCTAACCTAACCTAACCTAACCTAACCTAACCTAACCTAACCTAACCTAACCTAACCTAACCTAACCTAACCTAACCTAACCTAACCTAACCTAACCTAACCTAACCTAACCTAACCTAACCTAACCTAACCTAACCTAACCTAACCTAACCTAACCTAACCTAACCTAACCTAACCTAACCTAACCTAACCTAACCTAACCTAACCTAACCTAACCTAACCTAACCTAACCTAACCTAACCTAACCTAACCTAACCTAACCCAAGCTTTGGCACCACTCCAGCTACTCAAGTCACCTGGCCCGGACCGACGAACTCGGGAAAACCACTCGAACTCCAACAATCGCTTCACCTCTACTCACTGTTAGATTTAAGGAAATTAGTAGTATTGTATAAAGTAGTCTATGTATAGGATTTCATTGTTATTGTATATATTTTCAAAAATAAATTATCCTTCCACTCTCTTTATCCTCTCCCCAATCTCTAATGTGGTGGGAAGTGGGAGTATCCCATTAGCACCCACTTCCCACAACACAACTCCCATTCTATAAAAAAAAAAAAAAAAAAAAAAAAAAAAAAAAAAAAAACCTAACCTAACCTAACCTAACCTAACCTAACCTAACCTAACCTAACCTAACCTAACCTAACCTAACCTAACCTAACCTAACCTAACCTAACCTAACCTAACCTAACCTAACCTAACCTAACCTAACCTAACCTAACCTAACCTAACCTAACCTAACCTAACCTAACCTAACCTAACCTAACCTAACCTAACCTAACCTAACCTAACCTAACCTAACCTAACCTAACCTAACCTAACCTAACCTAACCTAACCTAACCTAACCTAACCTAACCTAACCTAACCTAACCTAACCTAACCTAACCTAACCTAACCTAACCTAACCTAACCTAACCTAACCAGTCTCTAACCAGCTGCGCTCGGAAGCGGCAGGGCAATTTCGCGCTGGCAAGTTCGGCAAGTTTGGCAAGCAAGGCAAGTTGAGCAAAATACCATCTGGCAAGCCCGGCAACTTGGCAAGTCCGGCAACTTGGCAAGTCCAGCAAATCCGGCAATCGGCAAGTTGAGCAAGTTGCCAAGTTCGGCAAATCCGGCAAGTTGGCAAGTCCGGCAAACCCGGCAATCGGCAAGTTGAGCAAGTTGCCAAGTTCGGCAAATCCGGCAAGTTGGCCAATACCATCTGGCAACCTCAGTTAATTCGGCAACTACTTTTCGCCATGGGTAAATCAAAGTCTCAACGACCCAAGGTTTCCTCGAGGGACCACTCACCTGCTCAATCGCTGGACTCTGTGGCATCTGAAGTGAGGTCTGATTCTGATTGCTCTGAGGACACCTCCAAAGGCATAGTCTCCTCCAATAAAATGTTTAACCTTGTGATAGTTTTGAGGAATGACTGCAACAAATTGCTTGATGAGTCTATGAACATAAAAACTAGTATCAAAATCGGACTTCGTGAAAAAATCGATGCTATGCAAGACGTGGTCGTCAAACTGTGCACCACAAAAGACGAGCTCGTCGCGCAGATGAAGAGGGAGGACATGCGGCACAAACATCAAGTCTCCGAGCTCAAAGACAAAATTTTAAGTCTCCAAAACGACAGCATCCAAATGTCCTCCGAGTTCCCCACTGCCGAAATCCTTGCCGAGATTAAGGATTTGCGTAAGGAAGTGAGGTCGATGGCTCCAGCATCAGCTCCCGACCTAAAGCCTCTAGAGGAAGGACTCAGCAGCTTGAGAGTGGCGCTTCAATCAACAAAAGCCCAAATCGATGAAGCCACCCAGCAAGGTCTGTCTTACGCCGACGTCGCTCGAAGACCAGTCCAGCAGAAGCCGCACCATTCTATAATAGTGGCGTCAGACGACCCGACGGACTCCGGAGCCCAGCTACTGGAGAAAATAAAGGTTGCGGTAGACGCACGTACGACAGGACTCCGGGTCGACACCATACGTAAAGTGAGGGACCAGAAAATCGTCCTCAGCTGCGGAAGTCAGGATGAAGTTCATAAGCTCCAGTCTTGCCTGCAGGAGCGCGCTCGGGGACTCAAGGTAGAAGTAGCTAAATTTAAAGACCCGTTAGTTATTATTAAGGGGGTCCTCTCCTATAACTCCGACGAAGACGTGCTTAAGTCTTTGAAGACACAAAATCCCCAAATTATTGGAGATATCCCTGACACAGACTACAGGGCGTCGGTTAAGTATAGGAGGCGGACCCAAAATCCAATAGAGAACGACATAGTCCTCCAGGTCTCGCCAGCCTTGTGGCGCCGGCTGACGGCTGAGGGAACCGTCCATATCGACTTACAACGGAGGCAGGTTCTAGATCAGAGTCCGCTTCTTCGGTGCAGCAAGTGCCTTGGCTTCGGCCATGGGCGCAAGTTTTGCGGTGAAAAAGCGGACTTATGCAGTCACTGCGGTGACCCTCACTTGCGCAGAGATTGCCCCGTGTGGATGGCTGCCAACAATCCCTCATGCCGAAACTGCAGACTGGCGGGGCTCGGAAGGCACGATCATAATGCCTTTGACGTTGGGTGCCCGACGCGCATCCGGTGGGACTTCCTTGCGAGGTCTGGCGTGGCCTATATATAACACACTAAGGCTTCCATGTATATAACGCTGTTCATATGTCTAGATCCCCACTTTCTTCTCCTCTCTCATCCGGCGGGTCCGGCAAACTCTGGCTTGCTTGCCGGGGTTGCCGAGCCCGCTGTGTGAGATTAGCGTAAATTAATATCAGATTGAACTATAAGAAATAAGTACCATTATAATATCCAATTGCTAACATCTAAAGCAGGCCAGGCAGGTCGGCAACTTGGGCGGGTCTGGCAAGCTTGCTTGCTTGCTTGCTTGCCGGACTTGCCGACTTTGCCGTGCCTTTTGTATTAGATCAGTGTAAAATAATATAACATTGAACTATCAGAAACATGCCCCATAACAATATCCATTGTAGACATCCGGAAACAGGCCTGGCCGGTCGGCAACTCGGGCAAGTCCGACAGGTTTGCTTGCCGGATGCCGGCGGGTTTGGCAGGCAAGGCAAGTGAGCAAAATACCATCTGGCAACTTTGGC
>OY754929.1:6285000-6292500 GCA_963576535.1 Plemyria rubiginata
ATGGGCCCCGTTCAAGACGAACTTGGACAGGAGTGGACGACGACAAGAAAGCGGAACCTCCCGAACACCACATCTCCCGCCGCCGTTACAACGGCGGGATTCAGTGCTGGGCTATTTCCTGTTCGCTCGCCGCTACTAAGGAAATCCTAGTTAGTTTCTTTTCCTCCGCTTACTAATATGCTTAAATTCGGCGGGTGATCCTCCCTGATCTGAGGCCAACGTATAAAATGGGAGGCAGACACGATATCCGTTACGACGCTACGGCGCGAACGCCGACACGCCCTTCGGACGTCGAGTCCGCCTACTGGTCGAACGTTAAACACTCCTTCGAATACCGCGCAACAACAACGCAACATTTTTACACATCGTGTGTTGTGCGTGGCATAAGATGGTGGTACTTATGCAGCAGCAAACGTGTAACGTTCGATTACGTCAATTTTTAAACGGACCCGTGAGTGTTCACTCGCGAGAACCGCCATATGCGCGCACAGAGTGCACACGCAATGTGGTTTTGTTTTTATGCAGCCGGCCCTCAGACAGGAGTGGTCCTGGATGTGTATCCACGGACCGCAATGTGCGTTCGAAATGTCGATGTTCAAATGTGTCCTGCAGTTCACACTATGACGCGCAGTTAACTGCGTTCTTCATCGACCCGCGAGCCAAGTGATCCACCGTCCAGGGTAATAGTTTTCATATATTTCAGGTAAAAGAGTTATAGAAAAAAAGTATAAAAAAAAAATAACTTAGAACGAGAGAGAGTGCTGTTGTGCTCCCCCTCTCACTCTAAACCGTATGGATTTATTTTGTTTAGTTGACGAGCACGTCTCGTGTGCACGCAGATTCGGGATGCGGATTTTTCATCCGTCATAACCTTGACGGCTCGAGACGTGACGAAGCCTCATCGTGTGCGCGCGCGTTTCTCTTTAAAAAAAAAAAGAGAACAACACACAACAACACAAAAAAGCCTAGATATGATATATAACTTTGGATGGAGTTCAAGTATATATATATATATAATTATGTATAAAACAGCATTATAATATATTACACGTTAATGATCCTTCCGCAGGTTCCCCTACGGAAACCTTGTTACGACTTTTACTTCCTCTAAATGATCAAGTTTGGTCAACTTCCCAACGACGCCAACGGCCGTGAAGCCACCGCGTGTCGGTCCGAAGACCTCACTAAATCATTCAATCGGTAGTAGCGACGGGCGGTGTGTACAAAGGGCAGGGACGTAATCAACGCGAGCTTATGACTCGCGCTTACTAGGAATTCCTCGTTTATGGGGGATAATTGCAAACCCCAATCCCCAGCACGAAGGAGTTTCAACGGGTTGCCCGGGCCTTTAGGCCAGGGAGAACATGTTGATTCCTTCAGTGTAGCGCGCGTGCGGCCCAGGACATCTAAGGGCATCACAGACCTGTTATTGCTCAATCTCGTGCGGCTCGAAACCGCCGGTCCCTCTAAGAAGAATTTTAATACGTCGCCAGTGAGTTGCTTGACCGAAGCCATGCACACCGAAATGACGACGCCTATTTAGCAGGCTAGAGTCTCGTTCGTTACCGGAATTAACCAGACAAATCGCTCCACCAACTAAGAACGGCCATGCACCACCACCCACCGAATCAAGAAAGAGCTGTTAATCTGTCAATCCTTCCGGTGTCCGGGCCTGGTGAGATTTCCCGTGTTGAGTCAAATTAAGCCGCAGGCTCCACTCCTGGTGGTGCCCTTCCGTCAATTCCTTTAAGTTTCAGCTTTGCAACCATACTCCCCCCGGAGTCCAAAATCTTTGGTTTCCCGGAAGCTGCCCGCCGAGCCATTGTAGTAACGTCGGCGGATCGCTAGATGACATATTTACGGTTAGAACTAGGGCGGTATCTAATCGCCTTCGAACCTCTAACTTTCGTTCTTGATTGATGAAAACACCTTTGGCAAATGCTTTCGCTGATGTTCGTCTTGCGACGATCCAAGAATTTCACCTCTAACGTCGCAATACGAATGCCCCCAGTTATCCCTATTAATCATTACCTCGGAGTTCTGAAAACCAACAAAATAGAACCGAGATCATATTCTATTATTCCATGCACGAAATATTCAAGCAGCATTTTGAGCCCGCTTTGAGCACTCTAATTTGTTCAAAGTAAAATTGTCGGCCCACCTCGACACTCAATAAAGAGCACCGCGATAGGATTTTGATATTGAACCGGCGTGTTACCGCCGGCTCACCGACGATATGCTCCGCAAACGTGTCAGTATCACCGCGGATGCGGTGCACCGACAGCGCGGCGCACAAATGCAACTACGAGCTTTTTAACCGCAACAATTTTAGTATACGCTATTGGAGCTGGAATTACCGCGGCTGCTGGCACCAGACTTGCCCTCCAATTGTTCCTCGTTAAAATATTTAAAGTGTACTCATTCCGATTACGAGGCCTCATAAGAGTCCCGTATCGTTATTTTTCGTCACTACCTCCCCGTGCCGGGAGTGGGTAATTTGCGCGCCTGCTGCCTTCCTTGGATGTGGTAGCCGTTTCTCAGGCTCCCTCTCCGGAATCGAACCCTGATTCCCCGTTACCCGTGACAACCATGGTAGTCGCAGAAACTACCATCGAAAGTTGATAAGGCAAACATTTGAAAGATGCGTCGCCGGTACTGGACCATGCGATCGGCAAAAGTTATCCAGATTCATCAAAATTAACGACTTCGGACGCGAGGCCCTCCGTCGATTGGTTTTGATCTAATAAAAGCACTCATCCCATCACTGGTCAGAGTTCTGATTGCATGTATTAGCTCTAGAATTACCACAGTTATCCAAGTAACTGAGTAAGATCTAAGGAACCAAAACTGATATATTGAGCCATTCGCGGTATCGCCTTAATACGGCTTGCACTGAGACATGCATGGCTTAATCTTTGAGACAAGCATATAACTACTGGCAGGATCAACCAGGGAACTAACTCGAACACAAGGTGTCGACGAACACCCCCGCATTTTAATCGATCGGTTTTTTAAGCCGACCGACGCGAGGGATGTCTATCTTCATTCATCATCTGTGAAAGAGTGAATTGTTTTTTATATTTAACTACAGAGACTGTGAGTCTCTTTCAATGAATTTTCCTCGGGTCGCAGATTTAAAAAAATTCCACGTTATATTATTACATCAATAATATATAGCATCATTCCTTGTACGATCGCCGACAGGGGCGAAGAACGATCACGCCCGGAGTGTGCAGAGGCCGCTGCTCTGAGCTGCTACTAGCGTGATGTGTGTGACAACTTAAAAGAGAACTGACTATACGGTCCCAAAACTAACAAATAAACCGCACACAGTGTGCGCGTATTATTCTTGCTAGTTGGTCACGTAAGAACAGACCACTATATATTATCATAGTGCGGTAGCATAGTAGGCGGTTAACCACCAACCGCCGCACAATTAATAAGATAGAACAACCAAACGCGTCGAGATAGCGAGGCACCGACGATTAAAAGACTCACAAACAGTTCCATATTAAACTGCCGTCTTTTACCATCAGTCGGCTTCTTGAGCCCCACGCCACACGTATGGTATAGTTTATGTAAAACACAGTACTACAAACATGCATATATTCAGGCTGTGTACACTTTAGTAAGATTAAAGCACACATAACATAATACACATGCCCGTATTAAATTTAAGTCGGTTTTAAAACTATCATTCGTTTTAAACTCTGACCACCATCATCATTTATATAACCCTCTAATCACATTCAACACGTTTTAACGCCGTGCGCGCGCGCGCATGCGCACAAATTGTGACCAGCGCGCACAAGCAAGCAAACTTGCAAGCGTCAAAATAGCATACAAATCCGAATGAAACAGCTTGTATCGTATTATAAAATACATTTTGTTCGTTGGTAGATATTAGAAGGCGACTAGGGAATAATTTATAAAATTTTTTTCATTATTAACGAACGATATTAACGAACGTAGCAAAAAAAAAAAATTTTTGGTCAAATATTTTTTGCAAAAAGACCACGATGCTCGAGGGGTTAAACGCTAATCGATGAACGGCCGCGGTGCGTGGGTTTGCGCATAAAAAATATCCCGAATAAACAACAGAACTGCGCGCACTGATTGACGACGACGACCCCGTACGCGGCCGAAAATGAATATCATAATTTTAAAAAGTAAAAAACTGCGCGCTCTCCACCGGACTGGGGGCACTCAATTATGCGTGCGGGCGGTGCGTGCGGGTGCTTTCTTTTTTTGTTTCGTAACAGGAACGCAATGGGAGAAAAAAAAATTAAAACAATACCCCCGCGAGCAGCACCACACCCACAGCAGTGTAGATGTATGTTTACAAACTAACGGGGGAACGGGTCAAAGGGGGGAGGGAAGCAAGGGGGTGGGGCTTAATTTTAATTATTTTACTATTAAAATTTAACAACAACTGCATTACATGTACCTCTATTATGTATGAAAATTAATATTATTTTCATAAGAATTTTTTTTTTTATCTCTTGTTTTGCTCGCCACGCAGCAGGTGGCAGCACTTGCCATACTATTTTGCAGCATTCATTCAAACATAACATTTAATTATAATATTTCGAGAATTATGACTGTGATTTTTTTTTTTTAAATAACACCCCGTATTCACCGTATCTGTATACCTAGCTAGCTAGGCGCTCCCGTCCGTGGACGTATTGAAAGAAAAATAAAAAAATATATAATTACGACATTAAAAAAAGAAACAAAAATACTTTTCAGTTATGTATGTCAGTAATTTGTATAAACCGATCGGCGCCGGCGCCGCCACCCGGCTGACCTGTATTAGACACGACCTAATTATGTGTAATATTATTTTAAAAAAAAAATGTATGCGCGGGGCTTATTTTTATCTAGTTTTAGATACCAAAATGTTGTCAAAATCAGCTGGACGTCCGTCTGATCGTCAACTTTCTTAATCAGTTCCAATTCCTCCTACCTTATTCATTTTATTACATTTACGGCTGAACGGATCTGGATGAAACTTGGCAGAGAGATAGATTATAGTCTGGAATAGGCTACTTTTTATGAAGGGATTTAAATCTGCGCGGGTGAAACCGCGGAGCGCAACTGGTATATGTTTAGAACGTTGTGTCCTACATTCGAATTGAGATCCTCCCTTTTTTTTAAGTCGGCTAATTAATACAGAATTGAATCACCGACCGGTAACATACACATACCTGCATTTATTTTTTAATAAGAACATTAAATTAAATTAAAGAAAAAATTAATGTCCAGTGGTCACGGATTATTGGGGTGTACATTATTGTGGTGTGCATTATTGGCCGTACACTAGCGGCACGTGTCGATAATGTACGACCAATAATGTACAACACAATAATTGGAAGCCAATTTGGTACCTACTCGAGCCTCGTTGGCACTGTACCAGTTCAATCAATCAGTTTGGTTATAACCCAGTAGGTTGTTAGGTTTTTTTTTGTTAACCTTAAGAATGGTGCGTGTCAGGTCAGAGGGACACTTTTATCAACTTAATTATCATGCTGAAAAAAACCTAACAACATACTGGGTTACTTTTGTGACTTAAGTCGACAAAAGTGCCCCTCTGACCTGACACGCACCATTCTTAAGGTTAACAAAAAAAAAAACCTAACAACCTACTGGGTTACTTTTGTGACTTAGGTCGACAAATGCCCCTCATTCTTAAGGTTAACAAAAAAAAATCCTAACAACCTACTGGGGTACTTTTGTGACTTACTGGCTGTACATTATTTACACGTGTCAATAATGCATGCACCGCCAGCTAATGCACACCCCGATAATGTACACCCCAATAAAACGAATCCGATAAGGTACCTAAGTGGCTTCCAATTATCGTGCTGTACAATAACATGTCGTACATTATCCGGACTCGGCGCGAGCGATTAAGTTTGCGCGCGAACTTCATGCGTAAGTTCCATGCCTCCTCGCCATGAACACGTGTTTTAAAAATGAAAAATGTTTCGCTATGGCGGGAAAAATTAAGTCAGTTTTCCTACGCGCGCGCGCGTGCATTGCGATCGGCCACAGACTAAAGGGATGAGGTTTTTTTTTTTTAATTTTCTTTTTATTTTATTACAGAGAAAACAAAAGTTATATTTGAGTGAATGTTTTACTTATTTTGAACACGTACGAGTTAAAATTATCTATTTAAATAAGAAGTTGCATGAAATGAGCAAGCAATGGGAACATTAATTTATTTGTTCTATTAAAAACGCGATCTTTTTTTTGAATAAAAACTGTTTTAGGAACAAAACAACTCAACCAATAAAATTTGTAGGTATTATAAATAGTTTTAAATGCAAGATGCCGCCCTCCACTCCACTCCACATAATGGCCGGTCTTTCATAAGGTCAGACAGAACAAATTTTTAAAAATAGTGTGCACAATATCTTAGGGTGCGTGCGTTGTACATTGCAATAACAAATCATAAGGATACCTGCATACCTCATTTTTGCGGTGACGGCGCGGCGGCGGCGCCAGGCACAGGCATTGAAGAGGGAAATGAAAAATTTTAAAACACATACCTGAAACAATGGAAGAAAAAATATTAAAATGTGATAATAATTTGTGTTTCGTATAATTATTTTATTCACTGAATCAACTGGTTTGCCAAAAATACTATAACAATTCCATGTCTATTTTCTCGCTTTTATTGTATATTTCATCATAGTGCAACCTTAGTTGAATAAAACGGATTTATATCGAGCTAGTGTGTACCACTACAACATAATACTATGTAAATGGATTGTAGCACACCTACAATTCATCATCATGCTTAGTTGGAATCTTAATTATTATATAGCACTCGCATTAAATCAACCCTCTATTCACCGATTGCTTAATATTATAATAATATTAATTAGGTCGTGTTGGTCTGCCAGGTGGCGGCGATCGGTTTATATGTAAGAGTAATTTTTTTTGTAGTAATTTTGGGTTAGTGACTAGTGTTAAAGACTTACCCCCGCTGTTTACACCGACAGACAGCCGATTAGCTTTGGGGTTGGGCTTTCAGAAGGCGGGGGTGTTGTAAAACTGAAAAGTTTGCATGCTATAATAGGTATAAAATTAAAAATGTATGGCATTTTTGTTGTTACACATAACTCTTAGCGCGGAAAGAAAAATGATAAAATTAAGAGAGGTTTTATAATTAATTTATTTATTGTAGCTGGTAGGTATTATTAATATTATAATCGAGATAAATTTAATAGGAGAGGAGAGAGAGGGGGGCTTATAATTTTTATTTTAATAAAATATTTTAGTTAGGTCGTCGTGTAGGTCGGCCAGAGGTGGGGCGGCGGCGGCGGCGCGTTCGGTTTTTGAATAATTCTGGGTGTTGGACCTTAATCATCGACGACTGAAAAGTTCGCACGCTGTGAAATTAAAAAAAATGCATTTTTGTTAAACATAAAGACAAATTTCTATGAAATAGAATTGACAATAATAAATTAATTTCAGATCGTGTAGGTCGGCCAG
>OY754929.1:6295000-6305000 GCA_963576535.1 Plemyria rubiginata
GCGAACGATTATTGAAACGGTTCCGCTGCCGGGTTCCGGAATAGGAACCGGATTCCCTTTCGCTCAAAGGGCGTTATTTATCAGATATAAACACGCCGCATCGACATAAGATTTCTCCTTGAGCTTAGGATCGACTGACTCGCGAGCAACTACTGTTCACGCGAAACCCTTCTCCACGTCAGTCCTCCAGGGCCTCGCTGGAGTATTTGCTACTACCACCAAGATCTGCACCGACGGCGGCTCCAGGCGGGCTCACGCCCAGACCCTTCTGCGCTCACCGCCGCGCACGTCCTACTCGTTACGGCTTAATGATATAACATCATATAAATGTATATATCGCACATGCCGGTAACGGTAGTGTATAGGCAGAACGCTTCAGCGCCATCCATTTTCAGGGCTGGTTGCTTCGGCAGGTGAGTCGTTGCACACTCCTTAGCGGATTCCGACTTCCATGGCCACCGTCCTGCTGTCATGAGCGACCAACGCCTTTCATGGTGTCCCATGAGCGTTCTTTGGGCGCCTTAACACTACGTTTGGTTCATCCCACAGCGCCAGTTCTGCTTACCAAAATTGGCCCACTTGGCACCGTCATCAGATCTCCGGCTTCATCGTTCGAGTAAGCCGGAGTTCTCACCCATTTAAAGTTTGAGAATAGGTTGAAGTCGTTTCGACCCCAATGCCTCTAATCATTCGCTTTACCGGATGAGACTGTTCAAATCGACGCCAGCTATCCTGAGGGAAACTTCGGACGGAACCAGCTACTAGATGGTTCGATTAGTCTTTCGCCCCTATACCCAGTTCCGACGATCGATTTGCACGTCAGAATCGCTACGGTCCTCCATCAGGGTTTCCCCTGACTTCGACCTGACCAGGCATAGTTCACCATCTTTCGGGTCCCAGCATCTGTGCTCAGAGCGCGCCTGCAATCTCTGATTGGAAACGAGACGCCTCGGGAGTGCGAGAGGCCGACCGAGATCGGCGCACCATCCTCCCTGAGCGGACGGCGAGCGTCCACCTTCACTTTCGTTGCGCCTTTCAGTTTAGACATTTTACTCAATGACTCGCACACATGCTAGACTCCTTGGTCCGTGTTTCAAGACGGGTCCTGCGAGTGCCCGAAACTGAATCATCGCAGACACGGGACGCGTACAGTCCGAGACAGCACGGCTGCGACGACAGGCGCGCCGCACCCCCGCCCGCGCTCGGGCAGGACGGGGGACGAACGACGGACACCTTGCGTCGGGCCGGACGCGCGTTAACGCGTACGCGATCCGTACATATACCGTCCGACAGCCGGTCGGCGACCGTCACGGTCAACGCAACACCCCGAGAGGTGAAACATTGACTCCCGAACGGCGCTTAGACCGACATCGAACGGGTCGCGATGTATTACTAAGGGAGAAGTGCACGCCGTCGGCGAACGTCGGACGGCGCACCCCGTACGGCACGACCGAAGTCGCACCGCATCGAGAGCGCGCCACCACGCCGCCGAATAACGATGAATCTCCCCGTTCGTTCATTCGAGTTTCGCAGGTTTACCCCTGAGCGGTTTCACGTACTGTTGAACTCTCTCTTCAAAGTTCTTTTCAACTTTCCCTCACGGTACTTGTTCGCTATCGGTCTCGCGGTAATATTTAGCCTTAGATGGAGTTTACCACCCACTTAGGGCTGCACTCTCAAGCAACCCGACTCTGAGGAGAGTCCCTCTCGCCGCCGTCCTCCGTCGCTACGGGCCTGGCACCCTCTATGGGAAATGGGCCCCGTTCAAGACGAACTTGGACAGGAGTGGACGACGACAAGAAAGCGGAACCTCCCGAACACCACATCTCCCGCCGCCGTTACAACGGCGGGATTCAGTGCTGGGCTATTTCCTGTTCGCTCGCCGCTACTAAGGAAATCCTAGTTAGTTTCTTTTCCTCCGCTTACTAATATGCTTAAATTCGGCGG
The DNA here is from genome assembly GCA_963576535.1 of Plemyria rubiginata. NCBI lineage: Eukaryota > Metazoa > Arthropoda > Insecta > Lepidoptera > Geometridae > Plemyria > Plemyria rubiginata. The sequence continues at coordinate 6,296,948 of OY754929.1, forward strand.
GTGATCCTCCCTGATCTGAGGCCAACGTATAAAATGGGAGGCAGACACGATATCCGTTACGACGCTACGGCGCGAACGCCGACACGCCCTTCGGACGTCGAGTCCGCCTACTGGTCGAACGTTAAACACTCCTTCGAATACCGCGCAACAACAACGCAACATTTTTACACATCGTGTGTTGTGCGTGGCATAAGATGGTGGTACTTATGCAGCAGCAAACGTGTAACGTTCGATTACGTCAATTTTTAAACGGACCCGTGAGTGTTCACTCGCGAGAACCGCCATATGCGCGCACAGAGTGCACACGCAATGTGGTTTTGTTTTTATGCAGCCGGCCCTCAGACAGGAGTGGTCCTGGATGTGTATCCACGGACCGCAATGTGCGTTCGAAATGTCGATGTTCAAATGTGTCCTGCAGTTCACACTATGACGCGCAGTTAACTGCGTTCTTCATCGACCCGCGAGCCAAGTGATCCACCGTCCAGGGTAATAGTTTTCATATATTTCAGGTAAAAGAGTTATAGAAAAAAAGTATAAAAAAAAAATAACTTAGAACGAGAGAGAGTGCTGTTGTGCTCCCCCTCTCACTCTAAACCGTATGGATTTATTTTGTTTAGTTGACGAGCACGTCTCGTGTGCACGCAGATTCGGGATGCGGATTTTTCATCCGTCATAACCTTGACGGCTCGAGACGTGACGAAGCCTCATCGTGTGCGCGCGCGTTTCTCTTTAAAAAAAAAAAGAGAACAACACACAACAACACAAAAAAGCCTAGATATGATATATAACTTTGGATGGAGTTCAAGTATATATATATATATAATTATGTATAAAACAGCATTATAATATATTACACGTTAATGATCCTTCCGCAGGTTCCCCTACGGAAACCTTGTTACGACTTTTACTTCCTCTAAATGATCAAGTTTGGTCAACTTCCCAACGACGCCAACGGCCGTGAAGCCACCGCGTGTCGGTCCGAAGACCTCACTAAATCATTCAATCGGTAGTAGCGACGGGCGGTGTGTACAAAGGGCAGGGACGTAATCAACGCGAGCTTATGACTCGCGCTTACTAGGAATTCCTCGTTTATGGGGGATAATTGCAAACCCCAATCCCCAGCACGAAGGAGTTTCAACGGGTTGCCCAGGCCTTTAGGCCAGGGAGAACATGTTGATTCCTTCAGTGTAGCGCGCGTGCGGCCCAGGACATCTAAGGGCATCACAGACCTGTTATTGCTCAATCTCGTGCGGCTCGAAACCGCCGGTCCCTCTAAGAAGAATTTTAATACGTCGCCAGTGAGTTGCTTGACCGAAGCCATGCACACCGAAATGACGACGCCTATTTAGCAGGCTAGAGTCTCGTTCGTTACCGGAATTAACCAGACAAATCGCTCCACCAACTAAGAACGGCCATGCACCACCACCCACCGAATCAAGAAAGAGCTGTTAATCTGTCAATCCTTCCGGTGTCCGGGCCTGGTGAGATTTCCCGTGTTGAGTCAAATTAAGCCGCAGGCTCCACTCCTGGTGGTGCCCTTCCGTCAATTCCTTTAAGTTTCAGCTTTGCAACCATACTCCCCCCGGAGTCCAAAATCTTTGGTTTCCCGGAAGCTGCCCGCCGAGCCATTGTAGTAACGTCGGCGGATCGCTAGATGACATATTTACGGTTAGAACTAGGGCGGTATCTAATCGCCTTCGAACCTCTAACTTTCGTTCTTGATTGATGAAAACACCTTTGGCAAATGCTTTCGCTGATGTTCGTCTTGCGACGATCCAAGAATTTCACCTCTAACGTCGCAATACGAATGCCCCCAGTTATCCCTATTAATCATTACCTCGGAGTTCTGAAAACCAACAAAATAGAACCGAGATCATATTCTATTATTCCATGCACGAAATATTCAAGCAGCATTTTGAGCCCGCTTTGAGCACTCTAATTTGTTCAAAGTAAAATTGTCGGCCCACCTCGACACTCAATAAAGAGCACCGCGATAGGATTTTGATATTGAACCGGCGTGTTACCGCCGGCTCACCGACGATATGCTCCGCAAACGTGTCAGTATCACCGCGGATGCGGTGCACCGACAGCGCGGCGCACAAATGCAACTACGAGCTTTTTAACCGCAACAATTTTAGTATACGCTATTGGAGCTGGAATTACCGCGGCTGCTGGCACCAGACTTGCCCTCCAATTGTTCCTCGTTAAAATATTTAAAGTGTACTCATTCCGATTACGAGGCCTCATAAGAGTCCCGTATCGTTATTTTTCGTCACTACCTCCCCGTGCCGGGAGTGGGTAATTTGCGCGCCTGCTGCCTTCCTTGGATGTGGTAGCCGTTTCTCAGGCTCCCTCTCCGGAATCGAACCCTGATTCCCCGTTACCCGTGACAACCATGGTAGTCGCAGAAACTACCATCGAAAGTTGATAAGGCAGACATTTGAAAGATGCGTCGCCGGTACTGGACCATGCGATCGGCAAAAGTTATCCAGATTCATCAAAATTAACGACTTCGGACGCGAGGCCCTCCGTCGATTGGTTTTGATCTAATAAAAGCACTCATCCCATCACTGGTCAGAGTTCTGATTGCATGTATTAGCTCTAGAATTACCACAGTTATCCAAGTAACTGAGTAAGATCTAAGGAACCAAAACTGATATATTGAGCCATTCGCGGTATCGCCTTAATACGGCTTGCACTGAGACATGCATGGCTTAATCTTTGAGACAAGCATATAACTACTGGCAGGATCAACCAGGGAACTAACTCGAACACAAGGTGTCGACGAACACCCCCGCATTTTAATCGATCGGTTTTTTAAGCCGACCGACGCGAGGGATGTCTATCTTCATTCATCATCTGTGAAAGAGTGAATTGTTTTTTATATTTAACTACAGAGACTGTGAGTCTCTTTCAATGAATTTTCCTCGGGTCGCAGATTTAAAAAAATTCCACGTTATATTATTACATCAATAATATATAGCATCATTCCTTGTACGATCGCCGACAGGGGCGAAGAACGATCACGCCCGGAGTGTGCAGAGGCCGCTGCTCTGAGCTGCTACTAGCGTGATGTGTGTGACAACTTAAAAGAGAACTGACTATACGGTCCCAAAACTAACAAATAAACCGCACACAGTGTGCGCGTATTATTCTTGCTAGTTGGTCACGTAAGAACAGACCACTATATATTATCATAGTGCGGTAGCATAGTAGGCGGTTAACCACCAACCGCCGCACAATTAATAAGATAGAACAACCAAACGCGTCGAGATAGCGAGGCACCGACGATTAAAAGACTCACAAACAGTTCCATATTAAACTGCCGTCTTTTACCATCAGTCGGCTTCTTGAGCCCCACGCCACACGTATGGTATAGTTTATGTAAAACACAGTACTACAAACATGCATATATTCAGGCTGTGTACACTTTAGTAAGATTAAAGCACACATAACATAATACACATGCCCGTATTAAATTTAAGTCGGTTTTAAAACTATCATTCGTTTTAAACTCTGACCACCATCATCATTTATATAACCCTCTAATCACATTCAACACGTTTTAACGCCGTGCGCGCGCGCGCATGCGCACAAATTGTGACCAGCGCGCACAAGCAAGCAAACTTGCAAGCGTCAAAATAGCATACAAATCCGAATGAAACAGCTTGTATCGTATTATAAAATACATTTTGTTCGTTGGTAGATATTAGAAGGCGACTAGGGAATAATTTATAAAATTTTTTTCATTATTAACGAACGATATTAACGAACGTAGCAAAAAAAAAAAATTTTTGGTCAAATATTTTTTGCAAAAAGACCACGATGCTCGAGGGGTTAAACGCTAATCGATGAACGGCCGCGGTGCGTGGGTTTGCGCATAAAAAATATCCCGAATAAACAACAGAACTGCGCGCACTGATTGACGACGACGACCCCGTACGCGGCCGAAAATGAATATCATAATTTTAAAAAGTAAAAAACTGCGCGCTCTCCACCGGACTGGGGGCACTCAATTATGCGTGCGGGCGGTGCGTGCGGGTGCTTTCTTTTTTTGTTTCGTAACAGGAACGCAATGGGAGAAAAAAAAATTAAAACAATACCCCCGCGAGCAGCACCACACCCACAGCAGTGTAGATGTATGTTTACAAACTAACGGGGGAACGGGTCAAAGGGGGGAGGGAAGCAAGGGGGTGGGGCTTAATTTTAATTATTTTACTATTAAAATTTAACAACAACTGCATTACATGTACCTCTATTATGTATGAAAATTAATATTATTTTCATAAGAATTTTTTTTTTTATCTCTTGTTTTGCTCGCCACGCAGCAGGTGGCAGCACTTGCCATACTATTTTGCAGCATTCATTCAAACATAACATTTAATTATAATATTTCGAGAATTATGACTGTGATTTTTTTTTTTTAAATAACACCCCGTATTCACCGTATCTGTATACCTAGCTAGCTAGGCGCTCCCGTCCGTGGACGTATTGAAAGAAAAATAAAAAAATATATAATTACGACATTAAAAAAAGAAACAAAAATACTTTTCAGTTATGTATGTCAGTAATTTGTATAAACCGATCGGCGCCGGCGCCGCCACCCGGCTGACCTGTATTAGACACGACCTAATTATGTGTAATATTATTTTAAAAAAAAAATGTATGCGCGGGGCTTATTTTTATCTAGTTTTAGATACCAAAATGTTGTCAAAATCAGCTGGACGTCCGTCTGATCGTCAACTTTCTTAATCAGTTCCAATTCCTCCTACCTTATTCATTTTATTACATTTACGGCTGAACGGATCTGGATGAAACTTGGCAGAGAGATAGATTATAGTCTGGAATAGGCTACTTTTTATGAAGGGATTTAAATCTGCGCGGGTGAAACCGCGGAGCGCAACTGGTATATGTTTAGAACGTTGTGTCCTACATTCGAATTGAGATCCTCCCTTTTTTTTAAGTCGGCTAATTAATACAGAATTGAATCACCGACCGGTAACATACACATACCTGCATTTATTTTTTAATAAGAACATTAAATTAAATTAAAGAAAAAATTAATGTCCAGTGGTCACGGATTATTGGGGTGTACATTATTGTGGTGTGCATTATTGGCCGTACACTAGCGGCACGTGTCGATAATGTACGACCAATAATGTACAACACAATAATTGGAAGCCAATTTGGTACCTACTCGAGCCTCGTTGGCACTGTACCAGTTCAATCAATCAGTTTGGTTATAACCCAGTAGGTTGTTAGGTTTTTTTTTGTTAACCTTAAGAATGGTGCGTGTCAGGTCAGAGGGACACTTTTATCAACTTAATTATCATGCTGAAAAAAACCTAACAACATACTGGGTTACTTTTGTGACTTAAGTCGACAAAAGTGCCCCTCTGACCTGACACGCACCATTCTTAAGGTTAACAAAAAAAAAAACCTAACAACCTACTGGGTTACTTTTGTGACTTAGGTCGACAAATGCCCCTCATTCTTAAGGTTAACAAAAAAAAATCCTAACAACCTACTGGGGTACTTTTGTGACTTACTGGCTGTACATTATTTACACGTGTCAATAATGCATGCACCGCCAGCTAATGCACACCCCGATAATGTACACCCCAATAAAACGAATCCGATAAGGTACCTAAGTGGCTTCCAATTATCGTGCTGTACAATAACATGTCGTACATTATCCGGACTCGGCGCGAGCGATTAAGTTTGCGCGCGAACTTCATGCGTAAGTTCCATGCCTCCTCGCCATGAACACGTGTTTTAAAAATGAAAAATGTTTCGCTATGGCGGGAAAAATTAAGTCAGTTTTCCTACGCGCGCGCGCGTGCATTGCGATCGGCCACAGACTAAAGGGATGAGGTTTTTTTTTTTTAATTTTCTTTTTATTTTATTACAGAGAAAACAAAAGTTATATTTGAGTGAATGTTTTACTTATTTTGAACACGTACGAGTTAAAATTATCTATTTAAATAAGAAGTTGCATGAAATGAGCAAGCAATGGGAACATTAATTTATTTGTTCTATTAAAAACGCGATCTTTTTTTTGAATAAAAACTGTTTTAGGAACAAAACAACTCAACCAATAAAATTTGTAGGTATTATAAATAGTTTTAAATGCAAGATGCCGCCCTCCACTCCACTCCACATAATGGCCGGTCTTTCATAAGGTCAGACAGAACAAATTTTTAAAAATAGTGTGCACAATATCTTAGGGTGCGTGCGTTGTACATTGCAATAACAAATCATAAGGATACCTGCATACCTCATTTTTGCGGTGACGGCGCGGCGGCGGCGCCAGGCACAGGCATTGAAGAGGGAAATGAAAAATTTTAAAACACATACCTGAAACAATGGAAGAAAAAATATTAAAATGTGATAATAATTTGTGTTTCGTATAATTATTTTATTCACTGAATCAACTGGTTTGCCAAAAATACTATAACAATTCCATGTCTATTTTCTCGCTTTTATTGTATATTTCATCATAGTGCAACCTTAGTTGAATAAAACGGATTTATATCGAGCTAGTGTGTACCACTACAACATAATACTATGTAAATGGATTGTAGCACACCTACAATTCATCATCATGCTTAGTTGGAATCTTAATTATTATATAGCACTCGCATTAAATCAACCCTCTATTCACCGATTGCTTAATATTATAATAATATTAATTAGGTCGTGTTGGTCTGCCAGGTGGCGGCGATCGGTTTATATGTAAGAGTAATTTTTTTTGTAGTAATTTTGGGTTAGTGACTAGTGTTAAAGACTTACCCCCGCTGTTTACACCGACAGACAGCCGATTAGCTTTGGGGTTGGGCTTTCAGAAGGCGGGGGTGTTGTAAAACTGAAAAGTTTGCATGCTATAATAGGTATAAAATTAAAAATGTATGGCATTTTTGTTGTTACACATAACTCTTAGCGCGGAAAGAAAAATGATAAAATTAAGAGAGAAAGAAAAGAAAGAAAGAAAATACATTTATTTTGGACACACACGATACATACACTTATAATAATTAAAACAAGAAAATACAATAAAAACATTAATAGAAGCACGACAGAAAAGTAAACACGAGAAGACAAAGAAGAACAATTTCAGGATAAAAACAGTAAGTAGAATAAACAGGAAAAGTAGAAATAAAAACAGAGAAGGACGTATGTAGATAGTAGATGGAATGTGCAAATCAGCTCGTGCCAAGTGCATGTGCGCGCGATCCAAAACAGGCCCCATCTCAGCTTATTGCCGCTCCACAAGTGAAGCGGCGCTGGTTTTCAGATGGGACCTAGAGAGAGAGGAGAGAGAGAGGTTTTAAGAGAGGTTTTATAATTAATTTATTTATTGTAGCTGGTAGGTATTATTAATATTATAATCGAGATAAATTTAATAGGAGAGGAGAGAGAGGGGGGCTTATAATTTTTATTTTAATAAAATATTTTAGTTAGGTCGTCGTGTAGGTCGGCCAGAGGTGGGGCGGCGGCGGCGGCGCGTTCGGTTTTTGAATAATTCTGGGTGTTGGACCTTAATCATCGACGACTGAAAAGTTCGCACGCTGTGAAATTAAAAAAAATGCATTTTTGTTAAACATAAAGACAAATTTCTATGAAATAGAATTGACAATAATAAATTAATTTCAGATCGTGTAGGTCGGCCAGGAGGTGGCGATCGTTTTTTTTTATACCTACGAGTTTATTTTTTCAGAGTTGTGTTAGTTATATAATTTTGAAAAGAAAAATGGTAAAAATAGGAGAGGGTTTATATTTATTTATTGTATTTACTACATTATATTATATAACTAAGTAAAGACAAAATTTTATCAAATATAATTTACTTGTAGTAGGTCGGCAAGGTCGCGGCGATCGCTTTATTATATACCTACGAGTTTATATACGAGGTTTTGTGTAATTTTGGAGTCAGACCTATAATTATCGACGACTGAAAAACTGAAAAATTCGCACGGTACAATAAAAAAAAAAATGCATTTTTGTTACACATAAAGTAAAGACAAATTTCTATGAAATAGAATTGACAATAATA
>OY754929.1:6307500-6312500 GCA_963576535.1 Plemyria rubiginata
GAATTGTTTTTTATATTTAACTACAGAGACTGTGAGTCTCTTTCAATGAATTTTCCTCGGGTCGCAGATTTAAAAAAATTCCACGTTATATTATTACATCAATAATATATAGCATCATTCCTTGTACGATCGCCGACAGGGGCGAAGAACGATCACGCCCGGAGTGTGCAGAGGCCGCTGCTCTGAGCTGCTACTAGCGTGATGTGTGTGACAACTTAAAAGAGAACTGACTATACGGTCCCAAAACTAACAAATAAACCGCACACAGTGTGCGCGTATTATTCTTGCTAGTTGGTCACGTAAGAACAGACCACTATATATTATCATAGTGCGGTAGCATAGTAGGCGGTTAACCACCAACCGCCGCACAATTAATAAGATAGAACAACCAAACGCGTCGAGATAGCGAGGCACCGACGATTAAAAGACTCACAAACAGTTCCATATTAAACTGCCGTCTTTTACCATCAGTCGGCTTCTTGAGCCCCACGCCACACGTATGGTATAGTTTATGTAAAACACAGTACTACAAACATGCATATATTCAGGCTGTGTACACTTTAGTAAGATTAAAGCACACATAACATAATACACATGCCCGTATTAAATTTAAGTCGGTTTTAAAACTATCATTCGTTTTAAACTCTGACCACCATCATCATTTATATAACCCTCTAATCACATTCAACACGTTTTAACGCCGTGCGCGCGCGCGCATGCGCACAAATTGTGACCAGCGCGCACAAGCAAGCAAACTTGCAAGCGTCAAAATAGCATACAAATCCGAATGAAACAGCTTGTATCGTATTATAAAATACATTTTGTTCGTTGGTAGATATTAGAAGGCGACTAGGGAATAATTTATAAAATTTTTTTCATTATTAACGAACGATATTAACGAACGTAGCAAAAAAAAAAAATTTTTGGTCAAATATTTTTTGCAAAAAGACCACGATGCTCGAGGGGTTAAACGCTAATCGATGAACGGCCGCGGTGCGTGGGTTTGCGCATAAAAAATATCCCGAATAAACAACAGAACTGCGCGCACTGATTGACGACGACGACCCCGTACGCGGCCGAAAATGAATATCATAATTTTAAAAAGTAAAAAACTGCGCGCTCTCCACCGGACTGGGGGCACTCAATTATGCGTGCGGGCGGTGCGTGCGGGTGCTTTCTTTTTTTGTTTCGTAACAGGAACGCAATGGGAGAAAAAAAAATTAAAACAATACCCCCGCGAGCAGCACCACACCCACAGCAGTGTAGATGTATGTTTACAAACTAACGGGGGAACGGGTCAAAGGGGGGAGGGAAGCAAGGGGGTGGGGCTTAATTTTAATTATTTTACTATTAAAATTTAACAACAACTGCATTACATGTACCTCTATTATGTATGAAAATTAATATTATTTTCATAAGAATTTTTTTTTTTATCTCTTGTTTTGCTCGCCACGCAGCAGGTGGCAGCACTTGCCATACTATTTTGCAGCATTCATTCAAACATAACATTTAATTATAATATTTCGAGAATTATGACTGTGATTTTTTTTTTTTAAATAACACCCCGTATTCACCGTATCTGTATACCTAGCTAGCTAGGCGCTCCCGTCCGTGGACGTATTGAAAGAAAAATAAAAAAATATATAATTACGACATTAAAAAAAGAAACAAAAATACTTTTCAGTTATGTATGTCAGTAATTTGTATAAACCGATCGGCGCCGGCGCCGCCACCCGGCTGACCTGTATTAGACACGACCTAATTATGTGTAATATTATTTTAAAAAAAAAATGTATGCGCGGGGCTTATTTTTATCTAGTTTTAGATACCAAAATGTTGTCAAAATCAGCTGGACGTCCGTCTGATCGTCAACTTTCTTAATCAGTTCCAATTCCTCCTACCTTATTCATTTTATTACATTTACGGCTGAACGGATCTGGATGAAACTTGGCAGAGAGATAGATTATAGTCTGGAATAGGCTACTTTTTATGAAGGGATTTAAATCTGCGCGGGTGAAACCGCGGAGCGCAACTGGTATATGTTTAGAACGTTGTGTCCTACATTCGAATTGAGATCCTCCCTTTTTTTTAAGTCGGCTAATTAATACAGAATTGAATCACCGACCGGTAACATACACATACCTGCATTTATTTTTTAATAAGAACATTAAATTAAATTAAAGAAAAAATTAATGTCCAGTGGTCACGGATTATTGGGGTGTACATTATTGTGGTGTGCATTATTGGCCGTACACTAGCGGCACGTGTCGATAATGTACGACCAATAATGTACAACACAATAATTGGAAGCCAATTTGGTACCTACTCGAGCCTCGTTGGCACTGTACCAGTTCAATCAATCAGTTTGGTTATAACCCAGTAGGTTGTTAGGTTTTTTTTTGTTAACCTTAAGAATGGTGCGTGTCAGGTCAGAGGGACACTTTTATCAACTTAATTATCATGCTGAAAAAAACCTAACAACATACTGGGTTACTTTTGTGACTTAAGTCGACAAAAGTGCCCCTCTGACCTGACACGCACCATTCTTAAGGTTAACAAAAAAAAAAACCTAACAACCTACTGGGTTACTTTTGTGACTTAGGTCGACAAATGCCCCTCATTCTTAAGGTTAACAAAAAAAAATCCTAACAACCTACTGGGGTACTTTTGTGACTTACTGGCTGTACATTATTTACACGTGTCAATAATGCATGCACCGCCAGCTAATGCACACCCCGATAATGTACACCCCAATAAAACGAATCCGATAAGGTACCTAAGTGGCTTCCAATTATCGTGCTGTACAATAACATGTCGTACATTATCCGGACTCGGCGCGAGCGATTAAGTTTGCGCGCGAACTTCATGCGTAAGTTCCATGCCTCCTCGCCATGAACACGTGTTTTAAAAATGAAAAATGTTTCGCTATGGCGGGAAAAATTAAGTCAGTTTTCCTACGCGCGCGCGCGTGCATTGCGATCGGCCACAGACTAAAGGGATGAGGTTTTTTTTTTTTAATTTTCTTTTTATTTTATTACAGAGAAAACAAAAGTTATATTTGAGTGAATGTTTTACTTATTTTGAACACGTACGAGTTAAAATTATCTATTTAAATAAGAAGTTGCATGAAATGAGCAAGCAATGGGAACATTAATTTATTTGTTCTATTAAAAACGCGATCTTTTTTTTGAATAAAAACTGTTTTAGGAACAAAACAACTCAACCAATAAAATTTGTAGGTATTATAAATAGTTTTAAATGCAAGATGCCGCCCTCCACTCCACTCCACATAATGGCCGGTCTTTCATAAGGTCAGACAGAACAAATTTTTAAAAATAGTGTGCACAATATCTTAGGGTGCGTGCGTTGTACATTGCAATAACAAATCATAAGGATACCTGCATACCTCATTTTTGCGGTGACGGCGCGGCGGCGGCGCCAGGCACAGGCATTGAAGAGGGAAATGAAAAATTTTAAAACACATACCTGAAACAATGGAAGAAAAAATATTAAAATGTGATAATAATTTGTGTTTCGTATAATTATTTTATTCACTGAATCAACTGGTTTGCCAAAAATACTATAACAATTCCATGTCTATTTTCTCGCTTTTATTGTATATTTCATCATAGTGCAACCTTAGTTGAATAAAACGGATTTATATCGAGCTAGTGTGTACCACTACAACATAATACTATGTAAATGGATTGTAGCACACCTACAATTCATCATCATGCTTAGTTGGAATCTTAATTATTATATAGCACTCGCATTAAATCAACCCTCTATTCACCGATTGCTTAATATTATAATAATATTAATTAGGTCGTGTTGGTCTGCCAGGTGGCGGCGATCGGTTTATATGTAAGAGTAATTTTTTTTGTAGTAATTTTGGGTTAGTGACTAGTGTTAAAGACTTACCCCCGCTGTTTACACCGACAGACAGCCGATTAGCTTTGGGGTTGGGCTTTCAGAAGGCGGGGGTGTTGTAAAACTGAAAAGTTTGCATGCTATAATAGGTATAAAATTAAAAATGTATGGCATTTTTGTTGTTACACATAACTCTTAGCGCGGAAAGAAAAATGATAAAATTAAGAGAGGTTTTATAATTAATTTATTTATTGTAGCTGGTAGGTATTATTAATATTATAATCGAGATAAATTTAATAGGAGAGGAGAGAGAGGGGGGCTTATAATTTTTATTTTAATAAAATATTTTAGTTAGGTCGTCGTGTAGGTCGGCCAGAGGTGGGGCGGCGGCGGCGGCGCGTTCGGTTTTTGAATAATTCTGGGTGTTGGACCTTAATCATCGACGACTGAAAAGTTCGCACGCTGTGAAATTAAAAAAAAATGCATTTTTGTTAAACATAAAGACAAATTTCTATGAAATAGAATTGACAATAATAAATTAATTTCAGATCGTGTAGGTCGGCCAGGAGGTGGCGATCGTTTTTTTTTATACCTACGAGTTTATTTTTTCAGAGTTGTGTTAGTTATATAATTTTGAAAAGAAAAATGGTAAAAATAGGAGAGGGTTTATATTTATTTATTGTATTTACTACATTATATTATATAACTAAGTAAAGACAAAATTTTATCAAATATAATTTACTTGTAGTAGGTCGGCAAGGTCGCGGCGATCGCTTTATTATATACCTACGAGTTTATATACGAGGTTTTGTGTAATTTTGGAGTCAGACCTATAATTATCGACGACTGAAAAACTGAAAAATTCGCACGGTACAATAAAAAAAAAAATGCATTTTTGTTACACATAAAGTAAAGACAAATTTCTATGAAATAGAATTGACAATAATAAATTAGTTTTAGATCGTGTAGGTATCCGCAATCGGTACTTAAAGATTTTTTTAAACGTTCTTTACGAAAGAAAGAGTACGAATGAAATGAAGAAAGAGACAACTTATATTTTTTATATGTTCTTGCCATAGATTCAATAGGAAAAAAATAAAATAAAAAAAAATAAATAAGAAAAAAAAACT
>OY754929.1:6315000-6327500 GCA_963576535.1 Plemyria rubiginata
CCAAAATTGGCCCACTTGGCACCGTCATCAGATCTCCGGCTTCATCGTTCGAGTAAGCCGGAGTTCTCACCCATTTAAAGTTTGAGAATAGGTTGAAGTCGTTTCGACCCCAATGCCTCTAATCATTCGCTTTACCGGATGAGACTGTTCAAATCGACGCCAGCTATCCTGAGGGAAACTTCGGACGGAACCAGCTACTAGATGGTTCGATTAGTCTTTCGCCCCTATACCCAGTTCCGACGATCGATTTGCACGTCAGAATCGCTACGGTCCTCCATCAGGGTTTCCCCTGACTTCGACCTGACCAGGCATAGTTCACCATCTTTCGGGTCCCAGCATCTGTGCTCAGAGCGCGCCTGCAATCTCTGATTGGAAACGAGACGCCTCGGGAGTGCGAGAGGCCGACCGAGATCGGCGCACCATCCTCCCTGAGCGGACGGCGAGCGTCCACCTTCACTTTCGTTGCGCCTTTCAGTTTAGACATTTTACTCAATGACTCGCACACATGCTAGACTCCTTGGTCCGTGTTTCAAGACGGGTCCTGCGAGTGCCCGAAACTGAATCATCGCAGACACGGGACGCGTACAGTCCGAGACAGCACGGCTGCGACGACAGGCGCGCCGCACCCCCGCCCGCGCTCGGGCAGGACGGGGGACGAACGACGGACACCTTGCGTCGGGCCGGACGCGCGTTAACGCGTACGCGATCCGTACATATACCGTCCGACAGCCGGTCGGCGACCGTCACGGTCAACGCAACACCCCGAGAGGTGAAACATTGACTCCCGAACGGCGCTTAGACCGACATCGAACGGGTCGCGATGTATTACTAAGGGAGAAGTGCACGCCGTCGGCGAACGTCGGACGGCGCACCCCGTACGGCACGACCGAAGTCGCACCGCATCGAGAGCGCGCCACCACGCCGCCGAATAACGATGAATCTCCCCGTTCGTTCATTCGAGTTTCGCAGGTTTACCCCTGAGCGGTTTCACGTACTGTTGAACTCTCTCTTCAAAGTTCTTTTCAACTTTCCCTCACGGTACTTGTTCGCTATCGGTCTCGCGGTAATATTTAGCCTTAGATGGAGTTTACCACCCACTTAGGGCTGCACTCTCAAGCAACCCGACTCTGAGGAGAGTCCCTCTCGCCGCCGTCCTCCGTCGCTACGGGCCTGGCACCCTCTATGGGAAATGGGCCCCGTTCAAGACGAACTTGGACAGGAGTGGACGACGACAAGAAAGCGGAACCTCCCGAACACCACATCTCCCGCCGCCGTTACAACGGCGGGATTCAGTGCTGGGCTATTTCCTGTTCGCTCGCCGCTACTAAGGAAATCCTAGTTAGTTTCTTTTCCTCCGCTTACTAATATGCTTAAATTCGGCGGGTGATCCTCCCTGATCTGAGGCCAACGTATAAAATGGGAGGCAGACACGATATCCGTTACGACGCTACGGCGCGAACGCCGACACGCCCTTCGGACGTCGAGTCCGCCTACTGGTCGAACGTTAAACACTCCTTCGAATACCGCGCAACAACAACGCAACATTTTTACACATCGTGTGTTGTGCGTGGCATAAGATGGTGGTACTTATGCAGCAGCAAACGTGTAACGTTCGATTACGTCAATTTTTAAACGGACCCGTGAGTGTTCACTCGCGAGAACCGCCATATGCGCGCACAGAGTGCACACGCAATGTGGTTTTGTTTTTATGCAGCCGGCCCTCAGACAGGAGTGGTCCTGGATGTGTATCCACGGACCGCAATGTGCGTTCGAAATGTCGATGTTCAAATGTGTCCTGCAGTTCACACTGTGGCGGCTATGTACCTAGCCACAGCAAACGGGCTGACGAGTAGGTTTTATTGTTTTATGTAGCGTCACTCGTCAGTCGCGTTGCACAGCCCTTCCCGTCAGGTTCGGTCACATAGCAAGTGTAAAAGACAATACAAAATAGTTTCCAGTGATACAGTTTTATTATTTCACACCCCTCACACGTCTCAACGGAAAGTAAGGAGCAGCACTAGACATAGAAGACATCTTTACATTGGTGACCCTGGACAATTGAACATTTCAATTTGTTACGCGTGACGTGTGAAAATTTGTGAAACATGAATCCCGCAACTACATTAACTCCCGCGACTCCTGCAGTTTCCGGTAGTAACACGGATCTGGAACGGATGGATATGGCAGCCATATCGCTTACATCCAGGATTCCAGATTTTTGGCCTGATCAGCCAAGAGTCTGGTTCATTCGTACGGAAGCGATATTGGCGCCACAAAAGATCGGAGATGAAGCAAAATTCAACATAGTGGTATCAAAGCTGGGAAAAGAGGTCATACAACAGGTTACCGACGTGCTGGTGAATCCGCCGGAGCAAGGGAAGTATGACACGCTACGCACACGACTCTTGGCTGTTTACGAGGAGTCAGAGAACCGGCAGCTACAGAAACTGATTGGGGAAATGGAGCTAGGCGAGCAAAAACCCTCGCAACTTCTCAGGCGCATGCGAGATTTAGCCCGAGGGAAAGTGCCCGATGATACTTTACGCATATTGTGGCAAGGTCATTTGCCTCAAGCGGCGAGAGCGGTACTCGCTGTTACGGAGATCAAAGAGCTCGAGAGCCTTGCTAACATTGCTGACAAAATTTTGGAGACGACTCGACCCGTGAGCAGCGTAGCTGAAGTAGCTGAAGCCTCATCCAGTAACAGCACGAGCAAGATCCTGGCTGAGATAGCAAAAATCAATGTTCGCCTCAACAACATAGATCGCTCGAGATCACAGCAGCGTGGAAGAGGAAGTCGCAGTCGCTCGTACTCAGCACCGGCGTCGCGAGATGCATCCCAGCAGCGACGCACCCCGAAGAGTCCAGACTGGTTATGCTTTTACCATTTTCGCTTTCGAGGACGTGCCACTAAATGTAACCAACCTTGTGCGTGGGTGGAGAAGAATGATAAAAATGCGGAAAACTAGAGAGAGTGCAGGCCACGGCGGAAGTCTGCACCATTTCACCATCCCACCGCCTCTGCGTGACCGACCGTCAAAGTGGTCTACGTTTTTTGGTTGATTCAGGTGCGAATGTTTCCGTTATTCCACGACAAAAAAGACTATTTCATGAAAATAAGTGTTCGGAGTATAAACTATACGCGGCCAATGGCAGTGAAATTAAAACATACGGCACGAAAACTCTAGAACTTGACTTTAAACTACGTCGTCCGTATCGGTGGAATTTTATAGTGGCGGATGTCAAGCAACCGATCCTAGGTGCCGATTTTTTATCGCACAATCGACTCATAGTGGACCTAAGTGAGCGAAAGTTGATAGACAAAGTGACAAGCTTAAGCGTTATCGCTACGCTAGTGAATCACAGTGAGTTACCTATCGATACGGTAGATAGTGATCACCCGTACTCAGAACTCTTACGTAAGTATCCGGATATCACTAAACCGTTGTCATTCAAAGAACCATCGCGTCACGGTATTTATCATCACATCGAGACAACCGGACCTCCAGTGTTTGCGCGGGCCAGGCCGCTACCACCTGCCCGATACAACGCCGTCAAGGAGGAGTTCCGTCTGATGCAAGAAATGGGTATCTGTCGACCATCGAAGTCAGCGTGGGCAAGTCCTCTACACGTGGTACCGAAGAAGAATGGAGATCTACGGCCTTGCGGTGACTATCGCCGGCTGAACGCGGTAACTAAACCTGATCGCTACCCTATACCACGCCTACAGGATTTCACCTACTTACTCGCAGGTAAAAACATTTTTTCTACGCTTGATATAAACAGAGCTTACCACTGCATCGAGATCGCACCGGAAGACGTCGAGAAAAGCGCAATCATTTGTCCCTTTGGTCTTTTTGAGTTTACAAGACTCGGATTTGGATATAAAAATGCAAGCCAGACTTTTCAACGCTTTATGAATACAGTACTACAAGGACTAGACTTTTTATTTTGCTATATCGACGATATACTTGTAGCGAGTGATAACGAGACAGAACACAAGGAACACTTAAGTATGATTTTCTCTAGGTTCAGTGAATACGGTATTACTTTAAATCTTTCAAAATGTTGTTTAGGTCAAAGTAAACTAAATTTTTTAGGTTTCGAGGTATCAACTGAAGGGATACGACCTTTGGAAGGAAAAGTTGAAGCTATTAAAAATTTTCCTAAACCACAGACTATCGAAGAGTTGCGCAGATTTTTAGGTATGCTCAATTTTTATCGAAGCCACCTTCCAAATGCCGCATCGCATCAAGCAGAGTTGAATAAGTATCTGCATGGTACCAAGAAAAAAGATAAAACTACTATTGTATGGACGGACTTATCTAACAAGGCGTTTGAGCAGTGTAAAGAGAGCCTACAGCATGCTTGTACATTGTTGCATCCGATAGCGAATGTCCCGCTCGCACTTATGACCGACGCTTCGAATTCCTGCGTAGGTGCAGTTTTGCAACAGTACGTCAACAATTCTTGGAAGCCGCTTGGTTATTTTTCAAAGGTTCTATCAATCGTACAGCAAAAATACTCAACTTACGATCGTGAACTTTTAGCCATTTTTATGGCGATAAAACATTTTCGTAGTTTGCATGAGGGAAGACCTTTAATCATTTACACAGACCATAAACCATTAGTTTATGCATTTTCAAAAATAAATAGTGACAACGAGATCCCTCGTCGCACTAGACAGCTCATGTTTATAAGCGAATTTACGACCGACATACGTCACATAGTAGGTTCTAAAAACATTGTAGCCGATACTCTCTCGCGCGTAGAGACAATTTTTTGCCCAACGTCTATTGACTACGCAGAATTAGCAGAAGCACAAGCGCGCGATAGTTACGTCACCAGTGACCACAGTGTGCACCTGAAGCGTATCGGATTACAGAGTTGCGACAAGGAAATATACTGCGATGTTTCTACGAATACAGTTAGACCGTACCTACCAGAATGTTTTCGTCGAATAGCTTTCAAAAGCGTCCACGATCTAAGTCATCCCGGTATACGTACTACACGAAAGCTAGTAGGTCAAAAATTCTTTTGGCCTAATATGAACCGCGATGTAGGAATTTGGTCTAAAACTTGTATACAGTGCCAACGAGTTAAAGTACAGAGACACACAGTATCGCATCTTCAAGATTTTCCATCATCTGGCCGATTCGAACATATACACATTGATTTAGTAGGCCCGCTACCTATTTCTTCGGAAGGCTATAGGTACTGTCTAACTATAATCGATAGAAACACAAAATGGCCGGAAGCTTTTCCTATCAAAGAAATGACTGCGGACACTGTCGCTAAAATGGTATACGAAGGATGGATAGCACGTTTCGGTTGTCCCCTTAGACTCACTAGTGACCAAGGTCGACAGTTCGAGAGTTCATTATTTTCAAGGTTAATGCATTATATGGGCATTGAAAAAACGAGAACCACCCCATACCACCCGCAAGCAAATGGCATGGTTGAGCGGTGGCATCGTTCTTTCAAAGTCGCCATAACTGCACGGTTAAATTCTACGTCATGGGTTACTGAGTTACCTACCGCTATGTTAGGGTTACGTGCTACGCTTAGGCAGGATAGTGACGTAAGTGCAGCGGAAATGGTATACGGGCAAGCACTAAGAATGCCTGGTGATTTTTTCGATCATAAATGTGACAAGCAAACTTTAGGCACTTTTGACACTGTAGCAGAAAGTATTAGGAACACTATCAGGAGTTATAGGCCCGTTGCAAAGTCTCATTGTAACTCACGTAATTTTTTTGTTCATCCTGACCTAAGTCAAAGTAATTTTGTTTTCATAAGAAATGACGCTGTACGTAAACCTTTTACACCGACTTACAACGGTCCCTACCGTATTGTAAAAAAAGGAAATAAGGTATATAAGATACAGATCAATGATAGGCAGGTATGTATATCCATAGACAGGTTAAAACCGGCTTATTTAATGGCAGAAGATGAACCAACACCACAGAGAAGCACTTCGTGCACTGTACCGCCAGATAGCGAAGGTACAGACGGAAGGTTCAATGCATTCCCTAGTATCGTACCTCAGAGAAGTTTATCAAACTCTGTGCCCCTGGATAATGATAATGGTACAGATGGTACAGATCGGAATGAGCCAAAAACGACCAGAAGCGGTCGTTTATCAAAAAAGCCCAAACGGTATATACAAAGCATGCATGAAAAGCATGTTACGTTTAGTGATTAGTTAGATTTTTTTTGTGTTTTTAAAGTAAGATAGTTATACACATTTTTTTTTTTTTTAAATGACTTTATTGTATTCAGCATAGGAATTTATTTACATCGGAACTTTTTATAATTATATACAAATAATTTTTTTGATGAGTAACATAAATTAGATACTTGATTTATTGTAATGGAAACTTACTTATACATTGATGAATTGATACACACATTAATATAATTCAATAGGTATTGATCAGCGTAATTCGACCAAGCTTATTTGAAAGCACGAGGTATTTATTCAGTTCAATCGTAAATGTGATGTCAATTGAGCTATTCCCATTTTCGCATTTATTTGAAAACCTTAAAAACATGGGCAAGCAACAGAGCAAGGAGGAAGTTATCATTGCTCAGAGCGGAGGAGAGGCCTCCAAGGAGCAACTCTCTACGATTGGTTGGATGATACTAAGCATCATCATCCTGCTCATCGTTATTGTCATATTTTTCGTTTGGAACTACTTCAAGAAAAGAACTCAGTTATGGTTCCAACGTCAAGTACATGGTCGTGGCCTGCAGATGGCGGGTATGGCGACCACACCCATGGCTACGCCAGCTGCACCCTTCAGCGTGCAGATGCAGCCAGCAGCATCTCAAGTGATCTAGTGTTAAAGTGTTAAAATAGAATCAAATGTGTGCAAAGCTTAAAAAATTTGTATCAAGTCATCTGTGTAGCATTATCGTATAAAGTTTCCAAAGTTTTTTCTCTCAATAATTCAATTTTCTATTAACAGCATAAAGGATGTTTGTGGAAGTAGAGTAGGTAGTTAGGTACAGCCAACTCGGTAATTCGAGTCAAGACACATTGCAAAGTAGCGAGCTACTGCAGCGAAAGCAAATTTGCAATTGTTTAGACTGCACGTAGGTAGTGTACCTAACTGGAATTGACCTACAGGATGATATTTTGTTTATGTACATTTAACTTTAAAATATTTTTTTCTTCTTAAAAAAAAAAAAAAAAATTTTTTTAAGAGGGGGTGTACTGTGGCGGCTATGTACCTAGCCACAGCAAACGGGCTGACGAGTAGGTTTTATTGTTTTATGTAGCGTCACTCGTCAGTCGCGTTGCACAGCCCTTCCCGTCAGGTTCGGTCACATAGCAAGTGTAAAAGACAATACAAAATAGTTTCCAGTGATACAGTTTTATTATTTCACACCCCTCACACGTCTCAACGGAAAGTAAGGAGCAGCACTAGACATAGAAGACATCTTTACAACACTATGACGCGCAGTTAACTGCGTTCTTCATCGACCCGCGAGCCAAGTGATCCACCGTCCAGGGTAATAGTTTTCATATATTTCAGGTAAAAGAGTTATAGAAAAAAAGTATAAAAAAAAAATAACTTAGAACGAGAGAGAGTGCTGTTGTGCTCCCCCTCTCACTCTAAACCGTATGGATTTATTTTGTTTAGTTGACGAGCACGTCTCGTGTGCACGCAGATTCGGGATGCGGATTTTTCATCCGTCATAACCTTGACGGCTCGAGACGTGACGAAGCCTCATCGTGTGCGCGCGCGTTTCTCTTTAAAAAAAAAAAGAGAACAACACACAACAACACAAAAAAGCCTAGATATGATATATAACTTTGGATGGAGTTCAAGTATATATATATATATAATTATGTATAAAACAGCATTATAATATATTACACGTTAATGATCCTTCCGCAGGTTCCCCTACGGAAACCTTGTTACGACTTTTACTTCCTCTAAATGATCAAGTTTGGTCAACTTCCCAACGACGCCAACGGCCGTGAAGCCACCGCGTGTCGGTCCGAAGACCTCACTAAATCATTCAATCGGTAGTAGCGACGGGCGGTGTGTACAAAGGGCAGGGACGTAATCAACGCGAGCTTATGACTCGCGCTTACTAGGAATTCCTCGTTTATGGGGGATAATTGCAAACCCCAATCCCCAGCACGAAGGAGTTTCAACGGGTTGCCCGGGCCTTTAGGCCAGGGAGAACATGTTGATTCCTTCAGTGTAGCGCGCGTGCGGCCCAGGACATCTAAGGGCATCACAGACCTGTTATTGCTCAATCTCGTGCGGCTCGAAACCGCCGGTCCCTCTAAGAAGAATTTTAATACGTCGCCAGTGAGTTGCTTGACCGAAGCCATGCACACCGAAATGACGACGCCTATTTAGCAGGCTAGAGTCTCGTTCGTTACCGGAATTAACCAGACAAATCGCTCCACCAACTAAGAACGGCCATGCACCACCACCCACCGAATCAAGAAAGAGCTGTTAATCTGTCAATCCTTCCGGTGTCCGGGCCTGGTGAGATTTCCCGTGTTGAGTCAAATTAAGCCGCAGGCTCCACTCCTGGTGGTGCCCTTCCGTCAATTCCTTTAAGTTTCAGCTTTGCAACCATACTCCCCCCGGAGTCCAAAATCTTTGGTTTCCCGGAAGCTGCCCGCCGAGCCATTGTAGTAACGTCGGCGGATCGCTAGATGACATATTTACGGTTAGAACTAGGGCGGTATCTAATCGCCTTCGAACCTCTATCTTTCGTTCTTGATTGATGAAAACACCTTTGGCAAATGCTTTCGCTGATGTTCGTCTTGCGACGATCCAAGAATTTCACCTCTAACGTCGCAATACGAATGCCCCCAGTTATCCCTATTAATCATTACCTCGGAGTTCTGAAAACCAACAAAATAGAACCGAGATCATATTCTATTATTCCATGCACGAAATATTCAAGCAGCATTTTGAGCCCGCTTTGAGCACTCTAATTTGTTCAAAGTAAAATTGTCGGCCCACCTCGACACTCAATAAAGAGCACCGCGATAGGATTTTGATATTGAACCGGCGTGTTACCGCCGGCTCACCGACGATATGCTCCGCAAACGTGTCAGTATCACCGCGGATGCGGTGCACCGACAGCGCGGCGCACAAATGCAACTACGAGCTTTTTAACCGCAACAATTTTAGTATACGCTATTGGAGCTGGAATTACCGCGGCTGCTGGCACCAGACTTGCCCTCCAATTGTTCCTCGTTAAAATATTTAAAGTGTACTCATTCCGATTACGAGGCCTCATAAGAGTCCCGTATCGTTATTTTTCGTCACTACCTCCCCGTGCCGGGAGTGGGTAATTTGCGCGCCTGCTGCCTTCCTTGGATGTGGTAGCCGTTTCTCAGGCTCCCTCTCCGGAATCGAACCCTGATTCCCCGTTACCCGTGACAACCATGGTAGTCGCAGAAACTACCATCGAAAGTTGATAAGGCAGACATTTGAAAGATGCGTCGCCGGTACTGGACCATGCGATCGGCAAAAGTTATCCAGATTCATCAAAATTAACGACTTCGGACGCGAGGCCCTCCGTCGATTGGTTTTGATCTAATAAAAGCACTCATCCCATCACTGGTCAGAGTTCTGATTGCATGTATTAGCTCTAGAATTACCACAGTTATCCAAGTAACTGAGTAAGATCTAAGGAACCAAAACTGATATATTGAGCCATTCGCGGTATCGCCTTAATACGGCTTGCACTGAGACATGCATGGCTTAATCTTTGAGACAAGCATATAACTACTGGCAGGATCAACCAGGGAACTAACTCGAACACAAGGTGTCGACGAACACCCCCGCATTTTAATCGATCGGTTTTTTAAGCCGACCGACGCGAGGGATGTCTATCTTCATTCATCATCTGTGAAAGAGTGAATTGTTTTTTATATTTAACTACAGAGACTGTGAGTCTCTTTCAATGAATTTTCCTCGGGTCGCAGATTTAAAAAAATTCCACGTTATATTATTACATCAATAATATATAGCATCATTCCTTGTACGATCGCCGACAGGGGCGAAGAACGATCACGCCCGGAGTGTGCAGAGGCCGCTGCTCTGAGCTGCTACTAGCGTGATGTGTGTGACAACTTAAAAGAGAACTGACTATACGGTCCCAAAACTAACAAAAAAACCGCACACAGTGTGCGCGTATTATTCTTGCTAGTTGGTCACGTAAGAACAGACCACTATATATTATCATAGTGCGGTAGCATAGTAGGCGGTTAACCACCAACCGCCGCACAATTAATAAGATAGAACAACCAAACGCGTCGAGATAGCGAGGCACCGACGATTAAAAGACTCACAAACAGTTCCATATTAAACTGCCGTCTTTTACCATCAGTCGGCTTCTTGAGCCCCACGCCACACGTATGGTATAGTTTATGTAAAACACAGTACTACAAACATGCATATATTCAGGCTGTGTACACTTTAGTAAGATTAAAGCACACATAACATAATACACATGCCCGTATTAAATTTAAGTCGGTTTTAAAACTATCATTCGTTTTAAACTCTGACCACCATCATCATTTATATAACCCTCTAATCACATTCAACACGTTTTAACGCCGTGCGCGCGCGCGCATGCGCACAAATTGTGACCAGCGCGCACAAGCAAGCAAACTTGCAAGCGTCAAAATAGCATACAAATCCGAATGAAACAGCTTGTATCGTATTATAAAATACATTTTGTTCGTTGGTAGATATTAGAAGGCGACTAGGGAATAATTTATAAAATTTTTTTCATTATTAACGAACGATATTAACGAACGTAGCAAAAAAAAAAAATTTTTGGTCAAATATTTTTTGCAAAAAGACCACGATGCTCGAGGGGTTAAACGCTAATCGATGAACGGCCGCGGTGCGTGGGTTTGCGCATAAAAAATATCCCGAATAAACAACAGAACTGCGCGCACTGATTGACGACGACGACCCCGTACGCGGCCGAAAATGAATATCATAATTTTAAAAAGTAAAAAACTGCGCGCTCTCCACCGGACTGGGGGCACTCAATTATGCGTGCGGGCGGTGCGTGCGGGTGCTTTCTTTTTTTGTTTCGTAACAGGAACGCAATGGGAGAAAAAAAAATTAAAACAATACCCCCGCGAGCAGCACCACACCCACAGCAGTGTAGATGTATGTTTACAAACTAACGGGGGAACGGGTCAAAGGGGGGAGGGAAGCAAGGGGGTGGGGCTTAATTTTAATTATTTTACTATTAAAATTTAACAACAACTGCATTACATGTACCTCTATTATGCATGAAAATTAATATTATTTTCATAAGAATTTTTTTTTTTATCTCTTGTTTTGCTCGCCACGCAGCAGGTGGCAGCACTTGCCATACTATTTTGCAGCATTCATTCAAACATAACATTTAATTATAATATTTCGAGAATTATGACTGTGATTTTTTTTTTTTAAATAACACCCCGTATTCACCGTATCTGTATACCTAGCTAGCTAGGCGCTCCCGTCCGTGGACGTATTGAAAGAAAAATAAAAAAATATATAATTACGACATTAAAAAAAGAAACAAAAATACTTTTCAGTTATGTATGTCAGTAATTTGTATAAACCGATCGGCGCCGGCGCCGCCACCCGGCTGACCTGTATTAGACACGACCTAATTATGTGTAATATTATTTTAAAAAAAAAATGTATGCGCGGGGCTTATTTTTATCTAGTTTTAGATACCAAAATGTTGTCAAAATCAGCTGGACGTCCGTCTGATCGTCAACTTTCTTAATCAGTTCCAATTCCTCCTACCTTATTCATTTTATTACATTTACGGCTGAACGGATCTGGATGAAACTTGGCAGAGAGATAGATTATAGTCTGGAATAGGCTACTTTTTATGAAGGGATTTAAATCTGCGCGGGTGAAACCGCGGAGCGCAACTGGTATATGTTTAGAACGTTGTGTCCTACATTCGAATTGAGATCCTCCCTTTTTTTTAAGTCGGCTAATTAATACAGAATTGAATCACCGACCGGTAACATACACATACCTGCATTTATTTTTTAATAAGAACATTAAATTAAATTAAAGAAAAAATTAATGTCCAGTGGTCACGGATTATTGGGGTGTACATTATTGTGGTGTGCATTATTGGCCGTACACTAGCGGCACGTGTCGATAATGTACGACCAATAATGTACAACACAATAATTGGAAGCCAATTTGGTACCTACTCGAGCCTCGTTGGCACTGTACCAGTTCAATCAATCAGTTTGGTTATAACCCAGTAGGTTGTTAGGTTTTTTTTTGTTAACCTTAAGAATGGTGCGTGTCAGGTCAGAGGGACACTTTTATCAACTTAATTATCATGCTGAAAAAAACCTAACAACATACTGGGTTACTTTTGTGACTTAAGTCGACAAAAGTGCCCCTCTGACCTGACACGCACCATTCTTAAGGTTAACAAAAAAAAAAACCTAACAACCTACTGGGTTACTTTTGTGA
>OY754929.1:6332500-6357500 GCA_963576535.1 Plemyria rubiginata
GTCGTTTCGACCCCAATGCCTCTAATCATTCGCTTTACCGGATGAGACTGTTCAAATCGACGCCAGCTATCCTGAGGGAAACTTCGGACGGAACCAGCTACTAGATGGTTCGATTAGTCTTTCGCCCCTATACCCAGTTCCGACGATCGATTTGCACGTCAGAATCGCTACGGTCCTCCATCAGGGTTTCCCCTGACTTCGACCTGACCAGGCATAGTTCACCATCTTTCGGGTCCCAGCATCTGTGCTCAGAGCGCGCCTGCAATCTCTGATTGGAAACGAGACGCCTCGGGAGTGCGAGAGGCCGACCGAGATCGGCGCACCATCCTCCCTGAGCGGACGGCGAGCGTCCACCTTCACTTTCGTTGCGCCTTTCAGTTTAGACATTTTACTCAATGACTCGCACACATGCTAGACTCCTTGGTCCGTGTTTCAAGACGGGTCCTGCGAGTGCCCGAAACTGAATCATCGCAGACACGGGACGCGTACAGTCCGAGACAGCACGGCTGCGACGACAGGCGCGCCGCACCCCCGCCCGCGCTCGGGCAGGACGGGGGACGAACGACGGACACCTTGCGTCGGGCCGGACGCGCGTTAACGCGTACGCGATCCGTACATATACCGTCCGACAGCCGGTCGGCGACCGTCACGGTCAACGCAACACCCCGAGAGGTGAAACATTGACTCCCGAACGGCGCTTAGACCGACATCGAACGGGTCGCGATGTATTACTAAGGGAGAAGTGCACGCCGTCGGCGAACGTCGGACGGCGCACCCCGTACGGCACGACCGAAGTCGCACCGCATCGAGAGCGCGCCACCACGCCGCCGAATAACGATGAATCTCCCCGTTCGTTCATTCGAGTTTCGCAGGTTTACCCCTGAGCGGTTTCACGTACTGTTGAACTCTCTCTTCAAAGTTCTTTTCAACTTTCCCTCACGGTACTTGTTCGCTATCGGTCTCGCGGTAATATTTAGCCTTAGATGGAGTTTACCACCCACTTAGGGCTGCACTCTCAAGCAACCCGACTCTGAGGAGAGTCCCTCTCGCCGCCGTCCTCCGTCGCTACGGGCCTGGCACCCTCTATGGGAAATGGGCCCCGTTCAAGACGAACTTGGACAGGAGTGGACGACGACAAGAAAGCGGAACCTCCCGAACACCACATCTCCCGCCGCCGTTACAACGGCGGGATTCAGTGCTGGGCTATTTCCTGTTCGCTCGCCGCTACTAAGGAAATCCTAGTTAGTTTCTTTTCCTCCGCTTACTAATATGCTTAAATTCGGCGGGTGATCCTCCCTGATCTGAGGCCAACGTATAAAATGGGAGGCAGACACGATATCCGTTACGACGCTACGGCGCGAACGCCGACACGCCCTTCGGACGTCGAGTCCGCCTACTGGTCGAACGTTAAACACTCCTTCGAATACCGCGCAACAACAACGCAACATTTTTACACATCGTGTGTTGTGCGTGGCATAAGATGGTGGTACTTATGCAGCAGCAAACGTGTAACGTTCGATTACGTCAATTTTTAAACGGACCCGTGAGTGTTCACTCGCGAGAACCGCCATATGCGCGCACAGAGTGCACACGCAATGTGGTTTTGTTTTTATGCAGCCGGCCCTCAGACAGGAGTGGTCCTGGATGTGTATCCACGGACCGCAATGTGCGTTCGAAATGTCGATGTTCAAATGTGTCCTGCAGTTCACACTATGACGCGCAGTTAACTGCGTTCTTCATCGACCCGCGAGCCAAGTGATCCACCGTCCAGGGTAATAGTTTTCATATATTTCAGGTAAAAGAGTTATAGAAAAAAAGTATAAAAAAAAAATAACTTAGAACGAGAGAGAGTGCTGTTGTGCTCCCCCTCTCACTCTAAACCGTATGGATTTATTTTGTTTAGTTGACGAGCACGTCTCGTGTGCACGCAGATTCGGGATGCGGATTTTTCATCCGTCATAACCTTGACGGCTCGAGACGTGACGAAGCCTCATCGTGTGCGCGCGCGTTTCTCTTTAAAAAAAAAAAGAGAACAACACACAACAACACAAAAAAGCCTAGATATGATATATAACTTTGGATGGAGTTCAAGTATATATATATATATAATTATGTATAAAACAGCATTATAATATATTACACGTTAATGATCCTTCCGCAGGTTCCCCTACGGAAACCTTGTTACGACTTTTACTTCCTCTAAATGATCAAGTTTGGTCAACTTCCCAACGACGCCAACGGCCGTGAAGCCACCGCGTGTCGGTCCGAAGACCTCACTAAATCATTCAATCGGTAGTAGCGACGGGCGGTGTGTACAAAGGGCAGGGACGTAATCAACGCGAGCTTATGACTCGCGCTTACTAGGAATTCCTCGTTTATGGGGGATAATTGCAAACCCCAATCCCCAGCACGAAGGAGTTTCAACGGGTTGCCCGGGCCTTTAGGCCAGGGAGAACATGTTGATTCCTTCAGTGTAGCGCGCGTGCGGCCCAGGACATCTAAGGGCATCACAGACCTGTTATTGCTCAATCTCGTGCGGCTCGAAACCGCCGGTCCCTCTAAGAAGAATTTTAATACGTCGCCAGTGAGTTGCTTGACCGAAGCCATGCACACCGAAATGACGACGCCTATTTAGCAGGCTAGAGTCTCGTTCGTTACCGGAATTAACCAGACAAATCGCTCCACCAACTAAGAACGGCCATGCACCACCACCCACCGAATCAAGAAAGAGCTGTTAATCTGTCAATCCTTCCGGTGTCCGGGCCTGGTGAGATTTCCCGTGTTGAGTCAAATTAAGCCGCAGGCTCCACTCCTGGTGGTGCCCTTCCGTCAATTCCTTTAAGTTTCAGCTTTGCAACCATACTCCCCCCGGAGTCCAAAATCTTTGGTTTCCCGGAAGCTGCCCGCCGAGCCATTGTAGTAACGTCGGCGGATCGCTAGATGACATATTTACGGTTAGAACTAGGGCGGTATCTAATCGCCTTCGAACCTCTAACTTTCGTTCTTGATTGATGAAAACACCTTTGGCAAATGCTTTCGCTGATGTTCGTCTTGCGACGATCCAAGAATTTCACCTCTAACGTCGCAATACGAATGCCCCCAGTTATCCCTATTAATCATTACCTCGGAGTTCTGAAAACCAACAAAATAGAACCGAGATCATATTCTATTATTCCATGCACGAAATATTCAAGCAGCATTTTGAGCCCGCTTTGAGCACTCTAATTTGTTCAAAGTAAAATTGTCGGCCCACCTCGACACTCAATAAAGAGCACCGCGATAGGATTTTGATATTGAACCGGCGTGTTACCGCCGGCTCACCGACGATATGCTCCGCAAACGTGTCAGTATCACCGCGGATGCGGTGCACCGACAGCGCGGCGCACAAATGCAACTACGAGCTTTTTAACCGCAACAATTTTAGTATACGCTATTGGAGCTGGAATTACCGCGGCTGCTGGCACCAGACTTGCCCTCCAATTGTTCCTCGTTAAAATATTTAAAGTGTACTCATTCCGATTACGAGGCCTCATAAGAGTCCCGTATCGTTATTTTTCGTCACTACCTCCCCGTGCCGGGAGTGGGTAATTTGCGCGCCTGCTGCCTTCCTTGGATGTGGTAGCCGTTTCTCAGGCTCCCTCTCCGGAATCGAACCCTGATTCCCCGTTACCCGTGACAACCATGGTAGTCGCAGAAACTACCATCGAAAGTTGATAAGGCAGACATTTGAAAGATGCGTCGCCGGTACTGGACCATGCGATCGGCAAAAGTTATCCAGATTCATCAAAATTAACGACTTCGGACGCGAGGCCCTCCGTCGATTGGTTTTGATCTAATAAAAGCACTCATCCCATCACTGGTCAGAGTTCTGATTGCATGTATTAGCTCTAGAATTACCACAGTTATCCAAGTAACTGAGTAAGATCTAAGGAACCAAAACTGATATATTGAGCCATTCGCGGTATCGCCTTAATACGGCTTGCACTGAGACATGCATGGCTTAATCTTTGAGACAAGCATATAACTACTGGCAGGATCAACCAGGGAACTAACTCGAACACAAGGTGTCGACGAACACCCCCGCATTTTAATCGATCGGTTTTTTAAGCCGACCGACGCGAGGGATGTCTATCTTCATTCATCATCTGTGAAAGAGTGAATTGTTTTTTATATTTAACTACAGAGACTGTGAGTCTCTTTCAATGAATTTTCCTCGGGTCGCAGATTTAAAAAAATTCCACGTTATATTATTACATCAATAATATATAGCATCATTCCTTGTACGATCGCCGACAGGGGCGAAGAACGATCACGCCCGGAGTGTGCAGAGGCCGCTGCTCTGAGCTGCTACTAGCGTGATGTGTGTGACAACTTAAAAGAGAACTGACTATACGGTCCCAAAACTAACAAAAAAACCGCACACAGTGTGCGCGTATTATTCTTGCTAGTTGGTCACGTAAGAACAGACCACTATATATTATCATAGTGCGGTAGCATAGTAGGCGGTTAACCACCAACCGCCGCACAATTAATAAGATAGAACAACCAAACGCGTCGAGATAGCGAGGCACCGACGATTAAAAGACTCACAAACAGTTCCATATTAAACTGCCGTCTTTTACCATCAGTCGGCTTCTTGAGCCCCACGCCACACGTATGGTATAGTTTATGTAAAACACAGTACTACAAACATGCATATATTCAGGCTGTGTACACTTTAGTAAGATTAAAGCACACATAACATAATACACATGCCCGTATTAAATTTAAGTCGGTTTTAAAACTATCATTCGTTTTAAACTCTGACCACCATCATCATTTATATAACCCTCTAATCACATTCAACACGTTTTAACGCCGTGCGCGCGCGCGCATGCGCACAAATTGTGACCAGCGCGCACAAGCAAGCAAACTTGCAAGCGTCAAAATAGCATACAAATCCGAATGAAACAGCTTGTATCGTATTATAAAATACATTTTGTTCGTTGGTAGATATTAGAAGGCGACTAGGGAATAATTTATAAAATTTTTTTCATTATTAACGAACGATATTAACGAACGTAGCAAAAAAAAAAAATTTTTGGTCAAATATTTTTTGCAAAAAGACCACGATGCTCGAGGGGTTAAACGCTAATCGATGAACGGCCGCGGTGCGTGGGTTTGCGCATAAAAAATATCCCGAATAAACAACAGAACTGCGCGCACTGATTGACGACGACGACCCCGTACGCGGCCGAAAATGAATATCATAATTTTAAAAAGTAAAAAACTGCGCGCTCTCCACCGGACTGGGGGCACTCAATTATGCGTGCGGGCGGTGCGTGCGGGTGCTTTCTTTTTTTGTTTCGTAACAGGAACGCAATGGGAGAAAAAAAAATTAAAACAATACCCCCGCGAGCAGCACCACACCCACAGCAGTGTAGATGTATGTTTACAAACTAACGGGGGAACGGGTCAAAGGGGGGAGGGAAGCAAGGGGGTGGGGCTTAATTTTAATTATTTTACTATTAAAATGTAACAACAACTGCATTACATGTACCTCTATTATGTATGAAAATTAATATTATTTTCATAAGAATTTTTTTTTTTATCTCTTGTTTTGCTCGCCACGCAGCAGGTGGCAGCACTTGCCATACTATTTTGCAGCATTCATTCAAACATAACATTTAATTATAATATTTCGAGAATTATGACTGTGATTTTTTTTTTTTAAATAACACCCCGTATTCACCGTATCTGTATACCTAGCTAGCTAGGCGCTCCCGTCCGTGGACGTATTGAAAGAAAAATAAAAAAATATATAATTACGACATTAAAAAAAGAAACAAAAATACTTTTCAGTTATGTATGTCAGTAATTTGTATAAACCGATCGGCGCCGGCGCCGCCACCCGGCTGACCTGTATTAGACACGACCTAATTATGTGTAATATTATTTTAAAAAAAAAATGTATGCGCGGGGCTTATTTTTATCTAGTTTTAGATACCAAAATGTTGTCAAAATCAGCTGGACGTCCGTCTGATCGTCAACTTTCTTAATCAGTTCCAATTCCTCCTACCTTATTCATTTTATTACATTTACGGCTGAACGGATCTGGATGAAACTTGGCAGAGAGATAGATTATAGTCTGGAATAGGCTACTTTTTATGAAGGGATTTAAATCTGCGCGGGTGAAACCGCGGAGCGCAACTGGTATATGTTTAGAACGTTGTGTCCTACATTCGAATTGAGATCCTCCCTTTTTTTTAAGTCGGCTAATTAATACAGAATTGAATCACCGACCGGTAACATACACATACCTGCATTTATTTTTTAATAAGAACATTAAATTAAATTAAAGAAAAAATTAATGTCCAGTGGTCACGGATTATTGGGGTGTACATTATTGTGGTGTGCATTATTGGCCGTACACTAGCGGCACGTGTCGATAATGTACGACCAATAATGTACAACACAATAATTGGAAGCCAATTTGGTACCTACTCGAGCCTCGTTGGCACTGTACCAGTTCAATCAATCAGTTTGGTTATAACCCAGTAGGTTGTTAGGTTTTTTTTTGTTAACCTTAAGAATGGTGCGTGTCAGGTCAGAGGGACACTTTTATCAACTTAATTATCATGCTGAAAAAAACCTAACAACATACTGGGTTACTTTTGTGACTTAAGTCGACAAAAGTGCCCCTCTGACCTGACACGCACCATTCTTAAGGTTAACAAAAAAAAAAACCTAACAACCTACTGGGTTACTTTTGTGACTTAGGTCGACAAATGCCCCTCATTCTTAAGGTTAACAAAAAAAAATCCTAACAACCTACTGGGGTACTTTTGTGACTTACTGGCTGTACATTATTTACACGTGTCAATAATGCATGCACCGCCAGCTAATGCACACCCCGATAATGTACACCCCAATAAAACGAATCCGATAAGGTACCTAAGTGGCTTCCAATTATCGTGCTGTACAATAACATGTCGTACATTATCCGGACTCGGCGCGAGCGATTAAGTTTGCGCGCGAACTTCATGCGTAAGTTCCATGCCTCCTCGCCATGAACACGTGTTTTAAAAATGAAAAATGTTTCGCTATGGCGGGAAAAATTAAGTCAGTTTTCCTACGCGCGCGCGCGTGCATTGCGATCGGCCACAGACTAAAGGGATGAGGTTTTTTTTTTTTAATTTTCTTTTTATTTTATTACAGAGAAAACAAAAGTTATATTTGAGTGAATGTTTTACTTATTTTGAACACGTACGAGTTAAAATTATCTATTTAAATAAGAAGTTGCATGAAATGAGCAAGCAATGGGAACATTAATTTATTTGTTCTATTAAAAACGCGATCTTTTTTTTGAATAAAAACTGTTTTAGGAACAAAACAACTCAACCAATAAAATTTGTAGGTATTATAAATAGTTTTAAATGCAAGATGCCGCCCTCCACTCCACTCCACATAATGGCCGGTCTTTCATAAGGTCAGACAGAACAAATTTTTAAAAATAGTGTGCACAATATCTTAGGGTGCGTGCGTTGTACATTGCAATAACAAATCATAAGGATACCTGCATACCTCATTTTTGCGGTGACGGCGCGGCGGCGGCGCCAGGCACAGGCATTGAAGAGGGAAATGAAAAATTTTAAAACACATACCTGAAACAATGGAAGAAAAAATATTAAAATGTGATAATAATTTGTGTTTCGTATAATTATTTTATTCACTGAATCAACTGGTTTGCCAAAAATACTATAACAATTCCATGTCTATTTTCTCGCTTTTATTGTATATTTCATCATAGTGCAACCTTAGTTGAATAAAACGGATTTATATCGAGCTAGTGTGTACCACTACAACATAATACTATGTAAATGGATTGTAGCACACCTACAATTCATCATCATGCTTAGTTGGAATCTTAATTATTATATAGCACTCGCATTAAATCAACCCTCTATTCACCGATTGCTTAATATTATAATAATATTAATTAGGTCGTGTTGGTCTGCCAGGTGGCGGCGATCGGTTTATATGTAAGAGTAATTTTTTTTGTAGTAATTTTGGGTTAGTGACTAGTGTTAAAGACTTACCCCCGCTGTTTACACCGACAGACAGCCGATTAGCTTTGGGGTTGGGCTTTCAGAAGGCGGGGGTGTTGTAAAACTGAAAAGTTTGCATGCTATAATAGGTATAAAATTAAAAATGTATGGCATTTTTGTTGTTACACATAACTCTTAGCGCGGAAAGAAAACTGATAAAATTAAGAGAGGTTTTATAATTAATTTATTTATTGTAGCTGGTAGGTATTATTAATATTATAATCGAGATAAATTTAATAGGAGAGGAGAGAGAGGGGGGCTTATAATTTTTATTTTAATAAAATATTTTAGTTAGGTCGTCGTGTAGGTCGGCCAGAGGTGGGGCGGCGGCGGCGGCGCGTTCGGTTTTTGAATAATTCTGGGTGTTGGACCTTAATCATCGACGACTGAAAAGTTCGCACGCTGTGAAATTAAAAAAAATGCATTTTTGTTAAACATAAAGACAAATTTCTATGAAATAGAATTGACAATAATAAATTAATTTCAGATCGTGTAGGTCGGCCAGGAGGTGGCGATCGTTTTTTTTTATACCTACGAGTTTATTTTTTCAGAGTTGTGTTAGTTATATAATTTTGAAAAGAAAAATGGTAAAAATAGGAGAGGGTTTATATTTATTTATTGTATTTACTACATTATATTATATAACTAAGTAAAGACAAAATTTTATCAAATATAATTTACTTGTAGTAGGTCGGCAAGGTCGCGGCGATCGCTTTATTATATACCTACGAGTTTATATACGAGGTTTTGTGTAATTTTGGAGTCAGACCTATAATTATCGACGACTGAAAAACTGAAAAATTCGCACGGTACAATAAAAAAAAAATGCATTTTTGTTACACATAAAGTAAAGACAAATTTCTATGAAATAGAATTGACAATAATAAATTAGTTTTAGATCGTGTAGGTATCCGCAATCGGTACTTAAAGATTTTTTTAAACGTTCTTTACGAAAGAAAGAGTACGAATGAAATGAAGAAAGAGACAACTTATATTTTTTATATGTTCTTGCCATAGATTCAATAGGAAAAAAATAAAATAAAAAAAAATAAATAAGAAAAAAAAACTCGTCCTCGGACGAATCACCTGGCGTAGGGCTGAGTCTCAACAGATCGCAGCACGACGCTGCTCTACCGAGCACAACACCCCGCCAGGAACGTAAGTCGTCTACAGACTATTCCGAGCCCCGACATCGAACTGAGTTAAATCCGGACCTTCGGAGCCGTGGTGCACGTGTTAAACCGTACGCACCGATCTCCGCGGTCCAAATGGGCTTCGACGTCACACCTTACGAAGTAAAGCGCAACTAGTAAAGTCACATTGTTTAGAGCCTCCCGACTCTCGGGGCTCCACAGTGAGCATATCCTTGCCGGATTCGGCTAGGCTGGCTTCGGCCTTAGAGGCGTTCAGGCATAATCCCGCGGATGGTAGCTTCGCACCACCGGCCGCTCGGCCGAGTGCATGAACCAAATGTCCGAAACTGCGGTTCCTCTCGTACTGAGCAGTATTACTATCGCAACGACAAGCCATCAGTAGGGTAAAACTAACCTGTCTCACGACGGTCTAAACCCAGCTCACGTTCCCTTTTGATGGGTGAACAATCCAACGCTTGGCGAATTTTGCTTCGCAATGATAGGAAGAGCCGACATCGAAGGATCAAAAAGCAACGTCGCTATGAACGCTTGGCTGCCACAAGCCAGTTATCCCTGTGGTAACTTTTCTGGCACCTCTTGCTAAAAACTCTTTAGTACTAAAGGATCGATAGGCCGTGCTTTCGCAGTCCCTATGCGTACTGAACATCTGGATCAAGCCAGCTTTTGCCCTTTTGCTCCACGCGAGGTTTCCGTCCTCGCTGAGCTGGCCTTAGGACACCTGCGTTATTCTTTGACAGATGTACCGCCCCAGTCAAACTCCCCGCCTGGCAGTGTCCTCGAACCGGATCACGCGGGAGTTGTACGGCGACGAGCGTTGCCGCCACGTCGCCACTCTGCACGCTTGGAACGAAACACCGTGCGCCCGCCGATAAAATCGACCGCGCACCGCTTCCGCCCAACCGAGTAAGTAATGAAACAATGAAAGTAGTGGTTTTTCAGCGACGACCGCGAACGATCTCCCACTTATGCTACACCTCTCATGTCTCCTTACAATGCCAGACTAGAGTCAAGCTCAACAGGGTCTTCTTTCCCCGCTGATTCTCCCAAGCCCGTTCCCTTGGCTGTGGTTTCGCTAGATAGTAGATAGGGACAGCCCTCCTTCCACCCATGGTCCTGCCAACCTTACGGTTATAAGGACCGAAACTGCGAGCATTTCCCACACAAGTGCGGTCCATGCTCTACAAATGTTTAGCCTAAGCACATTGTCCCGTCACTCTCCCCCTTCTGGGGCATGACAAGCACGAAACGGTCTTCATCGCCGGACAGCCCGACTCCGATCCGCACGTGTACCCTCCCCGCCCAAAACTACGTGATAGACAGATAAATACATAGACATACATTCTAATATACATTCAAATACACAAAGTAGTATGAGTATATAATAAACTGATCCAAGCTGTACATATAATAATTAATGTAGCTCCTCCATCCGTCTCCTACGGTGCCAGCCTCGGGCGAACTGAGTCAGTCGCCCGAAGTTTTCCACGCTGCTACATAGGTTGCCAAAGTAAACCGGTCCAACCTCATCTTCCGAACGTATTAGCGCACCTAGCATCGTCTCCCTCAAGTCCTGATACAAGGGACATTCCCACAAAATGTGGTCTCGCGTCTCCGTCGGGTCTCCGCATCCGCACGCACTCGTTTCGCTAAGACCTAACGCATGCAACCTGCTCCGGAAACAGCCATGCCCTGTCAGTATTTGCGACGTGACATGGTCCGGCTCCACCCAGTTCGCCTCCATGCGAACTCCCACTTCTGGGAAGAACCGGAACAGGTCCCGTCCCTTTTCCTCACTACTCCATCTCTCCTGCCACGCCGCCATCACTTCGGCGTCTACTATCCCGCGAACCTGTCGATGGACTTCTTTCGGCTGGCCCTCAGCTTCAGCCAGGCGTCTGCCTGCCCTAACTAGTGCCAGGTCTGCTGGCAGGACACCTGCCAAAACCGCGAGAGCCGAGGTACTTGTCGTTCGGTAAGCCTTGGTCAGCAGAATAAGTGACGACCTCTGGGTCCGCAAAAGTGCGCTGCGAACTACGTGGACACTGGCCCTATGGTACCACACTCTCGCTGCATAAGTCAGCGTCGGCGTGTACGTACCCTCATAAAGGATCCGCAGCGCACGGTACCGGACCCCCCATGTGTTCGCCGAAACTCGGGCCATTTTGCCAAAACACCGCGACGCCCTCTCTCCAATCGAAGCCGCGTGGGGCGCAAATGAATGGGTCGAGTCGAGCACCACCCCTAACACCTTCGCTTCACTCACGCTATGGATCGACGTCTGGGACGGGTTGCTCTTAAGCAGAGGTGGCCTTTTAAATTTACCCTTGATGGTCATGGTCTGCGACTTTGCCGGAGCAAAGTTTAGCCTATTACGGGCCCCCCACTCCGCCACGAGTCGCAGTACGGCCGCTCCTTTCTCCTCTATCTCTCTCCGAGCATCCCCCGCTAACAACACCGTCACATCGTCCGCGTATGCCATGAATTGCACCCCACTCGGCACTGGGAGGCTAAGTAGGTCGTCGACTAGCACATTCCACAGTGTGGGACCCAGCACCGAACCCTGCGGGCATCCCATCGTCGAGGTCTTCCACACCGCGCGGTCACCCGCGATCATGGCCACTCTGCGTTCAGTGAAGTAGCTCGCCAGAAGTCTGTAGACATTCGGCGGGCAGCCTCCACGTTTCGCCTTAACCATGATCATGGGCCACCAGGCGTTGTCGAATGCCCCAGCGATGTCGAGGAATATCGCCTGCACATATTTGTGCGTACTGCACTCCGCGGCCTCTAAGATCGCGCCCAGCGCTGTCGACGTGGACCGCCCCCGCATGAACCCGTGCTGGTTAGGGGAGATTCCGCGGGTGAGCTCCGGAATACTCCAAAGCAACACCCTCTCCAGAATTTTGCCGAGCACGGGTAGTAGGGTAATTGGGCGGTACGCCTTCGGGTCTGATGGCGGCTTCCCGTTTCCCTTCGGTAGGACCAGTAGTCTGCCGTTTTTCCAGACCGATGGGAACGTACCCTCGGCCACACACTTATTCATGACCTGGGTGAATTCTGTGGCTGCCACTCTCCAGACATGTTTAAGCATGACCGCTTCAATTCCGTCCATCCCGGGGGACGTGTTGGGAAGGGACATCACAATTCGACCAAGGGATACTTGGTCGATGCCGCTTGATGTCTCCCCAGATGGCACCAGAGAGGCCGCGACTCTAACCTGACGGTGATACTCGGTGTCAGTGGACGGGTCATCGTCAGGGCAAAGCGACGACATCATCGCGGTCATAGACTCGCCCACGTCGCTGGTGTTGTTACCCAGAGCGCTGATCCCGTTCATGACATTCACCGGAGGTCGAACACGCCCGCATGCCTCCCTGTATGCAAGGCCCCAGGGGTCGTCGTTGCCAGTGTTGGCCAGTTTTCGGAAGAAGTTAACCTCTGCCTCTTTCATTGCCGATCTGTATGTGGCGCGGGCTTTGTGGAAAACTTCCCTTGCCTTCACTTCAACTTCACCCTTCAGGTTCCGGACCTTTTGCCAAGCCCTTCGGGCCGCGTTTTGCGAGTGCCTTAACCGGCTCAAATTAGGCGTCCACCACTCATATCCTCTGTCCATAGGGACCGCCTTAATCTTGCCCAGACACTCGGTCGCAGCGTGCTCGATGAGCTCGGAAAAATCTCTGGAGACTCTCTCCGCGTCACCTCGCATGGTCAGTCTGCCGGCTCTGCAGTGCACGAAGGTTTCGAACCCGCGCCAGTCAGCCCTTTTGGTCTTGTAGCGCTGAGTATGAATCGGCACGGTTGTGCGCGCCACTGAACTGGCAGACGGGTGGTCAACCTTGAATGTTATCAAACGGTGGTCACTCGACGAGACATCTAGCACCCTCCAGTCGCGGACGCGAACGCCTCGCGTGCTGAGGGTGACGTCGATATTCGACTCACCGTTTGGTGTGCTGAAAGTAGCCAGATGTCCTGCCTCGTTGTGCACGTGCAGGTTGCGACCATGGATAAGATCCTCCATTTTGGTACGGCGGTCAGTGACGATGTGACCTCTCCCTACGTAGTGTCTCGGCAAGGAGTGCCATAGGGGAGAATGGGTGTTCAAGTCTCCCCCTATCAGAATCGCCTTGCCCTTCAAAAGTTCTAGGGCCTTCTCTAGCTGACGTAAGTGCGGGTTGATGTCCTGGCTGTACTGGAAGTACGCGGATATCACATACAGGTCCAGTTCTTCGACATGCCCACACACGAAGTGGTCTGTAGATAGGTGGTGCAGTATGGCGCACGGTTTGGAGCGGTTTCGCATATATATGCCCGCTCTGGAGTTATCCCCGTATTGAAGAATCATACCCTCCGTGGGGTATTGCTCCTGTACCAGAACAATATCCAGATTGAGTGATTCCGCGATAGCGGGGAGCTCCCTCGTGGCTGTGACTGCACCACCTAGATTTATTTGGCCCACTCTGAGTGCGGCGTTATCCATATTGGACCGATTGGATTAGCTGCTCTTCCGCATACCGTCTTGCCGGGCAGTCGCGCGAGGCGGTTCTATGCGCGTTGTCGCGCTTAAACCGCGTGCATGTGGCGCAGCACGGGAAAGTGGCCTGGCATTGGTCCGCACGGTGGCCCGTCTCTCCGCACCTTCCGCATGTTACCACTTGTGCGCGGCAAAACTTCTCGGGGTGCCCATACTGTTGGCACTTGCTGCAGCAAGTCACGTCAATGTAGTCATATACTTCTATCTGCTGCCAGCTCACATGGGCTGTGCCAAGGGTGATGAGAGCCTCCCGCATACGCGGGCTGCACTCGAATACCACTGTAGCCTCCTTATACTGGCTGCCCCTCCGAGACTTTTTGAAAAGCCCCTTCATGGCCTCCTGCACTGCAGTCAGCGACCACTCGGGGTTATCCGCGAAGTTCAGCTTGTAGACCTGGCTTATAACCCACTCGAAAGTTGGGTCCCCGTCCACGTTGTGGAAGGCAACCAGAGGTAGTCGCCGCTTGGGCTCAACCACCCGCAGAGATTCCGGCACTGCCTTCTTCAGGCGCTCGGCCGATGCCTCTGAGGCGGTGTGGACGACTACGCCCGCGTTGCCAACCTTTCTTACCTTTCCTATCTTAGCCGAGATGGTAGCCGGATCTACAGTCCTCTTCAGCTCAGCCTTCGTAGTCTCGGAGGTGTTCGCCTCCGATTCCTCTTTCGGGTAGAATGCAAGTATCGGGCCCGTACTCGCATTCACCGCCCTAAGAGCGGAGCCCTTACCTGTCTTAACCGCATTCGCAAAGCTTAGACTTAGACTCGCACCTGGTGCCGCTCTGGAAGCTTCGGACGCCGGTGTGTGCACGGATTTGTGAGCCATAGCTACGGCCAACTTGGCCTCAGCTAGGTCCGCGCGTCGTTCCGATTCCGTCAGTTGCAGCTCCAGGGCGGCCACCACAGTCAGGACCGTCTGCGTATAGCCGTAGATCGCGCCCACGTCAGTCTTGTTTAGCTTCGAGCCTGGGCCCGAAGCGATCGACGTGATGCGCTTTAATGATCCCCTGACTCCGTCCAGCATCTCCAACTTGGTGGCTTTGCTCACCATAATGTCGCTGGTCGGAGCCGAGGGGGCAGCCACTGGCATCTGAGGCGTCTCCTGAACTGCGCTAGCCGAAGAGGCGGGTGCCTTTGGCTTTGAGGTCGCAGGAGTCGCCGCCGGAGCCGAGACCGAATCTGACTCGGCCTCTGCCTGCTTTTCAGTTCGCTGGCGAGTTGGGGCCGGTTGATTCGTGCCCGGCGAAGTAAGCGGTCTCTTCGCCTTAGCCGGCTGAGCCGGCTGTGGCGTAGCCGTTGACGGTGCTCGGGCTGATGCTGCACGTGGGGTAGATTTCCCCGCCGATAAATCGGGCGGATCTGCCATTTCGGAAACACTCAAAATGTAAGTTGAGAACCTGTTACCGAACTTAACTTACGAAAGCGCGTAAGGTGAGCTAGACGCGGAGACGTGGAGACGCAAGACGCACTTATAAACTGTTCACTACACAAACAAGCACACAAATTAAAACGCACAGCTCCGCACGGAAACGCGGAGCACGCGGTGTGACTTGAAATTACACTGCACACAAACAAACACACGAATTAAGACGCACAGCTCCGCACGCAAATGCGGAGCACGCGATGTGATTCGGATCTACTTTCTCGCTCTAAAAACAAGATGGCCCCCACCGTTATAGGGAAAAGGCCCTTGCCAGAACGAGAGGAGTCGACTTTTGGCACGAGAATTTACACAAAATGATTTAAAAATACTGAAATGAGCAGCGTGGAGGCAACTCACGACCGTCCCCGACAAGAGCCGGCGATGGAGTAGTAGATAGGGACAGTGGGAATCTCGTTAATCCATTCATGCGCGTCACTAATTAGATGACGAGGCATTTGGCTACCTTAAGAGAGTCATAGTTACTCCCGCCGTTTACCCGCGCTTGCTTGAATTTCTTCACGTTGACATTCAGAGCACTGGGCAGAAATCA
Source organism: Plemyria rubiginata (assembly GCA_963576535.1). Classification (NCBI taxonomy): domain Eukaryota; kingdom Metazoa; phylum Arthropoda; class Insecta; order Lepidoptera; family Geometridae; genus Plemyria; species Plemyria rubiginata. The sequence goes on from OY754929.1 coordinate 6,348,240, forward strand.
CATTGCGTCAACACCCGCGAGGGCCATCGCAATGCTTTGTTTTAATTAGACAGTCGGATTCCCCTTGTCCGTGCCAGTTCTGAGTTGACCGTTGAACGGCGGTCGTAAAGGCGCGCGCCGACCGAAACCGACGCGGCCCCATGGCTAGGGAGATCCGCGGAAGGCCGGTACGCGAGTCCGGATTCAGCCCCCCCGAGAGGAGGCATCGACCAGGCCCGGCACAGGCCGCATCCGCTTCCCTCCCAAACCCGACACACCCCGGTCCTCAGAGCCAATCCTTATTCCGAAGTTACGGATCCAATTTGCCGACTTCCCTTACCTACATTATTCTATCGACTAGAGGCTCTTCACCTTGGAGACCTGCTGCGGATATGGGTACGAACCGGCGCGACATCTCCACGTACATCCCTCACCTGAATTTTCAAGGTCCGCAGAGAGTATCCGGACACCGCCGCAAATGCGGTGCTCTTCGCGTTCCGAACCATATCTCCCTTCTATAGGATTCCATGGAACTCGAACGCTCAGGCAGAAAAGAAAACTCTTCCCGAACCTCTCGGCGGCGTCTTCAGGCCACTTTGGGTTACCCCGTCGAACTCTCGCGTTGAAACGAGCGAACGATTATTGAAACGGTTCCGCTGCCGGGTTCCGGAATAGGAACCGGATTCCCTTTCGCTCAAAGGGCGTTATTTATCAGATATAAACACGCCGCATCGACATAAGATTTCTCCTTGAGCTTAGGATCGACTGACTCGCGAGCAACTACTGTTCACGCGAAACCCTTCTCCACGTCAGTCCTCCAGGGCCTCGCTGGAGTATTTGCTACTACCACCAAGATCTGCACCGACGGCGGCTCCAGGCGGGCTCACGCCCAGACCCTTCTGCGCTCACCGCCGCGCACGTCCTACTCGTTACGGCTTAATGATATAACATCATATAAATGTATATATCGCACATGCCGGTAACGGTAGTGTATAGGCAGAACGCTTCAGCGCCATCCATTTTCAGGGCTGGTTGCTTCGGCAGGTGAGTCGTTGCACACTCCTTAGCGGATTCCGACTTCCATGGCCACCGTCCTGCTGTCATGAGCGACCAACGCCTTTCATGGTGTCCCATGAGCGTTCTTTGGGCGCCTTAACACTACGTTTGGTTCATCCCACAGCGCCAGTTCTGCTTACCAAAATTGGCCCACTTGGCACCGTCATCAGATCTCCGGCTTCATCGTTCGAGTAAGCCGGAGTTCTCACCCATTTAAAGTTTGAGAATAGGTTGAAGTCGTTTCGACCCCAATGCCTCTAATCATTCGCTTTACCGGATGAGACTGTTCAAATCGACGCCAGCTATCCTGAGGGAAACTTCGGACGGAACCAGCTACTAGATGGTTCGATTAGTCTTTCGCCCCTATACCCAGTTCCGACGATCGATTTGCACGTCAGAATCGCTACGGTCCTCCATCAGGGTTTCCCCTGACTTCGACCTGACCAGGCATAGTTCACCATCTTTCGGGTCCCAGCATCTGTGCTCAGAGCGCGCCTGCAATCTCTGATTGGAAACGAGACGCCTCGGGAGTGCGAGAGGCCGACCGAGATCGGCGCACCATCCTCCCTGAGCGGACGGCGAGCGTCCACCTTCACTTTCGTTGCGCCTTTCAGTTTAGACATTTTACTCAATGACTCGCACACATGCTAGACTCCTTGGTCCGTGTTTCAAGACGGGTCCTGCGAGTGCCCGAAACTGAATCATCGCAGACACGGGACGCGTACAGTCCGAGACAGCACGGCTGCGACGACAGGCGCGCCGCACCCCCGCCCGCGCTCGGGCAGGACGGGGGACGAACGACGGACACCTTGCGTCGGGCCGGACGCGCGTTAACGCGTACGCGATCCGTACATATACCGTCCGACAGCCGGTCGGCGACCGTCACGGTCAACGCAACACCCCGAGAGGTGAAACATTGACTCCCGAACGGCGCTTAGACCGACATCGAACGGGTCGCGATGTATTACTAAGGGAGAAGTGCACGCCGTCGGCGAACGTCGGACGACGCACCCCGTACGGCACGACCGAAGTCGCACCGCATCGAGAGCGCGCCACCACGCCGCCGAATAACGATGAATCTCCCCGTTCGTTCATTCGAGTTTCGCAGGTTTACCCCTGAGCGGTTTCACGTACTGTTGAACTCTCTCTTCAAAGTTCTTTTCAACTTTCCCTCACGGTACTTGTTCGCTATCGGTCTCGCGGTAATATTTAGCCTTAGATGGAGTTTACCACCCACTTAGGGCTGCACTCTCAAGCAACCCGACTCTGAGGAGAGTCCCTCTCGCCGCCGTCCTCCGTCGCTACGGGCCTGGCACCCTCTATGGGAAATGGGCCCCGTTCAAGACGAACTTGGACAGGAGTGGACGACGACAAGAAAGCGGAACCTCCCGAACACCACATCTCCCGCCGCCGTTACAACGGCGGGATTCAGTGCTGGGCTATTTCCTGTTCGCTCGCCGCTACTAAGGAAATCCTAGTTAGTTTCTTTTCCTCCGCTTACTAATATGCTTAAATTCGGCGGGTGATCCTCCCTGATCTGAGGCCAACGTATAAAATGGGAGGCAGACACGATATCCGTTACGACGCTACGGCGCGAACGCCGACACGCCCTTCGGACGTCGAGTCCGCCTACTGGTCGAACGTTAAACACTCCTTCGAATACCGCGCAACAACAACGCAACATTTTTACACATCGTGTGTTGTGCGTGGCATAAGATGGTGGTACTTATGCAGCAGCAAACGTGTAACGTTCGATTACGTCAATTTTTAAACGGACCCGTGAGTGTTCACTCGCGAGAACCGCCATATGCGCGCACAGAGTGCACACGCAATGTGGTTTTGTTTTTATGCAGCCGGCCCTCAGACAGGAGTGGTCCTGGATGTGTATCCACGGACCGCAATGTGCGTTCGAAATGTCGATGTTCAAATGTGTCCTGCAGTTCACACTATGACGCGCAGTTAACTGCGTTCTTCATCGACCCGCGAGCCAAGTGATCCACCGTCCAGGGTAATAGTTTTCATATATTTCAGGTAAAAGAGTTATAGAAAAAAAGTATAAAAAAAAAATAACTTAGAACGAGAGAGAGTGCTGTTGTGCTCCCCCTCTCACTCTAAACCGTATGGATTTATTTTGTTTAGTTGACGAGCACGTCTCGTGTGCACGCAGATTCGGGATGCGGATTTTTCATCCGTCATAACCTTGACGGCTCGAGACGTGACGAAGCCTCATCGTGTGCGCGCGCGTTTCTCTTTAAAAAAAAAAAGAGAACAACACACAACAACACAAAAAAGCCTAGATATGATATATAACTTTGGATGGAGTTCAAGTATATATATATATATAATTATGTATAAAACAGCATTATAATATATTACACGTTAATGATCCTTCCGCAGGTTCCCCTACGGAAACCTTGTTACGACTTTTACTTCCTCTAAATGATCAAGTTTGGTCAACTTCCCAACGACGCCAACGGCCGTGAAGCCACCGCGTGTCGGTCCGAAGACCTCACTAAATCATTCAATCGGTAGTAGCGACGGGCGGTGTGTACAAAGGGCAGGGACGTAATCAACGCGAGCTTATGACTCGCGCTTACTAGGAATTCCTCGTTTATGGGGGATAATTGCAAACCCCAATCCCCAGCACGAAGGAGTTTCAACGGGTTGCCCGGGCCTTTAGGCCAGGGAGAACATGTTGATTCCTTCAGTGTAGCGCGCGTGCGGCCCAGGACATCTAAGGGCATCACAGACCTGTTATTGCTCAATCTCGTGCGGCTCGAAACCGCCGGTCCCTCTAAGAAGAATTTTAATACGTCGCCAGTGAGTTGCTTGACCGAAGCCATGCACACCGAAATGACGACGCCTATTTAGCAGGCTAGAGTCTCGTTCGTTACCGGAATTAACCAGACAAATCGCTCCACCAACTAAGAACGGCCATGCACCACCACCCACCGAATCAAGAAAGAGCTGTTAATCTGTCAATCCTTCCGGTGTCCGGGCCTGGTGAGATTTCCCGTGTTGAGTCAAATTAAGCCGCAGGCTCCACTCCTGGTGGTGCCCTTCCGTCCATTCCGTCCTTAAGTTTCAGCTTTGCAACCATACTCCCCCCGGAGTCCAAAATCTTTGGTTTCCCGGAAGCTGCCCGCCGAGCCATTGTAGTAACGTCGGCGGATCGCTAGATGACATATTTACGGTTAGAACTAGGGCGGTATCTAATCGCCTTCGAACCTCTAACTTTCGTTCTTGATTGATGAAAACACCTTTGGCAAATGCTTTCGCTGATGTTCGTCTTGCGACGATCCAAGAATTTCACCTCTAACGTCGCAATACGAATGCCCCCAGTTATCCCTATTAATCATTACCTCGGAGTTCTGAAAACCAACAAAATAGAACCGAGATCATATTCTATTATTCCATGCACGAAATATTCAAGCAGCATTTTGAGCCCGCTTTGAGCACTCTAATTTGTTCAAAGTAAAATTGTCGGCCCACCTCGACACTCAATAAAGAGCACCGCGATAGGATTTTGATATTGAACCGGCGTGTTACCGCCGGCTCACCGACGATATGCTCCGCAAACGTGTCAGTATCACCGCGGATGCGGTGCACCGACAGCGCGGCGCACAAATGCAACTACGAGCTTTTTAACCGCAACAATTTTAGTATACGCTATTGGAGCTGGAATTACCGCGGCTGCTGGCACCAGACTTGCCCTCCAATTGTTCCTCGTTAAAATATTTAAAGTGTACTCATTCCGATTACGAGGCCTCATAAGAGTCCCGTATCGTTATTTTTCGTCACTACCTCCCCGTGCCGGGAGTGGGTAATTTGCGCGCCTGCTGCCTTCCTTGGATGTGGTAGCCGTTTCTCAGGCTCCCTCTCCGGAATCGAACCCTGATTCCCCGTTACCCGTGACAACCATGGTAGTCGCAGAAACTACCATCGAAAGTTGATAAGGCAGACATTTGAAAGATGCGTCGCCGGTACTGGACCATGCGATCGGCAAAAGTTATCCAGATTCATCAAAATTAACGACTTCGGACGCGAGGCCCTCCGTCGATTGGTTTTGATCTAATAAAAGCACTCATCCCATCACTGGTCAGAGTTCTGATTGCATGTATTAGCTCTAGAATTACCACAGTTATCCAAGTAACTGAGTAAGATCTAAGGAACCAAAACTGATATATTGAGCCATTCGCGGTATCGCCTTAATACGGCTTGCACTGAGACATGCATGGCTTAATCTTTGAGACAAGCATATAACTACTGGCAGGATCAACCAGGGAACTAACTCGAACACAAGGTGTCGACGAACACCCCCGCATTTTAATCGATCGGTTTTTTAAGCCGACCGACGCGAGGGATGTCTATCTTCATTCATCATCTGTGAAAGAGTGAATTGTTTTTTATATTTAACTACAGAGACTGTGAGTCTCTTTCAATGAATTTTCCTCGGGTCGCAGATTTAAAAAAATTCCACGTTATATTATTACATCAATAATATATAGCATCATTCCTTGTACGATCGCCGACAGGGGCGAAGAACGATCACGCCCGGAGTGTGCAGAGGCCGCTGCTCTGAGCTGCTACTAGCGTGATGTGTGTGACAACTTAAAAGAGAACTGACTATACGGTCCCAAAACTAACAAAAAAACCGCACACAGTGTGCGCGTATTATTCTTGCTAGTTGGTCACGTAAGAACAGACCACTATATATTATCATAGTGCGGTAGCATAGTAGGCGGTTAACCACCAACCGCCGCACAATTAATAAGATAGAACAACCAAACGCGTCGAGATAGCGAGGCACCGACGATTAAAAGACTCACAAACAGTTCCATATTAAACTGCCGTCTTTTACCATCAGTCGGCTTCTTGAGCCCCACGCCACACGTATGGTATAGTTTATGTAAAACACAGTACTACAAACATGCATATATTCAGGCTGTGTACACTTTAGTAAGATTAAAGCACACATAACATAATACACATGCCCGTATTAAATTTAAGTCGGTTTTAAAACTATCATTCGTTTTAAACTCTGACCACCATCATCATTTATATAACCCTCTAATCACATTCAACACGTTTTAACGCCGTGCGCGCGCGCGCATGCGCACAAATTGTGACCAGCGCGCACAAGCAAGCAAACTTGCAAGCGTCAAAATAGCATACAAATCCGAATGAAACAGCTTGTATCGTATTATAAAATACATTTTGTTCGTTGGTAGATATTAGAAGGCGACTAGGGAATAATTTATAAAATTTTTTTCATTATTAACGAACGATATTAACGAACGTAGCAAAAAAAAAAAATTTTTGGTCAAATATTTTTTGCAAAAAGACCACGATGCTCGAGGGGTTAAACGCTAATCGATGAACGGCCGCGGTGCGTGGGTTTGCGCATAAAAAATATCCCGAATAAACAACAGAACTGCGCGCACTGATTGACGACGACGACCCCGTACGCGGCCGAAAATGAATATCATAATTTTAAAAAGTAAAAAACTGCGCGCTCTCCACCGGACTGGGGGCACTCAATTATGCGTGCGGGCGGTGCGTGCGGGTGCTTTCTTTTTTTGTTTCGTAACAGGAACGCAATGGGAGAAAAAAAAATTAAAACAATACCCCCGCGAGCAGCACCACACCCACAGCAGTGTAGATGTATGTTTACAAACTAACGGGGGAACGGGTCAAAGGGGGGAGGGAAGCAAGGGGGTGGGGCTTAATTTTAATTATTTTACTATTAAAATTTAACAACAACTGCATTACATGTACCTCTATTATGCATGAAAATTAATATTATTTTCATAAGAATTTTTTTTTTTATCTCTTGTTTTGCTCGCCACGCAGCAGGTGGCAGCACTTGCCATACTATTTTGCAGCATTCATTCAAACATAACATTTAATTATAATATTTCGAGAATTATGACTGTGATTTTTTTTTTTTAAATAACACCCCGTATTCACCGTATCTGTATACCTAGCTAGCTAGGCGCTCCCGTCCGTGGACGTATTGAAAGAAAAATAAAAAAATATATAATTACGACATTAAAAAAAGAAACAAAAATACTTTTCAGTTATGTATGTCAGTAATTTGTATAAACCGATCGGCGCCGGCGCCGCCACCCGGCTGACCTGTATTAGACACGACCTAATTATGTGTAATATTATTTTAAAAAAAAAATGTATGCGCGGGGCTTATTTTTATCTAGTTTTAGATACCAAAATGTTGTCAAAATCAGCTGGACGTCCGTCTGATCGTCAACTTTCTTAATCAGTTCCAATTCCTCCTACCTTATTCATTTTATTACATTTACGGCTGAACGGATCTGGATGAAACTTGGCAGAGAGATAGATTATAGTCTGGAATAGGCTACTTTTTATGAAGGGATTTAAATCTGCGCGGGTGAAACCGCGGAGCGCAACTGGTATATGTTTAGAACGTTGTGTCCTACATTCGAATTGAGATCCTCCCTTTTTTTTAAGTCGGCTAATTAATACAGAATTGAATCACCGACCGGTAACATACACATACCTGCATTTATTTTTTAATAAGAACATTAAATTAAATTAAAGAAAAAATTAATGTCCAGTGGTCACGGATTATTGGGGTGTACATTATTGTGGTGTGCATTATTGGCCGTACACTAGCGGCACGTGTCGATAATGTACGACCAATAATGTACAACACAATAATTGGAAGCCAATTTGGTACCTACTCGAGCCTCGTTGGCACTGTACCAGTTCAATCAATCAGTTTGGTTATAACCCAGTAGGTTGTTAGGTTTTTTTTTGTTAACCTTAAGAATGGTGCGTGTCAGGTCAGAGGGACACTTTTATCAACTTAATTATCATGCTGAAAAAAACCTAACAACATACTGGGTTACTTTTGTGACTTAAGTCGACAAAAGTGCCCCTCTGACCTGACACGCACCATTCTTAAGGTTAACAAAAAAAAAAACCTAACAACCTACTGGGTTACTTTTGTGACTTAGGTCGACAAATGCCCCTCATTCTTAAGGTTAACAAAAAAAAATCCTAACAACCTACTGGGGTACTTTTGTGACTTACTGGCTGTACATTATTTACACGTGTCAATAATGCATGCACCGCCAGCTAATGCACACCCCGATAATGTACACCCCAATAAAACGAATCCGATAAGGTACCTAAGTGGCTTCCAATTATCGTGCTGTACAATAACATGTCGTACATTATCCGGACTCGGCGCGAGCGATTAAGTTTGCGCGCGAACTTCATGCGTAAGTTCCATGCCTCCTCGCCATGAACACGTGTTTTAAAAATGAAAAATGTTTCGCTATGGCGGGAAAAATTAAGTCAGTTTTCCTACGCGCGCGCGCGTGCATTGCGATCGGCCACAGACTAAAGGGATGAGGTTTTTTTTTTTTAATTTTCTTTTTATTTTATTACAGAGAAAACAAAAGTTATATTTGAGTGAATGTTTTACTTATTTTGAACACGTACGAGTTAAAATTATCTATTTAAATAAGAAGTTGCATGAAATGAGCAAGCAATGGGAACATTAATTTATTTGTTCTATTAAAAACGCGATCTTTTTTTTGAATAAAAACTGTTTTAGGAACAAAACAACTCAACCAATAAAATTTGTAGGTATTATAAATAGTTTTAAATGCAAGATGCCGCCCTCCACTCCACTCCACATAATGGCCGGTCTTTCATAAGGTCAGACAGAACAAATTTTTAAAAATAGTGTGCACAATATCTTAGGGTGCGTGCGTTGTACATTGCAATAACAAATCATAAGGATACCTGCATACCTCATTTTTGCGGTGACGGCGCGGCGGCGGCGCCAGGCACAGGCATTGAAGAGGGAAATGAAAAATTTTAAAACACATACCTGAAACAATGGAAGAAAAAATATTAAAATGTGATAATAATTTGTGTTTCGTATAATTATTTTATTCACTGAATCAACTGGTTTGCCAAAAATACTATAACAATTCCATGTCTATTTTCTCGCTTTTATTGTATATTTCATCATAGTGCAACCTTAGTTGAATAAAACGGATTTATATCGAGCTAGTGTGTACCACTACAACATAATACTATGTAAATGGATTGTAGCACACCTACAATTCATCATCATGCTTAGTTGGAATCTTAATTATTATATAGCACTCGCATTAAATCAACCCTCTATTCACCGATTGCTTAATATTATAATAATATTAATTAGGTCGT
>OY754929.1:6362500-6370000 GCA_963576535.1 Plemyria rubiginata
AAATCCTAGTTAGTTTCTTTTCCTCCGCTTACTAATATGCTTAAATTCGGCGGGTGATCCTCCCTGATCTGAGGCCAACGTATAAAATGGGAGGCAGACACGATATCCGTTACGACGCTACGGCGCGAACGCCGACACGCCCTTCGGACGTCGAGTCCGCCTACTGGTCGAACGTTAAACACTCCTTCGAATACCGCGCAACAACAACGCAACATTTTTACACATCGTGTGTTGTGCGTGGCATAAGATGGTGGTACTTATGCAGCAGCAAACGTGTAACGTTCGATTACGTCAATTTTTAAACGGACCCGTGAGTGTTCACTCGCGAGAACCGCCATATGCGCGCACAGAGTGCACACGCAATGTGGTTTTGTTTTTATGCAGCCGGCCCTCAGACAGGAGTGGTCCTGGATGTGTATCCACGGACCGCAATGTGCGTTCGAAATGTCGATGTTCAAATGTGTCCTGCAGTTCACACTATGACGCGCAGTTAACTGCGTTCTTCATCGACCCGCGAGCCAAGTGATCCACCGTCCAGGGTAATAGTTTTCATATATTTCAGGTAAAAGAGTTATAGAAAAAAAGTATAAAAAAAAAATAACTTAGAACGAGAGAGAGTGCTGTTGTGCTCCCCCTCTCACTCTAAACCGTATGGATTTATTTTGTTTAGTTGACGAGCACGTCTCGTGTGCACGCAGATTCGGGATGCGGATTTTTCATCCGTCATAACCTTGACGGCTCGAGACGTGACGAAGCCTCATCGTGTGCGCGCGCGTTTCTCTTTAAAAAAAAAAAGAGAACAACACACAACAACACAAAAAAGCCTAGATATGATATATAACTTTGGATGGAGTTCAAGTATATATATATATATAATTATGTATAAAACAGCATTATAATATATTACACGTTAATGATCCTTCCGCAGGTTCCCCTACGGAAACCTTGTTACGACTTTTACTTCCTCTAAATGATCAAGTTTGGTCAACTTCCCAACGACGCCAACGGCCGTGAAGCCACCGCGTGTCGGTCCGAAGACCTCACTAAATCATTCAATCGGTAGTAGCGACGGGCGGTGTGTACAAAGGGCAGGGACGTAATCAACGCGAGCTTATGACTCGCGCTTACTAGGAATTCCTCGTTTATGGGGGATAATTGCAAACCCCAATCCCCAGCACGAAGGAGTTTCAACGGGTTGCCCGGGCCTTTAGGCCAGGGAGAACATGTTGATTCCTTCAGTGTAGCGCGCGTGCGGCCCAGGACATCTAAGGGCATCACAGACCTGTTATTGCTCAATCTCGTGCGGCTCGAAACCGCCGGTCCCTCTAAGAAGAATTTTAATACGTCGCCAGTGAGTTGCTTGACCGAAGCCATGCACACCGAAATGACGACGCCTATTTAGCAGGCTAGAGTCTCGTTCGTTACCGGAATTAACCAGACAAATCGCTCCACCAACTAAGAACGGCCATGCACCACCACCCACCGAATCAAGAAAGAGCTGTTAATCTGTCAATCCTTCCGGTGTCCGGGCCTGGTGAGATTTCCCGTGTTGAGTCAAATTAAGCCGCAGGCTCCACTCCTGGTGGTGCCCTTCCGTCAATTCCTTCTTTTTTCAGCTTTCAACCATACTCCCCCCGGAGTCCAAAATCTTTGGTTTCCCGGAAGCTGCCCGCCGAGCCATTGTAGTAACGTCGGCGGATCGCTAGATGACATATTTACGGTTAGAACTAGGGCGGTATCTAATCGCCTTCGAACCTCTAACTTTCGTTCTTGATTGATGAAAACACCTTTGGCAAATGCTTTCGCTGATGTTCGTCTTGCGACGATCCAAGAATTTCACCTCTAACGTCGCAATACGAATGCCCCCAGTTATCCCTATTAATCATTACCTCGGAGTTCTGAAAACCTACAAAATAGAACCGAGATCATATTCTATTATTCCATGCACGAAATATTCAAGCAGCATTTTGAGCCCGCTTTGAGCACTCTAATTTGTTCAAAGTAAAATTGTCGGCCCACCTCGACACTCAATAAAGAGCACCGCGATAGGATTTTGATATTGAACCGGCGTGTTACCGCCGGCTCACCGACGATATGCTCCGCAAACGTGTCAGTATCACCGCGGATGCGGTGCACCGACAGCGCGGCGCACAAATGCAACTACGAGCTTTTTAACCGCAACAATTTTAGTATACGCTATTGGAGCTGGAATTACCGCGGCTGCTGGCACCAGACTTGCCCTCCAATTGTTCCTCGTTAAAATATTTAAAGTGTACTCATTCCGATTACGAGGCCTCATAAGAGTCCCGTATCGTTATTTTTCGTCACTACCTCCCCGTGCCGGGAGTGGGTAATTTGCGCGCCTGCTGCCTTCCTTGGATGTGGTAGCCGTTTCTCAGGCTCCCTCTCCGGAATCGAACCCTGATTCCCCGTTACCCGTGACAACCATGGTAGTCGCAGAAACTACCATCGAAAGTTGATAAGGCAGACATTTGAAAGATGCGTCGCCGGTACTGGACCATGCGATCGGCAAAAGTTATCCAGATTCATCAAAATTAACGACTTCGGACGCGAGGCCCTCCGTCGATTGGTTTTGATCTAATAAAAGCACTCATCCCATCACTGGTCAGAGTTCTGATTGCATGTATTAGCTCTAGAATTACCACAGTTATCCAAGTAACTGAGTAAGATCTAAGGAACCAAAACTGATATATTGAGCCATTCGCGGTATCGCCTTAATACGGCTTGCACTGAGACATGCATGGCTTAATCTTTGAGACAAGCATATAACTACTGGCAGGATCAACCAGGGAACTAACTCGAACACAAGGTGTCGACGAACACCCCCGCATTTTAATCGATCGGTTTTTTAAGCCGACCGACGCGAGGGATGTCTATCTTCATTCATCATCTGTGAAAGAGTGAATTGTTTTTTATATTTAACTACAGAGACTGTGAGTCTCTTTCAATGAATTTTCCTCGGGTCGCAGATTTAAAAAAATTCCACGTTATATTATTACATCAATAATATATAGCATCATTCCTTGTACGATCGCCGACAGGGGCGAAGAACGATCACGCCCGGAGTGTGCAGAGGCCGCTGCTCTGAGCTGCTACTAGCGTGATGTGTGTGACAACTTAAAAGAGAACTGACTATACGGTCCCAAAACTAACAAAAAAACCGCACACAGTGTGCGCGTATTATTCTTGCTAGTTGGTCACGTAAGAACAGACCACTATATATTATCATAGTGCGGTAGCATAGTAGGCGGTTAACCACCAACCGCCGCACAATTAATAAGATAGAACAACCAAACGCGTCGAGATAGCGAGGCACCGACGATTAAAAGACTCACAAACAGTTCCATATTAAACTGCCGTCTTTTACCATCAGTCGGCTTCTTGAGCCCCACGCCACACGTATGGTATAGTTTATGTAAAACACAGTACTACAAACATGCATATATTCAGGCTGTGTACACTTTAGTAAGATTAAAGCACACATAACATAATACACATGCCCGTATTAAATTTAAGTCGGTTTTAAAACTATCATTCGTTTTAAACTCTGACCACCATCATCATTTATATAACCCTCTAATCACATTCAACACGTTTTAACGCCGTGCGCGCGCGCGCATGCGCACAAATTGTGACCAGCGCGCACAAGCAAGCAAACTTGCAAGCGTCAAAATAGCATACAAATCCGAATGAAACAGCTTGTATCGTATTATAAAATACATTTTGTTCGTTGGTAGATATTAGAAGGCGACTAGGGAATAATTTATAAAATTTTTTTCATTATTAACGAACGATATTAACGAACGTAGCAAAAAAAAAAAATTTTTGGTCAAATATTTTTTGCAAAAAGACCACGATGCTCGAGGGGTTAAACGCTAATCGATGAACGGCCGCGGTGCGTGGGTTTGCGCATAAAAAATATCCCGAATAAACAACAGAACTGCGCGCACTGATTGACGACGACGACCCCGTACGCGGCCGAAAATGAATATCATAATTTTAAAAAGTAAAAAACTGCGCGCTCTCCACCGGACTGGGGGCACTCAATTATGCGTGCGGGCGGTGCGTGCGGGTGCTTTCTTTTTTTGTTTCGTAACAGGAACGCAATGGGAGAAAAAAAAATTAAAACAATACCCCCGCGAGCAGCACCACACCCACAGCAGTGTAGATGTATGTTTACAAACTAACGGGGGAACGGGTCAAAGGGGGGAGGGAAGCAAGGGGGTGGGGCTTAATTTTAATTATTTTACTATTAAAATTTAACAACAACTGCATTACATGTACCTCTATTATGCATGAAAATTAATATTATTTTCATAAGAATTTTTTTTTTTATCTCTTGTTTTGCTCGCCACGCAGCAGGTGGCAGCACTTGCCATACTATTTTGCAGCATTCATTCAAACATAACATTTAATTATAATATTTCGAGAATTATGACTGTGATTTTTTTTTTTTAAATAACACCCCGTATTCACCGTATCTGTATACCTAGCTAGCTAGGCGCTCCCGTCCGTGGACGTATTGAAAGAAAAATAAAAAAATATATAATTACGACATTAAAAAAAGAAACAAAAATACTTTTCAGTTATGTATGTCAGTAATTTGTATAAACCGATCGGCGCCGGCGCCGCCACCCGGCTGACCTGTATTAGACACGACCTAATTATGTGTAATATTATTTTAAAAAAAAAATGTATGCGCGGGGCTTATTTTTATCTAGTTTTAGATACCAAAATGTTGTCAAAATCAGCTGGACGTCCGTCTGATCGTCAACTTTCTTAATCAGTTCCAATTCCTCCTACCTTATTCATTTTATTACATTTACGGCTGAACGGATCTGGATGAAACTTGGCAGAGAGATAGATTATAGTCTGGAATAGGCTACTTTTTATGAAGGGATTTAAATCTGCGCGGGTGAAACCGCGGAGCGCAACTGGTATATGTTTAGAACGTTGTGTCCTACATTCGAATTGAGATCCTCCCTTTTTTTTAAGTCGGCTAATTAATACAGAATTGAATCACCGACCGGTAACATACACATACCTGCATTTATTTTTTAATAAGAACATTAAATTAAATTAAAGAAAAAATTAATGTCCAGTGGTCACGGATTATTGGGGTGTACATTATTGTGGTGTGCATTATTGGCCGTACACTAGCGGCACGTGTCGATAATGTACGACCAATAATGTACAACACAATAATTGGAAGCCAATTTGGTACCTACTCGAGCCTCGTTGGCACTGTACCAGTTCAATCAATCAGTTTGGTTATAACCCAGTAGGTTGTTAGGTTTTTTTTTGTTAACCTTAAGAATGGTGCGTGTCAGGTCAGAGGGACACTTTTATCAACTTAATTATCATGCTGAAAAAAACCTAACAACATACTGGGTTACTTTTGTGACTTAAGTCGACAAAAGTGCCCCTCTGACCTGACACGCACCATTCTTAAGGTTAACAAAAAAAAAAACCTAACAACCTACTGGGTTACTTTTGTGACTTAGGTCGACAAATGCCCCTCATTCTTAAGGTTAACAAAAAAAAATCCTAACAACCTACTGGGGTACTTTTGTGACTTACTGGCTGTACATTATTTACACGTGTCAATAATGCATGCACCGCCAGCTAATGCACACCCCGATAATGTACACCCCAATAAAACGAATCCGATAAGGTACCTAAGTGGCTTCCAATTATCGTGCTGTACAATAACATGTCGTACATTATCCGGACTCGGCGCGAGCGATTAAGTTTGCGCGCGAACTTCATGCGTAAGTTCCATGCCTCCTCGCCATGAACACGTGTTTTAAAAATGAAAAATGTTTCGCTATGGCGGGAAAAATTAAGTCAGTTTTCCTACGCGCGCGCGCGTGCATTGCGATCGGCCACAGACTAAAGGGATGAGGTTTTTTTTTTTTAATTTTCTTTTTATTTTATTACAGAGAAAACAAAAGTTATATTTGAGTGAATGTTTTACTTATTTTGAACACGTACGAGTTAAAATTATCTATTTAAATAAGAAGTTGCATGAAATGAGCAAGCAATGGGAACATTAATTTATTTGTTCTATTAAAAACGCGATCTTTTTTTTGAATAAAAACTGTTTTAGGAACAAAACAACTCAACCAATAAAATTTGTAGGTATTATAAATAGTTTTAAATGCAAGATGCCGCCCTCCACTCCACTCCACATAATGGCCGGTCTTTCATAAGGTCAGACAGAACAAATTTTTAAAAATAGTGTGCACAATATCTTAGGGTGCGTGCGTTGTACATTGCAATAACAAATCATAAGGATACCTGCATACCTCATTTTTGCGGTGACGGCGCGGCGGCGGCGCCAGGCACAGGCATTGAAGAGGGAAATGAAAAATTTTAAAACACATACCTGAAACAATGGAAGAAAAAATATTAAAATGTGATAATAATTTGTGTTTCGTATAATTATTTTATTCACTGAATCAACTGGTTTGCCAAAAATACTATAACAATTCCATGTCTATTTTCTCGCTTTTATTGTATATTTCATCATAGTGCAACCTTAGTTGAATAAAACGGATTTATATCGAGCTAGTGTGTACCACTACAACATAATACTATGTAAATGGATTGTAGCACACCTACAATTCATCATCATGCTTAGTTGGAATCTTAATTATTATATAGCACTCGCATTAAATCAACCCTCTATTCACCGATTGCTTAATATTATAATAATATTAATTAGGTCGTGTTGGTCTGCCAGGTGGCGGCGATCGGTTTATATGTAAGAGTAATTTTTTTTGTAGTAATTTTGGGTTAGTGACTAGTGTTAAAGACTTACCCCCGCTGTTTACACCGACAGACAGCCGATTAGCTTTGGGGTTGGGCTTTCAGAAGGCGGGGGTGTTGTAAAACTGAAAAGTTTGCATGCTATAATAGGTATAAAATTAAAAATGTATGGCATTTTTGTTGTTACACATAACTCTTAGCGCGGAAAGAAAAATGATAAAATTAAGAGAGGTTTTATAATTAATTTATTTATTGTAGCTGGTAGGTATTATTAATATTATAATCGAGATAAATTTAATAGGAGAGGAGAGAGAGGGGGGCTTATAATTTTTATTTTAATAAAATATTTTAGTTAGGTCGTCGTGTAGGTCGGCCAGAGGTGGGGCGGCGGCGGCGGCGCGTTCGGTTTTTGAATAATTCTGGGTGTTGGACCTTAATCATCGACGACTGAAAAGTTCGCACGCTGTGAAATTAAAAAAAATGCATTTTTGTTAAACATAAAGACAAATTTCTATGAAATAGAATTGACAATAATAAATTAATTTCAGATCGTGTAGGTCGGCCAGGAGGTGGCGATCGTTTTTTTTTATACCTACGAGTTTATTTTTTCAGAGTTGTGTTAGTTATATAATTTTGAAAAGAAAAATGGTAAAAATAGGAGAGGGTTTATATTTATTTATTGTATTTACTACATTATATTATATAACT
>OY754929.1:6372500-6405000 GCA_963576535.1 Plemyria rubiginata
CGAGCAACTACTGTTCACGCGAAACCCTTCTCCACGTCAGTCCTCCAGGGCCTCGCTGGAGTATTTGCTACTACCACCAAGATCTGCACCGACGGCGGCTCCAGGCGGGCTCACGCCCAGACCCTTCTGCGCTCACCGCCGCGCACGTCCTACTCGTTACGGCTTAATGATATAACATCATATAAATGTATATATCGCACATGCCGGTAACGGTAGTGTATAGGCAGAACGCTTCAGCGCCATCCATTTTCAGGGCTGGTTGCTTCGGCAGGTGAGTCGTTGCACACTCCTTAGCGGATTCCGACTTCCATGGCCACCGTCCTGCTGTCATGAGCGACCAACGCCTTTCATGGTGTCCCATGAGCGTTCTTTGGGCGCCTTAACACTACGTTTGGTTCATCCCACAGCGCCAGTTCTGCTTACCAAAATTGGCCCACTTGGCACCGTCATCAGATCTCCGGCTTCATCGTTCGAGTAAGCCGGAGTTCTCACCCATTTAAAGTTTGAGAATAGGTTGAAGTCGTTTCGACCCCAATGCCTCTAATCATTCGCTTTACCGGATGAGACTGTTCAAATCGACGCCAGCTATCCTGAGGGAAACTTCGGACGGAACCAGCTACTAGATGGTTCGATTAGTCTTTCGCCCCTATACCCAGTTCCGACGATCGATTTGCACGTCAGAATCGCTACGGTCCTCCATCAGGGTTTCCCCTGACTTCGACCTGACCAGGCATAGTTCACCATCTTTCGGGTCCCAGCATCTGTGCTCAGAGCGCGCCTGCAATCTCTGATTGGAAACGAGACGCCTCGGGAGTGCGAGAGGCCGACCGAGATCGGCGCACCATCCTCCCTGAGCGGACGGCGAGCGTCCACCTTCACTTTCGTTGCGCCTTTCAGTTTAGACATTTTACTCAATGACTCGCACACATGCTAGACTCCTTGGTCCGTGTTTCAAGACGGGTCCTGCGAGTGCCCGAAACTGAATCATCGCAGACACGGGACGCGTACAGTCCGAGACAGCACGGCTGCGACGACAGGCGCGCGGCACCCCCGCCCGCGCTCGGGCAGGACGGGGGACGAACGACGGACACCTTGCGTCGGGCCGGACGCGCGTTAACGCGTACGCGATCCGTACATATACCGTCCGACAGCCGGTCGGCGACCGTCACGGTCAACGCAACACCCCGAGAGGTGAAACATTGACTCCCGAACGGCGCTTAGACCGACATCGAACGGGTCGCGATGTATTACTAAGGGAGAAGTGCACGCCGTCGGCGAACGTCGGACGACGCACCCCGTACGGCACGACCGAAGTCGCACCGCATCGAGAGCGCGCCACCACGCCGCCGAATAACGATGAATCTCCCCGTTCGTTCATTCGAGTTTCGCAGGTTTACCCCTGAGCGGTTTCACGTACTGTTGAACTCTCTCTTCAAAGTTCTTGTGGCGGCTATGTACCTAGCCACAGCAAACGGGCTGACGAGTAGGTTTTATTGTTTTATGTAGCGTCACTCGTCAGTCGCGTTGCACAGCCCTTCCCGTCAGGTTCGGTCACATAGCAAGTGTAAAAGACAATACAAAATAGTTTCCAGTGATACAGTTTTGTTATTTCACACCCCTCACACGTCTCAACGGAAAGTAAGGAGCAGCACTAGACATATAAGACATCTTTACATTGGTGACCCCGACGTGAATGAAACGGATGGATATGGCAGCCATATCGCTTACATCCAGGATTCCAGATTTTTGGCCTGATCAGCCAAGAGTCTGGTTCATTCGTACGGAAGCGATATTGGCGCCACAAAAGATCGGAGATGAAGCAAAATTCAACATAGTGGTATCAAAGCTGGGAAAAGAGGTCATACAACAGGTTACCGACGTGCTGGTGAATCCGCCGGAGCAAGGGAAGTATGACACGCTACGCACACGACTCTTGGCTGTTTACGAGGAGTCAGAGAACCGGCAGCTACAGAAACTGATTGGGGAAATGGAGCTAGGCGAGCAAAAACCCTCGCAACTTCTCAGGCGCATGCGAGATTTAGCCCGAGGGAAAGTGCCCGATGATACTTTACGCATATTGTGGCAAGGTCATTTGCCTCAAGCGGCGAGAGCGGTACTCGCTGTTACGGAGATCAAAGAGCTCGAGAGCCTTGCTAACATTGCTGACAAAATTTTGGAGACGACTCGACCCGTGAGCAGCGTAGCTGAAGTAGCTGAAGCCTCATCCAGTAACAGCACGAGCAAGATCCTGGCTGAGATAGCAAAAATCAATGTTCGCCTCAACAACATAGATCGCTCGAGATCACAGCAGCGTGGAAGAGGAAGTCGCAGTCGCTCGTACTCAGCACCGGCGTCGCGAGATGCATCCCAGCAGCGACGCACCCCGAAGAGTCCAGACTGGTTATGCTTTTACCATTTTCGCTTTCGAGGACGTGCCACTAAATGTAACCAACCTTGTGCGTGGGTGGAGAAGAATGATAAAAATGCGGAAAACTAGAGAGAGTGCAGGCCACGGCGGAAGTCTGCACCATTTCACCATCCCACCGCCTCTGCGTGACCGACCGTCAAAGTGGTCTACGTTTTTTGGTTGATTCAGGTGCGAATGTTTCCGTTATTCCACGACAAAAAAGACTATTTCATGAAAATAAGTGTTCGGAGTATAAACTATACGCGGCCAATGGCAGTGAAATTAAAACATACGGCACGAAAACTCTAGAACTTGACTTTAAACTACGTCGTCCGTATCGGTGGAATTTTATAGTGGCGGATGTCAAGCAACCGATCCTAGGTGCCGATTTTTTATCGCACAATCGACTCATAGTGGACCTAAGTGAGCGAAAGTTGATAGACAAAGTGACAAGCTTAAGCGTTATCGCTACGCTAGTGAATCACAGTGAGTTACCTATCGATACGGTAGATAGTGATCACCCGTACTCAGAACTCTTACGTAAGTATCCGGATATCACTAAACCGTTGTCATTCAAAGAACCATCGCGTCACGGTATTTATCATCACATCGAGACAACCGGACCTCCAGTGTTTGCGCGGGCCAGGCCGCTACCACCTGCCCGATACAACGCCGTCAAGGAGGAGTTCCGTCTGATGCAAGAAATGGGTATCTGTCGACCATCGAAGTCAGCGTGGGCAAGTCCTCTACACGTGGTACCGAAGAAGAATGGAGATCTACGGCCTTGCGGTGACTATCGCCGGCTGAACGCGGTAACTAAACCTGATCGCTACCCTATACCACGCCTACAGGATTTCACCTACTTACTCGCAGGTAAAAACATTTTTTCTACGCTTGATATAAACAGAGCTTACCACTGCATCGAGATCGCACCGGAAGACGTCGAGAAAAGCGCAATCATTTGTCCCTTTGGTCTTTTTGAGTTTACAAGACTCGGATTTGGATATAAAAATGCAAGCCAGACTTTTCAACGCTTTATGAATACAGTACTACAAGGACTAGACTTTTTATTTTGCTATATCGACGATATACTTGTAGCGAGTGATAACGAGACAGAACACAAGGAACACTTAAGTATGATTTTCTCTAGGTTCAGTGAATACGGTATTACTTTAAATCTTTCAAAATGTTGTTTAGGTCAAAGTAAACTAAATTTTTTAGGTTTCGAGGTATCAACTGAAGGGATACGACCTTTGGAAGGAAAAGTTGAAGCTATTAAAAATTTTCCTAAACCACAGACTATCGAAGAGTTGCGCAGATTTTTAGGTATGCTCAATTTTTATCGAAGCCACCTTCCAAATGCCGCATCGCATCAAGCAGAGTTGAATAAGTATCTGCATGGTACCAAGAAAAAAGATAAAACTACTATTGTATGGACGGACTTATCTAACAAGGCGTTTGAGCAGTGTAAAGAGAGCCTACAGCATGCTTGTACATTGTTGCATCCGATAGCGAATGTCCCGCTCGCACTTATGACCGACGCTTCGAATTCCTGCGTAGGTGCAGTTTTGCAACAGTACGTCAACAATTCTTGGAAGCCGCTTGGTTATTTTTCAAAGGTTCTATCAATCGTACAGCAAAAATACTCAACTTACGATCGTGAACTTTTAGCCATTTTTATGGCGATAAAACATTTTCGTAGTTTGCATGAGGGAAGACCTTTAATCATTTACACAGACCATAAACCATTAGTTTATGCATTTTCAAAAATAAATAGTGACAACGAGATCCCTCGTCGCACTAGACAGCTCATGTTTATAAGCGAATTTACGACCGACATACGTCACATAGTAGGTTCTAAAAACATTGTAGCCGATACTCTCTCGCGCGTAGAGACAATTTTTTGCCCAACGTCTATTGACTACGCAGAATTAGCAGAAGCACAAGCGCGCGATAGTTACGTCACCAGTGACCACAGTGTGCACCTGAAGCGTATCGGATTACAGAGTTGCGACAAGGAAATATACTGCGATGTTTCTACGAATACAGTTAGACCGTACCTACCAGAATGTTTTCGTCGAATAGCTTTCAAAAGCGTCCACGATCTAAGTCATCCCGGTATACGTACTACACGAAAGCTAGTAGGTCAAAAATTCTTTTGGCCTAATATGAACCGCGATGTAGGAATTTGGTCTAAAACTTGTATACAGTGCCAACGAGTTAAAGTACAGAGACACACAGTATCGCATCTTCAAGATTTTCCATCATCTGGCCGATTCGAACATATACACATTGATTTAGTAGGCCCGCTACCTATTTCTTCGGAAGGCTATAGGTACTGTCTAACTATAATCGATAGAAACACAAAATGGCCGGAAGCTTTTCCTATCAAAGAAATGACTGCGGACACTGTCGCTAAAATGGTATACGAAGGATGGATAGCACGTTTCGGTTGTCCCCTTAGACTCACTAGTGACCAAGGTCGACAGTTCGAGAGTTCATTATTTTCAAGGTTAATGCATTATATGGGCATTGAAAAAACGAGAACCACCCCATACCACCCGCAAGCAAATGGCATGGTTGAGCGGTGGCATCGTTCTTTCAAAGTCGCCATAACTGCACGGTTAAATTCTACGTCATGGGTTACTGAGTTACCTACCGCTATGTTAGGGTTACGTGCTACGCTTAGGCAGGATAGTGACGTAAGTGCAGCGGAAATGGTATACGGGCAAGCACTAAGAATGCCTGGTGATTTTTTCGATCATAAATGTGACAAGCAAACTTTAGGCACTTTTGACACTGTAGCAGAAAGTATTAGGAACACTATCAGGAGTTATAGGCCCGTTGCAAAGTCTCATTGTAACTCACGTAATTTTTTTGTTCATCCTGACCTAAGTCAAAGTAATTTTGTTTTCATAAGAAATGACGCTGTACGTAAACCTTTTACACCGACTTACAACGGTCCCTACCGTATTGTAAAAAAAGGAAATAAGGTATATAAGATACAGATCAATGATAGGCAGGTATGTATATCCATAGACAGGTTAAAACCGGCTTATTTAATGGCAGAAGATGAACCAACACCACAGAGAAGCACTTCGTGCACTGTACCGCCAGATAGCGAAGGTACAGACGGAAGGTTCAATGCATTCCCTAGTATCGTACCTCAGAGAAGTTTATCAAACTCTGTGCCCCTGGATAATGATAATGGTACAGATGGTACAGATCGGAATGAGCCAAAAACGACCAGAAGCGGTCGTTTATCAAAAAAGCCCAAACGGTATATACAAAGCATGCATGAAAAGCATGTTACGTTTAGTGATTAGTTAGATTTTTTTTTGTGTTTTTAAAGTAAGATAGTCATACACATTTTTTTTTAAATGACTTTATTGTATTCAGCATAGGAATTTATTTACATCGGAACTTTTTATAATTATATACAAATAATTTTTTTGATGAGCTAACATAAATTAGATACTTGATTTATTGTAATGGAAACTTACTTATACATTGATGAATTGATACACACATTAATATAATTCAATAGGTATTAATCAGCGTAATTCGACCAAGCTTATTTGAAAGCACGAGGTATTTATTCAGTTCAATCGTAAATGTGATGTCAATTGAGCTATTCCCATTTTCGCATTTATTTGAAAACCTTAAAAACATGGGCAAGCAACAGAGCAAGGAGGAAGTTATCATTGCTCAGAGCGGAGGAGAGGCCTCCAAGGAGCAACTCTCTACGATTGGTTGGATGATACTAAGCATCATCATCCTGCTCATCGTTATTGTCATATTTTTCGTTTGGAACTACTTCAAGAAAAGAACTCAGTTGTGGTTCCAACGTCAAGTACATGGTCGTGGCCTGCAGATGGCGGGTATGGCGACCACACCCATGGCTACGCCAGCTGCACCCTTCAGCGTGCAGATGCAGCCAGCAGCATCTCAAGTGATCTAGTGTTAAAGTGTTAAAATAGAATCAAATGTGTGCAAAGCTTAAAACATTTGTATCAAGTCATCTGTGTAGCATTATCGTATAAAGTTTCCAAAGTTTTTTCTCTCAATAATTCAATTTTCTATTAACAGCATAAAGGATGTTTGTGGAAGTAGAGTAGGTAGTTAGGTACAGCCAACTCGGTAATTCGAGTCAAGACACATTGCAAAGTAGCGAGCTACTGCAGCGAAAGCAAATTTGCAATTGTTTAGACTGCACGTAGGTAGTGTACCTAACTGGAATTGACCTACAGGATGATATTTTGTTTATGTACATTTAATTTTAACTTTAAAATATTTTTTTCATCTTAAAAAAAAAAAAAAAAAAAAAAAAACTTTTTTTAAGAGGGGGTGTACTGTGGCGGCTATGTACCTAGCCACAGCAAACGGGCTGACGAGTAGGTTTTATTGTTTTATGTAGCGTCACTCGTCAGTCGCGTTGCACAGCCCTTCCCGTCAGGTTCGGTCACATAGCAAGTGTAAAAGACAATACAAAATAGTTTCCAGTGATACAGTTTTGTTATTTCACACCCCTCACACGTCTCAACGGAAAGTAAGGAGCAGCACTAGACATAGAAGACATCTTTACATTCTTTTCAACTTTCCCTCACGGTACTTGTTCGCTATCGGTCTCGCGGTAATATTTAGCCTTAGATGGAGTTTACCACCCACTTAGGGCTGCACTCTCAAGCAATCCGACTCTGAGGAGAGTCCCTCTCGCCGCCGTCCTCCGTCGCTACGGGCCTGGCACCCTCTATGGGAAATGGGCCCCGTTCAAGACGAACTTGGACAGGAGTGGACGACGACAAGAAAGCGGAACCTCCCGAACACCACATCTCCCGCCGCCGTTACAACGGCGGGATTCAGTGCTGGGCTATTTCCTGTTCGCTCGCCGCTACTAAGGAAATCCTAGTTAGTTTCTTTTCCTCCGCTTACTAATATGCTTAAATTCGGCGGGTGATCCTCCCTGATCTGAGGCCAACGTATAAAATGGGAGGCAGACACGATATCCGTTACGACGCTACGGCGCGAACGCCGACACGCCCTTCGGACGTCGAGTCCGCCTACTGGTCGAACGTTAAACACTCCTTCGAATACCGCGCAACAACAACGCAACATTTTTACACATCGTGTGTTGTGCGTGGCATAAGATGGTGGTACTTATGCAGCAGCAAACGTGTAACGTTCGATTACGTCAATTTTTAAACGGACCCGTGAGTGTTCACTCGCGAGAACCGCCATATGCGCGCACAGAGTGCACACGCAATGTGGTTTTGTTTTTATGCAGCCGGCCCTCAGACAGGAGTGGTCCTGGATGTGTATCCACGGACCGCAATGTGCGTTCGAAATGTCGATGTTCAAATGTGTCCTGCAGTTCACACTATGACGCGCAGTTAACTGCGTTCTTCATCGACCCGCGAGCCAAGTGATCCACCGTCCAGGGTAATAGTTTTCATATATTTCAGGTAAAAGAGTTATAGAAAAAAAGTATAAAAAAAAAATAACTTAGAACGAGAGAGAGTGCTGTTGTGCTCCCCCTCTCACTCTAAACCGTATGGATTTATTTTGTTTAGTTGACGAGCACGTCTCGTGTGCACGCAGATTCGGGATGCGGATTTTTCATCCGTCATAACCTTGACGGCTCGAGACGTGACGAAGCCTCATCGTGTGCGCGCGCGTTTCTCTTTAAAAAAAAAAAGGAAAAACAACACACAACAACACAAAAAAGCCTAGATATGATATATAACTTTGGATGGAGTTCAAGTATATATATATATATAATTATGTATAAAACAGCATTATAATATATTACACGTTAATGATCCTTCCGCAGGTTCCCCTACGGAAACCTTGTTACGACTTTTACTTCCTCTAAATGATCAAGTTTGGTCAACTTCCCAACGACGCCAACGGCCGTGAAGCCACCGCGTGTCGGTCCGAAGACCTCACTAAATCATTCAATCGGTAGTAGCGACGGGCGGTGTGTACAA
Organism: Plemyria rubiginata; assembly: GCA_963576535.1. Classification (NCBI taxonomy): domain Eukaryota; kingdom Metazoa; phylum Arthropoda; class Insecta; order Lepidoptera; family Geometridae; genus Plemyria; species Plemyria rubiginata. The sequence continues at coordinate 6,380,895 of OY754929.1, forward strand.
AGGGCAGGGACGTAATCAACGCGAGCTTATGACTCGCGCTTACTAGGAATTCCTCGTTTATGGGGGATAATTGCAAACCCCAATCCCCAGCACGAAGGAGTTTCAACGGGTTGCCCGGGCCTTTAGGCCAGGGAGAACATGTTGATTCCTTCAGTGTAGCGCGCGTGCGGCCCAGGACATCTAAGGGCATCACAGACCTGTTATTGCTCAATCTCGTGCGGCTCGAAACCGCCGGTCCCTCTAAGAAGAATTTTAATACGTCGCCAGTGAGTTGCTTGACCGAAGCCATGCACACCGAAATGACGACGCCTATTTAGCAGGCTAGAGTCTCGTTCGTTACCGGAATTAACCAGACAAATCGCTCCACCAACTAAGAACGGCCATGCACCACCACCCACCGAATCAAGAAAGAGCTGTTAATCTGTCAATCCTTCCGGTGTCCGGGCCTGGTGAGATTTCCCGTGTTGAGTCAAATTAAGCCGCAGGCTCCACTCCTGGTGGTGCCCTTCCGTCAATTCCTTTAAGTTTCAGCTTTGCAACCATACTCCCCCCGGAGTCCAAAATCTTTGGTTTCCCGGAAGCTGCCCGCCGAGCCATTGTAGTAACGTCGGCGGATCGCTAGATGACATATTTACGGTTAGAACTAGGGCGGTATCTAATCGCCTTCGAACCTCTAACTTTCGTTCTTGATTGATGAAAACACCTTTGGCAAATGCTTTCGCTGATGTTCGTCTTGCGACGATCCAAGAATTTCACCTCTAACGTCGCAATACGAATGCCCCCAGTTATCCCTATTAATCATTACCTCGGAGTTCTGAAAACCAACAAAATAGAACCGAGATCATATTCTATTATTCCATGCACGAAATATTCAAGCAGCATTTTGAGCCCGCTTTGAGCACTCTAATTTGTTCAAAGTAAAATTGTCGGCCCACCTCGACACTCAATAAAGAGCACCGCGATAGGATTTTGATATTGAACCGGCGTGTTACCGCCGGCTCACCGACGATATGCTCCGCAAACGTGTCAGTATCACCGCGGATGCGGTGCACCGACAGCGCGGCGCACAAATGCAACTACGAGCTTTTTAACCGCAACAATTTTAGTATACGCTATTGGAGCTGGAATTACCGCGGCTGCTGGCACCAGACTTGCCCTCCAATTGTTCCTCGTTAAAATATTTAAAGTGTACTCATTCCGATTACGAGGCCTCATAAGAGTCCCGTATCGTTATTTTTCGTCACTACCTCCCCGTGCCGGGAGTGGGTAATTTGCGCGCCTGCTGCCTTCCTTGGATGTGGTAGCCGTTTCTCAGGCTCCCTCTCCGGAATCGAACCCTGATTCCCCGTTACCCGTGACAACCATGGTAGTCGCAGAAACTACCATCGAAAGTTGATAAGGCAGACATTTGAAAGATGCGTCGCCGGTACTGGACCATGCGATCGGCAAAAGTTATCCAGATTCATCAAAATTAACGACTTCGGACGCGAGGCCCTCCGTCGATTGGTTTTGATCTAATAAAAGCACTCATCCCATCACTGGTCAGAGTTCTGATTGCATGTATTAGCTCTAGAATTACCACAGTTATCCAAGTAACTGAGTAAGATCTAAGGAACCAAAACTGATATATTGAGCCATTCGCGGTATCGCCTTAATACGGCTTGCACTGAGACATGCATGGCTTAATCTTTGAGACAAGCATATAACTACTGGCAGGATCAACCAGGGAACTAACTCGAACACAAGGTGTCGACGAACACCCCCGCATTTTAATCGATCGGTTTTTTAAGCCGACCGACGCGAGGGATGTCTATCTTCATTCATCATCTGTGAAAGAGTGAATTGTTTTTTATATTTAACTACAGAGACTGTGAGTCTCTTTCAATGAATTTTCCTCGGGTCGCAGATTTAAAAAAATTCCACGTTATATTATTACATCAATAATATATAGCATCATTCCTTGTACGATCGCCGACAGGGGCGAAGAACGATCACGCCCGGAGTGTGCAGAGGCCGCTGCTCTGAGCTGCTACTAGCGTGATGTGTGTGACAACTTAAAAGAGAACTGACTATACGGTCCCAAAACTAACAAAAAAACCGCACACAGTGTGCGCGTATTATTCTTGCTAGTTGGTCACGTAAGAACAGACCACTATATATTATCATAGTGCGGTAGCATAGTAGGCGGTTAACCACCAACCGCCGCACAATTAATAAGATAGAACAACCAAACGCGTCGAGATAGCGAGGCACCGACGATTAAAAGACTCACAAACAGTTCCATATTAAACTGCCGTCTTTTACCATCAGTCGGCTTCTTGAGCCCCACGCCACACGTATGGTATAGTTTATGTAAAACACAGTACTACAAACATGCATATATTCAGGCTGTGTACACTTTAGTAAGATTAAAGCACACATAACATAATACACATGCCCGTATTAAATTTAAGTCGGTTTTAAAACTATCATTCGTTTTAAACTCTGACCACCATCATCATTTATATAACCCTCTAATCACATTCAACACGTTTTAACGCCGTGCGCGCGCGCGCATGCGCACAAATTGTGACCAGCGCGCACAAGCAAGCAAACTTGCAAGCGTCAAAATAGCATACAAATCCGAATGAAACAGCTTGTATCGTATTATAAAATACATTTTGTTCGTTGGTAGATATTAGAAGGCGACTAGGGAATAATTTATAAAATTTTTTTCATTATTAACGAACGATATTAACGAACGTAGCAAAAAAAAAAAATTTTTGGTCAAATATTTTTTGCAAAAAGACCACGATGCTCGAGGGGTTAAACGCTAATCGATGAACGGCCGCGGTGCGTGGGTTTGCGCATAAAAAATATCCCGAATAAACAACAGAACTGCGCGCACTGATTGACGACGACGACCCCGTACGCGGCCGAAAATGAATATCATAATTTTAAAAAGTAAAAAACTGCGCGCTCTCCACCGGACTGGGGGCACTCAATTATGCGTGCGGGCGGTGCGTGCGGGTGCTTTCTTTTTTTGTTTCGTAACAGGAACGCAATGGGAGAAAAAAAAATTAAAACAATACCCCCGCGAGCAGCACCACACCCACAGCAGTGTAGATGTATGTTTACAAACTAACGGGGGAACGGGTCAAAGGGGGGAGGGAAGCAAGGGGGTGGGGCTTAATTTTAATTATTTTACTATTAAAATTTAACAACAACTGCATTACATGTACCTCTATTATGCATGAAAATTAATATTATTTTCATAAGAATTTTTTTTTTTATCTCTTGTTTTGCTCGCCACGCAGCAGGTGGCAGCACTTGCCATACTATTTTGCAGCATTCATTCAAACATAACATTTAATTATAATATTTCGAGAATTATGACTGTGATTTTTTTTTTTTAAATAACACCCCGTATTCACCGTATCTGTATACCTAGCTAGCTAGGCGCTCCCGTCCGTGGACGTATTGAAAGAAAAATAAAAAAATATATAATTACGACATTAAAAAAAGAAACAAAAATACTTTTCAGTTATGTATGTCAGTAATTTGTATAAACCGATCGGCGCCGGCGCCGCCACCCGGCTGACCTGTATTAGACACGACCTAATTATGTGTAATATTATTTTAAAAAAAAAATGTATGCGCGGGGCTTATTTTTATCTAGTTTTAGATACCAAAATGTTGTCAAAATCAGCTGGACGTCCGTCTGATCGTCAACTTTCTTAATCAGTTCCAATTCCTCCTACCTTATTCATTTTATTACATTTACGGCTGAACGGATCTGGATGAAACTTGGCAGAGAGATAGATTATAGTCTGGAATAGGCTACTTTTTATGAAGGGATTTAAATCTGCGCGGGTGAAACCGCGGAGCGCAACTGGTATATGTTTAGAACGTTGTGTCCTACATTCGAATTGAGATCCTCCCTTTTTTTTAAGTCGGCTAATTAATACAGAATTGAATCACCGACCGGTAACATACACATACCTGCATTTATTTTTTAATAAGAACATTAAATTAAATTAAAGAAAAAATTAATGTCCAGTGGTCACGGATTATTGGGGTGTACATTATTGTGGTGTGCATTATTGGCCGTACACTAGCGGCACGTGTCGATAATGTACGACCAATAATGTACAACACAATAATTGGAAGCCAATTTGGTACCTACTCGAGCCTCGTTGGCACTGTACCAGTTCAATCAATCAGTTTGGTTATAACCCAGTAGGTTGTTAGGTTTTTTTTTGTTAACCTTAAGAATGGTGCGTGTCAGGTCAGAGGGACACTTTTATCAACTTAATTATCATGCTGAAAAAAACCTAACAACATACTGGGTTACTTTTGTGACTTAAGTCGACAAAAGTGCCCCTCTGACCTGACACGCACCATTCTTAAGGTTAACAAAAAAAAAAACCTAACAACCTACTGGGTTACTTTTGTGACTTAGGTCGACAAATGCCCCTCATTCTTAAGGTTAACAAAAAAAAATCCTAACAACCTACTGGGGTACTTTTGTGACTTACTGGCTGTACATTATTTACACGTGTCAATAATGCATGCACCGCCAGCTAATGCACACCCCGATAATGTACACCCCAATAAAACGAATCCGATAAGGTACCTAAGTGGCTTCCAATTATCGTGCTGTACAATAACATGTCGTACATTATCCGGACTCGGCGCGAGCGATTAAGTTTGCGCGCGAACTTCATGCGTAAGTTCCATGCCTCCTCGCCATGAACACGTGTTTTAAAAATGAAAAATGTTTCGCTATGGCGGGAAAAATTAAGTCAGTTTTCCTACGCGCGCGCGCGTGCATTGCGATCGGCCACAGACTAAAGGGATGAGGTTTTTTTTTTTTAATTTTCTTTTTATTTTATTACAGAGAAAACAAAAGTTATATTTGAGTGAATGTTTTACTTATTTTGAACACGTACGAGTTAAAATTATCTATTTAAATAAGAAGTTGCATGAAATGAGCAAGCAATGGGAACATTAATTTATTTGTTCTATTAAAAACGCGATCTTTTTTTTGAATAAAAACTGTTTTAGGAACAAAACAACTCAACCAATAAAATTTGTAGGTATTATAAATAGTTTTAAATGCAAGATGCCGCCCTCCACTCCACTCCACATAATGGCCGGTCTTTCATAAGGTCAGACAGAACAAATTTTTAAAAATAGTGTGCACAATATCTTAGGGTGCGTGCGTTGTACATTGCAATAACAAATCATAAGGATACCTGCATACCTCATTTTTGCGGTGACGGCGCGGCGGCGGCGCCAGGCACAGGCATTGAAGAGGGAAATGAAAAATTTTAAAACACATACCTGAAACAATGGAAGAAAAAATATTAAAATGTGATAATAATTTGTGTTTCGTATAATTATTTTATTCACTGAATCAACTGGTTTGCCAAAAATACTATAACAATTCCATGTCTATTTTCTCGCTTTTATTGTATATTTCATCATAGTGCAACCTTAGTTGAATAAAACGGATTTATATCGAGCTAGTGTGTACCACTACAACATAATACTATGTAAATGGATTGTAGCACACCTACAATTCATCATCATGCTTAGTTGGAATCTTAATTATTATATAGCACTCGCATTAAATCAACCCTCTATTCACCGATTGCTTAATATTATAATAATATTAATTAGGTCGTGTTGGTCTGCCAGGTGGCGGCGATCGGTTTATATGTAAGAGTAATTTTTTTTGTAGTAATTTTGGGTTAGTGACTAGTGTTAAAGACTTACCCCCGCTGTTTACACCGACAGACAGCCGATTAGCTTTGGGGTTGGGCTTTCAGAAGGCGGGGGTGTTGTAAAACTGAAAAGTTTGCATGCTATAATAGGTATAAAATTAAAAATGTATGGCATTTTTGTTGTTACACATAACTCTTAGCGCGGAAAGAAAAATGATAAAATTAAGAGAGGTTTTATAATTAATTTATTTATTGTAGCTGGTAGGTATTATTAATATTATAATCGAGATAAATTTAATAGGAGAGGAGAGAGAGGGGGGCTTATAATTTTTATTTTAATAAAATATTTTAGTTAGGTCGTCGTGTAGGTCGGCCAGAGGTGGGGCGGCGGCGGCGGCGCGTTCGGTTTTTGAATAATTCTGGGTGTTGGACCTTAATCATCGACGACTGAAAAGTTCGCACGCTGTGAAATTAAAAAAAAATGCATTTTTGTTAAACATAAAGACAAATTTCTATGAAATAGAATTGACAATAATAAATTAATTTCAGATCGTGTAGGTCGGCCAGGAGGTGGCGATCGTTTTTTTTTATACCTACGAGTTTATTTTTTCAGAGTTGTGTTAGTTATATAATTTTGAAAAGAAAAATGGTAAAAATAGGAGAGGGTTTATATTTATTTATTGTATTTACTACATTATATTATATAACTAAGTAAAGACAAAATTTTATCAAATATAATTTACTTGTAGTAGGTCGGCAAGGTCGCGGCGATCGCTTTATTATATACCTACGAGTTTATATACGAGGTTTTGTGTAATTTTGGAGTCAGACCTATAATTATCGACGACTGAAAAACTGAAAAATTCGCACGGTACAATAAAAAAAAAAATGCATTTTTGTTACACATAAAGTAAAGACAAATTTCTATGAAATAGAATTGACAATAATAAATTAGTTTTAGATCGTGTAGGTATCCGCAATCGGTACTTAAAGATTTTTTTAAACGTTCTTTACGAAAGAAAGAGTACGAATGAAATGAAGAAAGAGACAACTTATATTTTTTATATGTTCTTGCCATAGATTCAATAGGAAAAAAATAAAATAAAAAAAAATAAATAAGAAAAAAAAACTCGTCCTCGGACGAATCACCTGGCGTAGGGCTGAGTCTCAACAGATCGCAGCACGACGCTGCTCTACCGAGCACAACACCCCGCCAGGAACGTAAGTCGTCTACAGACTATTCCGAGCCCCGACATCGAACTGAGTTAAATCCGGACCTTCGGAGCCGTGGTGCACGTGTTAAACCGTACGCACCGATCTCCGCGGTCCAAATGGGCTTCGACGTCACACCTTACGAAGTAAAGCGCAACTAGTAAAGTCACATTGTTTAGAGCCTCCCGACTCTCGGGGCTCCACAGTGAGCATATCCTTGCCGGATTCGGCTAGGCTGGCTTCGGCCTTAGAGGCGTTCAGGCATAATCCCGCGGATGGTAGCTTCGCACCACCGGCCGCTCGGCCGAGTGCATGAACCAAATGTCCGAAACTGCGGTTCCTCTCGTACTGAGCAGTATTACTATCGCAACGACAAGCCATCAGTAGGGTAAAACTAACCTGTCTCACGACGGTCTAAACCCAGCTCACGTTCCCTTTTGATGGGTGAACAATCCAACGCTTGGCGAATTTTGCTTCGCAATGATAGGAAGAGCCGACATCGAAGGATCAAAAAGCAACGTCGCTATGAACGCTTGGCTGCCACAAGCCAGTTATCCCTGTGGTAACTTTTCTGGCACCTCTTGCTAAAAACTCTTTAGTACTAAAGGATCGATAGGCCGTGCTTTCGCAGTCCCTATGCGTACTGAACATCTGGATCAAGCCAGCTTTTGCCCTTTTGCTCCACGCGAGGTTTCCGTCCTCGCTGAGCTGGCCTTAGGACACCTGCGTTATTCTTTGACAGATGTACCGCCCCAGTCAAACTCCCCGCCTGGCAGTGTCCTCGAACCGGATCACGCGGGAGTTGTACGGCGACGAGCGTTGCCGCCACGTCGCCACTCTGCACGCTTGGAACGAAACACCGTGCGCCCGCCGATAAAATCGACCGCGCACCGCTTCCGCCCAACCGAGTAAGTAATGAAACAATGAAAGTAGTGGTTTTTCAGCGACGACCGCGAACGATCTCCCACTTATGCTACACCTCTCATGTCTCCTTACAATGCCAGACTAGAGTCAAGCTCAACAGGGTCTTCTTTCCCCGCTGATTCTCCCAAGCCCGTTCCCTTGGCTGTGGTTTCGCTAGATAGTAGATAGGGACAGCCCTCCTTCCACCCATGGTCCTGCCAACCTTACGGTTATAAGGACCGAAACTGCGAGCATTTCCCACACAAGTGCGGTCCATGCTCTACAAATGTTTAGCCTAAGCACATTGTCCCGTCACTCTCCCCCTTCTGGGGCATGACAAGCACGAAACGGTCTTCATCGCCGGACAGCCCGACTCCGATCCGCACGTGTACCCTCCCCGCCCAAAACTACGTGATAGACAGATAAATACATAGACATACATTCTAATATACATTCAAATACACAAAGTAGTATGAGTATATAATAAACTGATCCAAGCTGTACATATAATAATTAATGTAGCTCCTCCATCCGTCTCCTACGGTGCCAGCCTCGGGCGAACTGAGTCAGTCGCCCGAAGTTTTCCACGCTGCTACATAGGTTGCCAAAGTAAACCGGTCCAACCTCATCTTCCGAACGTATTAGCGCACCTAGCATCGTCTCCCTCAAGTCCTGATACAAGGGACATTCCCACAAAATGTGGTCTCGCGTCTCCGTCGGGTCTCCGCATCCGCACGCACTCGTTTCGCTAAGACCTAACGCATGCAACCTGCTCCGGAAACAGCCATGCCCTGTCAGTATTTGCGACGTGACATGGTCCGGCTCCACCCAGTTCGCCTCCATGCGAACTCCCACTTCTGGGAAGAACCGGAACAGGTCCCGTCCCTTTTCCTCACTACTCCATCTCTCCTGCCACGCCGCCATCACTTCGGCGTCTACTATCCCGCGAACCTGTCGATGGACTTCTTTCGGCTGGCCCTCAGCTTCAGCCAGGCGTCTGCCTGCCCTAACTAGTGCCAGGTCTGCTGGCAGGACACCTGCCAAAACCGCGAGAGCCGAGGTACTTGTCGTTCGGTAAGCCTTGGTCAGCAGAATAAGTGACGACCTCTGGGTCCGCAAAAGTGCGCTGCGAACTACGTGGACACTGGCCCTATGGTACCACACTCTCGCTGCATAAGTCAGCGTCGGCGTGTACGTACCCTCATAAAGGATCCGCAGCGCACGGTACCGGACCCCCCATGTGTTCGCCGAAACTCGGGCCATTTTGCCAAAACACCGCGACGCCCTCTCTCCAATCGAAGCCGCGTGGGGCGCAAATGAATGGGTCGAGTCGAGCACCACCCCTAACACCTTCGCTTCACTCACGCTATGGATCGACGTCTGGGACGGGTTGCTCTTAAGCAGAGGTGGCCTTTTAAATTTACCCTTGATGGTCATGGTCTGCGACTTTGCCGGAGCAAAGTTTAGCCTATTACGGGCCCCCCACTCCGCCACGAGTCGCAGTACGGCCGCTCCTTTCTCCTCTATCTCTCTCCGAGCATCCCCCGCTAACAACACCGTCACATCGTCCGCGTATGCCATGAATTGCACCCCACTCGGCACTGGGAGGCTAAGTAGGTCGTCGACTAGCACATTCCACAGTGTGGGACCCAGCACCGAACCCTGCGGGCATCCCATCGTCGAGGTCTTCCACACCGCGCGGTCACCCGCGATCATGGCCACTCTGCGTTCAGTGAAGTAGCTCGCCAGAAGTCTGTAGACATTCGGCGGGCAGCCTCCACGTTTCGCCTTAACCATGATCATGGGCCACCAGGCGTTGTCGAATGCCCCAGCGATGTCGAGGAATATCGCCTGCACATATTTGTGCGTACTGCACTCCGCGGCCTCTAAGATCGCGCCCAGCGCTGTCGACGTGGACCGCCCCCGCATGAACCCGTGCTGGTTAGGGGAGATTCCGCGGGTGAGCTCCGGAATACTCCAAAGCAACACCCTCTCCAGAATTTTGCCGAGCACGGGTAGTAGGGTAATTGGGCGGTACGCCTTCGGGTCTGATGGCGGCTTCCCGTTTCCCTTCGGTAGGACCAGTAGTCTGCCGTTTTTCCAGACCGATGGGAACGTACCCTCGGCCACACACTTATTCATGACCTGGGTGAATTCTGTGGCTGCCACTCTCCAGACATGTTTAAGCATGACCGCTTCAATTCCGTCCATCCCGGGGGACGTGTTGGGAAGGGACATCACAATTCGACCAAGGGATACTTGGTCGATGCCGCTTGATGTCTCCCCAGATGGCACCAGAGAGGCCGCGACTCTAACCTGACGGTGATACTCGGTGTCAGTGGACGGGTCATCGTCAGGGCAAAGCGACGACATCATCGCGGTCATAGACTCGCCCACGTCGCTGGTGTTGTTACCCAGAGCGCTGATCCCGTTCATGACATTCACCGGAGGTCGAACACGCCCGCATGCCTCCCTGTATGCAAGGCCCCAGGGGTCGTCGTTGCCAGTGTTGGCCAGTTTTCGGAAGAAGTTAACCTCTGCCTCTTTCATTGCCGATCTGTATGTGGCGCGGGCTTTGTGGAAAACTTCCCTTGCCTTCACTTCAACTTCACCCTTCAGGTTCCGGACCTTTTGCCAAGCCCTTCGGGCCGCGTTTTGCGAGTGCCTTAACCGGCTCAAATTAGGCGTCCACCACTCATATCCTCTGTCCATAGGGACCGCCTTAATCTTGCCCAGACACTCGGTCGCAGCGTGCTCGATGAGCTCGGAAAAATCTCTGGAGACTCTCTCCGCGTCACCTCGCATGGTCAGTCTGCCGGCTCTGCAGTGCACGAAGGTTTCGAACCCGCGCCAGTCAGCCCTTTTGGTCTTGTAGCGCTGAGTATGAATCGGCACGGTTGTGCGCGCCACTGAACTGGCAGACGGGTGGTCAACCTTGAATGTTATCAAACGGTGGTCACTCGACGAGACATCTAGCACCCTCCAGTCGCGGACGCGAACGCCTCGCGTGCTGAGGGTGACGTCGATATTCGACTCACCGTTTGGTGTGCTGAAAGTAGCCAGATGTCCTGCCTCGTTGTGCACGTGCAGGTTGCGACCATGGATAAGATCCTCCATTTTGGTACGGCGGTCAGTGACGATGTGACCTCTCCCTACGTAGTGTCTCGGCAAGGAGTGCCATAGGGGAGAATGGGTGTTCAAGTCTCCCCCTATCAGAATCGCCTTGCCCTTCAAAAGTTCTAGGGCCTTCTCTAGCTGACGTAAGTGCGGGTTGATGTCCTGGCTGTACTGGAAGTACGCGGATATCACATACAGGTCCAGTTCTTCGACATGCCCACACACGAAGTGGTCTGTAGATAGGTGGTGCAGTATGGCGCACGGTTTGGAGCGGTTTCGCATATATATGCCCGCTCTGGAGTTATCCCCGTATTGAAGAATCATACCCTCCGTGGGGTATTGCTCCTGTACCAGAACAATATCCAGATTGAGTGATTCCGCGATAGCGGGGAGCTCCCTCGTGGCTGTGACTGCACCACCTAGATTTATTTGGCCCACTCTGAGTGCGGCGTTATCCATATTGGACCGATTGGATTAGCTGCTCTTCCGCATACCGTCTTGCCGGGCAGTCGCGCGAGGCGGTTCTATGCGCGTTGTCGCGCTTAAACCGCGTGCATGTGGCGCAGCACGGGAAAGTGGCCTGGCATTGGTCCGCACGGTGGCCCGTCTCTCCGCACCTTCCGCATGTTACCACTTGTGCGCGGCAAAACTTCTCGGGGTGCCCATACTGTTGGCACTTGCTGCAGCAAGTCACGTCAATGTAGTCATATACTTCTATCTGCTGCCAGCTCACATGGGCTGTGCCAAGGGTGATGAGAGCCTCCCGCATACGCGGGCTGCACTCGAATACCACTGTAGCCTCCTTATACTGGCTGCCCCTCCGAGACTTTTTGAAAAGCCCCTTCATGGCCTCCTGCACTGCAGTCAGCGACCACTCGGGGTTATCCGCGAAGTTCAGCTTGTAGACCTGGCTTATAACCCACTCGAAAGTTGGGTCCCCGTCCACGTTGTGGAAGGCAACCAGAGGTAGTCGCCGCTTGGGCTCAACCACCCGCAGAGATTCCGGCACTGCCTTCTTCAGGCGCTCGGCCGATGCCTCTGAGGCGGTGTGGACGACTACGCCCGCGTTGCCAACCTTTCTTACCTTTCCTATCTTAGCCGAGATGGTAGCCGGATCTACAGTCCTCTTCAGCTCAGCCTTCGTAGTCTCGGAGGTGTTCGCCTCCGATTCCTCTTTCGGGTAGAATGCAAGTATCGGGCCCGTACTCGCATTCACCGCCCTAAGAGCGGAGCCCTTACCTGTCTTAACCGCATTCGCAAAGCTTAGACTTAGACTCGCACCTGGTGCCGCTCTGGAAGCTTCGGACGCCGGTGTGTGCACGGATTTGTGAGCCATAGCTACGGCCAACTTGGCCTCAGCTAGGTCCGCGCGTCGTTCCGATTCCGTCAGTTGCAGCTCCAGGGCGGCCACCACAGTCAGGACCGTCTGCGTATAGCCGTAGATCGCGCCCACGTCAGTCTTGTTTAGCTTCGAGCCTGGGCCCGAAGCGATCGACGTGATGCGCTTTAATGATCCCCTGACTCCGTCCAGCATCTCCAACTTGGTGGCTTTGCTCACCATAATGTCGCTGGTCGGAGCCGAGGGGGCAGCCACTGGCATCTGAGGCGTCTCCTGAACTGCGCTAGCCGAAGAGGCGGGTGCCTTTGGCTTTGAGGTCGCAGGAGTCGCCGCCGGAGCCGAGACCGAATCTGACTCGGCCTCTGCCTGCTTTTCAGTTCGCTGGCGAGTTGGGGCCGGTTGATTCGTGCCCGGCGAAGTAAGCGGTCTCTTCGCCTTAGCCGGCTGAGCCGGCTGTGGCGTAGCCGTTGACGGTGCTCGGGCTGATGCTGCACGTGGGGTAGATTTCCCCGCCGATAAATCGGGCGGATCTGCCATTTCGGAAACACTCAAAATGTAAGTTGAGAACCTGTTACCGAACTTAACTTACGAAAGCGCGTAAGGTGAGCTAGACGCGGAGACGTGGAGACGCAAGACGCACTTATAAACTGTTCACTACACAAACAAGCACACAAATTAAAACGCACAGCTCCGCACGGAAACGCGGAGCACGCGGTGTGACTTGAAATTACACTGCACACAAACAAACACACGAATTAAGACGCACAGCTCCGCACGCAAATGCGGAGCACGCGATGTGATTCGGATCTACTTTCTCGCTCTAAAAACAAGATGGCCCCCACCGTTATAGGGAAAAGGCCCTTGCCAGAACGAGAGGAGTCGACTTTTGGCACGAGAATTTACACAAAATGATTTAAAAATACTGAAATGAGCAGCGTGGAGGCAACTCACGACCGTCCCCGACAAGAGCCGGCGATGGAGTAGTAGATAGGGACAGCCCTCCTTCCACCCATGGTCCTGCCAACCTTACGGTTATAAGGACCGAAACTGCGAGCATTTCCCACACAAGTGCGGTCCATGCTCTACAAATGTTTAGCCTAAGCACATTGTCCCGTCACTCTCCCCCTTCTGGGGCATGACAAGCACGAAACGGTCTTCATCGCCGGACAGCCCGACTCCGATCCGCACGTGTACCCTCCCCGCCCAAAACTACGTGATAGACAGATAAATACATAGACATACATTCTAATATACATTCAAATACACAAAGTAGTATGAGTATATAATAAACTGATCCAAGCTGTACATATAATAATTAATGTAGCTCCTCCATCCGTCTCCTACGGTGCCAGCCTCGGGCGAACTGAGTCAGTCGCCCGAAGTTTTCCACGCTGCTACATAGGTTGCCAAAGTAAACCGGTCCAACCTCATCTTCCGAACGTATTAGCGCACCTAGCATCGTCTCCCTCAAGTCCTGATACAAGGGACATTCCCACAAAATGTGGTCTCGCGTCTCCGTCGGGTCTCCGCATCCGCACGCACTCGTTTCGCTAAGACCTAACGCATGCAACCTGCTCCGGAAACAGCCATGCCCTGTCAGTATTTGCGACGTGACATGGTCCGGCTCCACCCAGTTCGCCTCCATGCGAACTCCCACTTCTGGGAAGAACCGGAACAGGTCCCGTCCCTTTTCCTCACTACTCCATCTCTCCTGCCACGCCGCCATCACTTCGGCGTCTACTATCCCGCGAACCTGTCGATGGACTTCTTTCGGCTGGCCCTCAGCTTCAGCCAGGCGTCTGCCTGCCCTAACTAGTGCCAGGTCTGCTGGCAGGACACCTGCCAAAACCGCGAGAGCCGAGGTACTTGTCGTTCGGTAAGCCTTGGTCAGCAGAATAAGTGACGACCTCTGGGTCCGCAAAAGTGCGCTGCGAACTACGTGGACACTGGCCCTATGGTACCACACTCTCGCTGCATAAGTCAGCGTCGGCGTGTACGTACCCTCATAAAGGATCCGCAGCGCACGGTACCGGACCCCCCATGTGTTCGCCGAAACTCGTAGTAGTAACTAGTAGATAGGGACAGTGGGAATCTCGTTAATCCATTCATGCGCGTCACTAATTAGATGACGAGGCATTTGGCTACCTTAAGAGAGTCATAGTTACTCCCGCCGTTTACCCGCGCTTGCTTGAATTTCTTCACGTTGACATTCAGAGCACTGGGCAGAAATCACATTGCGTCAACACCCGCGAGGGCCATCGCAATGCTTTGTTTTAATTAGACAGTCGGATTCCCCTTGTCCGTGCCAGTTCTGAGTTGACCGTTGAACGGCGGTCGTAAAGGCGCGCGCCGACCGAAACCGACGCGGCCCCATGGCTAGGGAGATCCGCGGAAGGCCGGTACGCGAGTCCGGATTCAGCCCCCCCGAGAGGAGGCATCGACCAGGCCCGGCACAGGCCGCATCCGCTTCCCTCCCAAACCCGACACACCCCGGTCCTCAGAGCCAATCCTTATTCCGAAGTTACGGATCCAATTTGCCGACTTCCCTTACCTACATTATTCTATCGACTAGAGGCTCTTCACCTTGGAGACCTGCTGCGGATATGGGTACGAACCGGCGCGACATCTCCACGTACATCCCTCACCTGAATTTTCAAGGTCCGCAGAGAGTATCCGGACACCGCCGCAAATGCGGTGCTCTTCGCGTTCCGAACCATATCTCCCTTCTATAGGATTCCATGGAACTCGAACGCTCAGGCAGAAAAGAAAACTCTTCCCGAACCTCTCGGCGGCGTCTTCAGGCCACTTTGGGTTACCCCGTCGAACTCTCGCGTTGAAACGAGCGAACGATTATTGAAACGGTTCCGCTGCCGGGTTCCGGAATAGGAACCGGATTCCCTTTCGCTCAAAGGGCGTTATTTATCAGATATAAACACGCCGCATCGACATAAGATTTCTCCTTGAGCTTAGGATCGACTGACTCGCGAGCAACTACTGTTCACGCGAAACCCTTCTCCACGTCAGTCCTCCAGGGCCTCGCTGGAGTATTTGCTACTACCACCAAGATCTGCACCGACGGCGGCTCCAGGCGGGCTCACGCCCAGACCCTTCTGCGCTCACCGCCGCGCACGTCCTACTCGTTACGGCTTAATGATATAACATCATATAAATGTATATATCGCACATGCCGGTAACGGTAGTGTATAGGCAGAACGCTTCAGCGCCATCCATTTTCAGGGCTGGTTGCTTCGGCAGGTGAGTCGTTGCACACTCCTTAGCGGATTCCGACTTCCATGGCCACCGTCCTGCTGTCATGAGCGACCAACGCCTTTCATGGTGTCCCATGAGCGTTCTTTGGGCGCCTTAACACTACGTTTGGTTCATCCCACAGCGCCAGTTCTGCTTACCAAAATTGGCCCACTTGGCACCGTCATCAGATCTCCGGCTTCATCGTTCGAGTAAGCCGGAGTTCTCACCCATTTAAAGTTTGAGAATAGGTTGAAGTCGTTTCGACCCCAATGCCTCTAATCATTCGCTTTACCGGATGAGACTGTTCAAATCGACGCCAGCTATCCTGAGGGAAACTTCGGACGGAACCAGCTACTAGATGGTTCGATTAGTCTTTCGCCCCTATACCCAGTTCCGACGATCGATTTGCACGTCAGAATCGCTACGGTCCTCCATCAGGGTTTCCCCTGACTTCGACCTGACCAGGCATAGTTCACCATCTTTCGGGTCCCAGCATCTGTGCTCAGAGCGCGCCTGCAATCTCTGATTGGAAACGAGACGCCTCGGGAGTGCGAGAGGCCGACCGAGATCGGCGCACCATCCTCCCTGAGCGGACGGCGAGCGTCCACCTTCACTTTCGTTGCGCCTTTCAGTTTAGACATTTTACTCAATGACTCGCACACATGCTAGACTCCTTGGTCCGTGTTTCAAGACGGGTCCTGCGAGTGCCCGAAACTGAATCATCGCAGACACGGGACGCGTACAGTCCGAGACAGCACGGCTGCGACGACAGGCGCGCCGCACCCCCGCCCGCGCTCGGGCAGGACGGGGGACGAACGACGGACACCTTGCGTCGGGCCGGACGCGCGTTAACGCGTACGCGATCCGTACATATACCGTCCGACAGCCGGTCGGCGACCGTCACGGTCAACGCAACACCCCGAGAGGTGAAACATTGACTCCCGAACGGCGCTTAGACCGACATCGAACGGGTCGCGATGTATTACTAAGGGAGAAGTGCACGCCGTCGGCGAACGTCGGACGACGCACCCCGTACGGCACGACCGAAGTCGCACCGCATCGAGAGCGCGCCACCACGCCGCCGAATAACGATGAATCTCCCCGTTCGTTCATTCGAGTTTCGCAGGTTTACCCCTGAGCGGTTTCACGTAAGTTGAACTCTCTCTTCAAAGTTCTTTTCAACTTTCCCTCACGGTACTTGTTCGCTATCGGTCTCGCGGTAATATTTAGCCTTAGATGGAGTTTACCACCCACTTAGGGCTGCACTCTCAAGCAACCCGACTCTGAGGAGAGTCCCTCTCGCCGCCGTCCTCCGTCGCTACGGGCCTGGCACCCTCTATGGGAAATGGGCCCCGTTCAAGACGAACTTGGACAGGAGTGGACGACGACAAGAAAGCGGAACCTCCCGAACACCACATCTCCCGCCGCCGTTACAACGGCGGGATTCAGTGCTGGGCTATTTCCTGTTCGCTCGCCGCTACTAAGGAAATCCTAGTTAGTTTCTTTTCCTCCGCTTACTAATATGCTTAAATTCGGCGGGTGATCCTCCCTGATCTGAGGCCAACGTATAAAATGGGAGGCAGACACGATATCCGTTACGACGCTACGGCGCGAACGCCGACACGCCCTTCGGACGTCGAGTCCGCCTACTGGTCGAACGTTAAACACTCCTTCGAATACCGCGCAACAACAACGCAACATTTTTACACATCGTGTGTTGTGCGTGGCATAAGATGGTGGTACTTATGCAGCAGCAAACGTGTAACGTTCGATTACGTCAATTTTTAAACGGACCCGTGAGTGTTCACTCGCGAGAACCGCCATATGCGCGCACAGAGTGCACACGCAATGTGGTTTTGTTTTTATGCAGCCGGCCCTCAGACAGGAGTGGTCCTGGATGTGTATCCACGGACCGCAATGTGCGTTCGAAATGTCGATGTTCAAATGTGTCCTGCAGTTCACACTATGACGCGCAGTTAACTGCGTTCTTCATCGACCCGCGAGCCAAGTGATCCACCGTCCAGGGTAATAGTTTTCATATATTTCAGGTAAAAGAGTTATAGAAAAAAAGTATAAAAAAAAAATAACTTAGAACGAGAGAGAGTGCTGTTGTGCTCCCCCTCTCACTCTAAACCGTATGGATTTATTTTGTTTAGTTGACGAGCACGTCTCGTGTGCACGCAGATTCGGGATGCGGATTTTTCATCCGTCATAACCTTGACGGCTCGAGACGTGACGAAGCCTCATCGTGTGCGCGCGCGTTTCTCTTTAAAAAAAAAAAGGAAAAACAACACACAACAACACAAAAAAGCCTAGATATGATATATAACTTTGGATGGAGTTCAAGTATATATATATATATAATTATGTATAAAACAGCATTATAATATATTACACGTTAATGATCCTTCCGCAGGTTCCCCTACGGAAACCTTGTTACGACTTTTACTTCCTCTAAATGATCAAGTTTGGTCAACTTCCCAACGACGCCAACGGCCGTGAAGCCACCGCGTGTCGGTCCGAAGACCTCACTAAATCATTCAATCGGTAGTAGCGACGGGCGGTGTGTACAAAGGGCAGGGACGTAATCAACGCGAGCTTATGACTCGCGCTTACTAGGAATTCCTCGTTTATGGGGGATAATTGCAAACCCCAATCCCCAGCACGAAGGAGTTTCAACGGGTTGCCCGGGCCTTTAGGCCAGGGAGAACATGTTGATTCCTTCAGTGTAGCGCGCGTGCGGCCCAGGACATCTAAGGGCATCACAGACCTGTTATTGCTCAATCTCGTGCGGCTCGAAACCGCCGGTCCCTCTAAGAAGAATTTTAATACGTCGCCAGTGAGTTGCTTGACCGAAGCCATGCACACCGAAATGACGACGCCTATTTAGCAGGCTAGAGTCTCGTTCGTTACCGGAATTAACCAGACAAATCGCTCCACCAACTAAGAACGGCCATGCACCACCACCCACCGAATCAAGAAAGAGCTGTTAATCTGTCAATCCTTCCGGTGTCCGGGCCTGGTGAGATTTCCCGTGTTGAGTCAAATTAAGCCGCAGGCTCCACTCCTGGTGGTGCCCTTCCGTCAATTCCTTTAAGTTTCAGCTTTGCAACCATACTCCCCCCGGAGTCCAAAATCTTTGGTTTCCCGGAAGCTGCCCGCCGAGCCATTGTAGTAACGTCGGCGGATCGCTAGATGACATATTTACGGTTAGAACTAGGGCGGTATCTAATCGCCTTCGAACCTCTAACTTTCGTTCTTGATTGATGAAAACACCTTTGGCAAATGCTTTCGCTGATGTTCGTCTTGCGACGATCCAAGAATTTCACCTCTAACGTCGCAATACGAATGCCCCCAGTTATCCCTATTAATCATTACCTCGGAGTTCTGAAAACCAACAAA
Organism: Plemyria rubiginata; assembly: GCA_963576535.1. Taxonomy (NCBI): domain Eukaryota; kingdom Metazoa; phylum Arthropoda; class Insecta; order Lepidoptera; family Geometridae; genus Plemyria; species Plemyria rubiginata. Next base: position 6,399,825 of record OY754929.1, read on the forward strand.
ATAGAACCGAGATCATATTCTATTATTCCATGCACGAAATATTCAAGCAGCATTTTGAGCCCGCTTTGAGCACTCTAATTTGTTCAAAGTAAAATTGTCGGCCCACCTCGACACTCAATAAAGAGCACCGCGATAGGATTTTGATATTGAACCGGCGTGTTACCGCCGGCTCACCGACGATATGCTCCGCAAACGTGTCAGTATCACCGCGGATGCGGTGCACCGACAGCGCGGCGCACAAATGCAACTACGAGCTTTTTAACCGCAACAATTTTAGTATACGCTATTGGAGCTGGAATTACCGCGGCTGCTGGCACCAGACTTGCCCTCCAATTGTTCCTCGTTAAAATATTTAAAGTGTACTCATTCCGATTACGAGGCCTCATAAGAGTCCCGTATCGTTATTTTTCGTCACTACCTCCCCGTGCCGGGAGTGGGTAATTTGCGCGCCTGCTGCCTTCCTTGGATGTGGTAGCCGTTTCTCAGGCTCCCTCTCCGGAATCGAACCCTGATTCCCCGTTACCCGTGACAACCATGGTAGTCGCAGAAACTACCATCGAAAGTTGATAAGGCAGACATTTGAAAGATGCGTCGCCGGTACTGGACCATGCGATCGGCAAAAGTTATCCAGATTCATCAAAATTAACGACTTCGGACGCGAGGCCCTCCGTCGATTGGTTTTGATCTAATAAAAGCACTCATCCCATCACTGGTCAGAGTTCTGATTGCATGTATTAGCTCTAGAATTACCACAGTTATCCAAGTAACTGAGTAAGATCTAAGGAACCAAAACTGATATATTGAGCCATTCGCGGTATCGCCTTAATACGGCTTGCACTGAGACATGCATGGCTTAATCTTTGAGACAAGCATATAACTACTGGCAGGATCAACCAGGGAACTAACTCGAACACAAGGTGTCGACGAACACCCCCGCATTTTAATCGATCGGTTTTTTAAGCCGACCGACGCGAGGGATGTCTATCTTCATTCATCATCTGTGAAAGAGTGAATTGTTTTTTATATTTAACTACAGAGACTGTGAGTCTCTTTCAATGAATTTTCCTCGGGTCGCAGATTTAAAAAAATTCCACGTTATATTATTACATCAATAATATATAGCATCATTCCTTGTACGATCGCCGACAGGGGCGAAGAACGATCACGCCCGGAGTGTGCAGAGGCCGCTGCTCTGAGCTGCTACTAGCGTGATGTGTGTGACAACTTAAAAGAGAACTGACTATACGGTCCCAAAACTAACAAAAAAACCGCACACAGTGTGCGCGTATTATTCTTGCTAGTTGGTCACGTAAGAACAGACCACTATATATTATCATAGTGCGGTAGCATAGTAGGCGGTTAACCACCAACCGCCGCACAATTAATAAGATAGAACAACCAAACGCGTCGAGATAGCGAGGCACCGACGATTAAAAGACTCACAAACAGTTCCATATTAAACTGCCGTCTTTTACCATCAGTCGGCTTCTTGAGCCCCACGCCACACGTATGGTATAGTTTATGTAAAACACAGTACTACAAACATGCATATATTCAGGCTGTGTACACTTTAGTAAGATTAAAGCACACATAACATAATACACATGCCCGTATTAAATTTAAGTCGGTTTTAAAACTATCATTCGTTTTAAACTCTGACCACCATCATCATTTATATAACCCTCTAATCACATTCAACACGTTTTAACGCCGTGCGCGCGCGCGCATGCGCACAAATTGTGACCAGCGCGCACAAGCAAGCAAACTTGCAAGCGTCAAAATAGCATACAAATCCGAATGAAACAGCTTGTATCGTATTATAAAATACATTTTGTTCGTTGGTAGATATTAGAAGGCGACTAGGGAATAATTTATAAAATTTTTTTCATTATTAACGAACGATATTAACGAACGTAGCAAAAAAAAAAAATTTTTGGTCAAATATTTTTTGCAAAAAGACCACGATGCTCGAGGGGTTAAACGCTAATCGATGAACGGCCGCGGTGCGTGGGTTTGCGCATAAAAAATATCCCGAATAAACAACAGAACTGCGCGCACTGATTGACGACGACGACCCCGTACGCGGCCGAAAATGAATATCATAATTTTAAAAAGTAAAAAACTGCGCGCTCTCCACCGGACTGGGGGCACTCAATTATGCGTGCGGGCGGTGCGTGCGGGTGCTTTCTTTTTTTGTTTCGTAACAGGAACGCAATGGGAGAAAAAAAAATTAAAACAATACCCCCGCGAGCAGCACCACACCCACAGCAGTGTAGATGTATGTTTACAAACTAACGGGGGAACGGGTCAAAGGGGGGAGGGAAGCAAGGGGGTGGGGCTTAATTTTAATTATTTTACTATTAAAATTTAACAACAACTGCATTACATGTACCTCTATTATGTATGAAAATTAATATTATTTTCATAAGAATTTTTTTTTTTATCTCTTGTTTTGCTCGCCACGCAGCAGGTGGCAGCACTTGCCATACTATTTTGCAGCATTCATTCAAACATAACATTTAATTATAATATTTCGAGAATTATGACTGTGATTTTTTTTTTTTAAATAACACCCCGTATTCACCGTATCTGTATACCTAGCTAGCTAGGCGCTCCCGTCCGTGGACGTATTGAAAGAAAAATAAAAAAATATATAATTACGACATTAAAAAAAGAAACAAAAATACTTTTCAGTTATGTATGTCAGTAATTTGTATAAACCGATCGGCGCCGGCGCCGCCACCCGGCTGACCTGTATTGGACACGCACTAATTATGTGTAATATTATTTTAAAAAAAAAATGTATGCGCGGGGCTTATTTTTATCTAGTTTTAGATACCAAAATGTTGTCAAAATCAGCTGGACGTCCGTCTGATCGTCAACTTTCTTAATCAGTTCCAATTCCTCCTACCTTATTCATTTTATTACATTTACGGCTGAACGGATCTGGATGAAACTTGGCAGAGAGATAGATTATAGTCTGGAATAGGCTACTTTTTATGAAGGGATTTAAATCTGCGCGGGTGAAACCGCGGAGCGCAACTGGTATATGTTTAGAACGTTGTGTCCTACATTCGAATTGAGATCCTCCCTTTTTTTTAAGTCGGCTAATTAATACAGAATTGAATCACCGACCGGTAACATACACATACCTGCATTTATTTTTTAATAAGAACATTAAATTAAATTAAAGAAAAAATTAATGTCCAGTGGTCACGGATTATTGGGGTGTACATTATTGTGGTGTGCATTATTGGCCGTACACTAGCGGCACGTGTCGATAATGTACGACCAATAATGTACAACACAATAATTGGAAGCCAATTTGGTACCTACTCGAGCCTCGTTGGCACTGTACCAGTTCAATCAATCAGTTTGGTTATAACCCAGTAGGTTGTTAGGTTTTTTTTTGTTAACCTTAAGAATGGTGCGTGTCAGGTCAGAGGGACACTTTTATCAACTTAATTATCATGCTGAAAAAAACCTAACAACATACTGGGTTACTTTTGTGACTTAAGTCGACAAAAGTGCCCCTCTGACCTGACACGCACCATTCTTAAGGTTAACAAAAAAAAAAACCTAACAACCTACTGGGTTACTTTTGTGACTTAGGTCGACAAATGCCCCTCATTCTTAAGGTTAACAAAAAAAAATCCTAACAACCTACTGGGGTACTTTTGTGACTTACTGGCTGTACATTATTTACACGTGTCAATAATGCATGCACCGCCAGCTAATGCACACCCCGATAATGTACACCCCAATAAAACGAATCCGATAAGGTACCTAAGTGGCTTCCAATTATCGTGCTGTACAATAACATGTCGTACATTATCCGGACTCGGCGCGAGCGATTAAGTTTGCGCGCGAACTTCATGCGTAAGTTCCATGCCTCCTCGCCATGAACACGTGTTTTAAAAATGAAAAATGTTTCGCTATGGCGGGAAAAATTAAGTCAGTTTTCCTACGCGCGCGCGCGTGCATTGCGATCGGCCACAGACTAAAGGGATGAGGTTTTTTTTTTTTAATTTTCTTTTTATTTTATTACAGAGAAAACAAAAGTTATATTTGAGTGAATGTTTTACTTATTTTGAACACGTACGAGTTAAAATTATCTATTTAAATAAGAAGTTGCATGAAATGAGCAAGCAATGGGAACATTAATTTATTTGTTCTATTAAAAACGCGATCTTTTTTTTGAATAAAAACTGTTTTAGGAACAAAACAACTCAACCAATAAAATTTGTAGGTATTATAAATAGTTTTAAATGCAAGATGCCGCCCTCCACTCCACTCCACATAATGGCCGGTCTTTCATAAGGTCAGACAGAACAAATTTTTAAAAATAGTGTGCACAATATCTTAGGGTGCGTGCGTTGTACATTGCAATAACAAATCATAAGGATACCTGCATACCTCATTTTTGCGGTGACGGCGCGGCGGCGGCGCCAGGCACAGGCATTGAAGAGGGAAATGAAAAATTTTAAAACACATACCTGAAACAATGGAAGAAAAAATATTAAAATGTGATAATAATTTGTGTTTCGTATAATTATTTTATTCACTGAATCAACTGGTTTGCCAAAAATACTATAACAATTCCATGTCTATTTTCTCGCTTTTATTGTATATTTCATCATAGTGCAACCTTAGTTGAATAAAACGGATTTATATCGAGCTAGTGTGTACCACTACAACATAATACTATGTAAATGGATTGTAGCACACCTACAATTCATCATCATGCTTAGTTGGAATCTTAATTATTATATAGCACTCGCATTAAATCAACCCTCTATTCACCGATTGCTTAATATTATAATAATATTAATTAGGTCGTGTTGGTCTGCCAGGTGGCGGCGATCGGTTTATATGTAAGAGTAATTTTTTTTGTAGTAATTTTGGGTTAGTGACTAGTGTTAAAGACTTACCCCCGCTGTTTACACCGACAGACAGCCGATTAGCTTTGGGGTTGGGCTTTCAGAAGGCGGGGGTGTTGTAAAACTGAAAAGTTTGCATGCTATAATAGGTATAAAATTAAAAATGTATGGCATTTTTGTTGTTACACATAACTCTTAGCGCGGAAAGAAAAATGATAAAATTAAGAGAGGTTTTATAATTAATTTATTTATTGTAGCTGGTAGGTATTATTAATATTATAATCGAGATAAATTTA
>OY754929.1:6410000-6417500 GCA_963576535.1 Plemyria rubiginata
ATATGCGCGCACAGAGTGCACACGCAATGTGGTTTTGTTTTTATGCAGCCGGCCCTCAGACAGGAGTGGTCCTGGATGTGTATCCACGGACCGCAATGTGCGTTCGAAATGTCGATGTTCAAATGTGTCCTGCAGTTCACACTATGACGCGCAGTTAACTGCGTTCTTCATCGACCCGCGAGCCAAGTGATCCACCGTCCAGGGTAATAGTTTTCATATATTTCAGGTAAAAGAGTTATAGAAAAAAAGTATAAAAAAAAAATAACTTAGAACGAGAGAGAGTGCTGTTGTGCTCCCCCTCTCACTCTAAACCGTATGGATTTATTTTGTTTAGTTGACGAGCACGTCTCGTGTGCACGCAGATTCGGGATGCGGATTTTTCATCCGTCATAACCTTGACGGCTCGAGACGTGACGAAGCCTCATCGTGTGCGCGCGCGTTTCTCTTTAAAAAAAAAAAGGAAAAACAACACACAACAACACAAAAAAGCCTAGATATGATATATAACTTTGGATGGAGTTCAAGTATATATATATATATAATTATGTATAAAACAGCATTATAATATATTACACGTTAATGATCCTTCCGCAGGTTCCCCTACGGAAACCTTGTTACGACTTTTACTTCCTCTAAATGATCAAGTTTGGTCAACTTCCCAACGACGCCAACGGCCGTGAAGCCACCGCGTGTCGGTCCGAAGACCTCACTAAATCATTCAATCGGTAGTAGCGACGGGCGGTGTGTACAAAGGGCAGGGACGTAATCAACGCGAGCTTATGACTCGCGCTTACTAGGAATTCCTCGTTTATGGGGGATAATTGCAAACCCCAATCCCCAGCACGAAGGAGTTTCAACGGGTTGCCCGGGCCTTTAGGCCAGGGAGAACATGTTGATTCCTTCAGTGTAGCGCGCGTGCGGCCCAGGACATCTAAGGGCATCACAGACCTGTTATTGCTCAATCTCGTGCGGCTCGAAACCGCCGGTCCCTCTAAGAAGAATTTTAATACGTCGCCAGTGAGTTGCTTGACCGAAGCCATGCACACCGAAATGACGACGCCTATTTAGCAGGCTAGAGTCTCGTTCGTTACCGGAATTAACCAGACAAATCGCTCCACCAACTAAGAACGGCCATGCACCACCACCCACCGAATCAAGAAAGAGCTGTTAATCTGTCAATCCTTCCGGTGTCCGGGCCTGGTGAGATTTCCCGTGTTGAGTCAAATTAAGCCGCAGGCTCCACTCCTGGTGGTGCCCTTCCGTCAATTCCTTTAAGTTTCAGCTTTGCAACCATACTCCCCCCGGAGTCCAAAATCTTTGGTTTCCCGGAAGCTGCCCGCCGAGCCATTGTAGTAACGTCGGCGGATCGCTAGATGACATATTTACGGTTAGAACTAGGGCGGTATCTAATCGCCTTCGAACCTCTAACTTTCGTTCTTGATTGATGAAAACACCTTTGGCAAATGCTTTCGCTGATGTTCGTCTTGCGACGATCCAAGAATTTCACCTCTAACGTCGCAATACGAATGCCCCCAGTTATCCCTATTAATCATTACCTCGGAGTTCTGAAAACCAACAAAATAGAACCGAGATCATATTCTATTATTCCATGCACGAAATATTCAAGCAGCATTTTGAGCCCGCTTTGAGCACTCTAATTTGTTCAAAGTAAAATTGTCGGCCCACCTCGACACTCAATAAAGAGCACCGCGATAGGATTTTGATATTGAACCGGCGTGTTACCGCCGGCTCACCGACGATATGCTCCGCAAACGTGTCAGTATCACCGCGGATGCGGTGCACCGACAGCGCGGCGCACAAATGCAACTACGAGCTTTTTAACCGCAACAATTTTAGTATACGCTATTGGAGCTGGAATTACCGCGGCTGCTGGCACCAGACTTGCCCTCCAATTGTTCCTCGTTAAAATATTTAAAGTGTACTCATTCCGATTACGAGGCCTCATAAGAGTCCCGTATCGTTATTTTTCGTCACTACCTCCCCGTGCCGGGAGTGGGTAATTTGCGCGCCTGCTGCCTTCCTTGGATGTGGTAGCCGTTTCTCAGGCTCCCTCTCCGGAATCGAACCCTGATTCCCCGTTACCCGTGACAACCATGGTAGTCGCAGAAACTACCATCGAAAGTTGATAAGGCAGACATTTGAAAGATGCGTCGCCGGTACTGGACCATGCGATCGGCAAAAGTTATCCAGATTCATCAAAATTAACGACTTCGGACGCGAGGCCCTCCGTCGATTGGTTTTGATCTAATAAAAGCACTCATCCCATCACTGGTCAGAGTTCTGATTGCATGTATTAGCTCTAGAATTACCACAGTTATCCAAGTAACTGAGTAAGATCTAAGGAACCAAAACTGATATATTGAGCCATTCGCGGTATCGCCTTAATACGGCTTGCACTGAGACATGCATGGCTTAATCTTTGAGACAAGCATATAACTACTGGCAGGATCAACCAGGGAACTAACTCGAACACAAGGTGTCGACGAACACCCCCGCATTTTAATCGATCGGTTTTTTAAGCCGACCGACGCGAGGGATGTCTATCTTCATTCATCATCTGTGAAAGAGTGAATTGTTTTTTATATTTAACTACAGAGACTGTGAGTCTCTTTCAATGAATTTTCCTCGGGTCGCAGATTTAAAAAAATTCCACGTTATATTATTACATCAATAATATATAGCATCATTCCTTGTACGATCGCCGACAGGGGCGAAGAACGATCACGCCCGGAGTGTGCAGAGGCCGCTGCTCTGAGCTGCTACTAGCGTGATGTGTGTGACAACTTAAAAGAGAACTGACTATACGGTCCCAAAACTAACAAAAAAACCGCACACAGTGTGCGCGTATTATTCTTGCTAGTTGGTCACGTAAGAACAGACCACTATATATTATCATAGTGCGGTAGCATAGTAGGCGGTTAACCACCAACCGCCGCACAATTAATAAGATAGAACAACCAAACGCGTCGAGATAGCGAGGCACCGACGATTAAAAGACTCACAAACAGTTCCATATTAAACTGCCGTCTTTTACCATCAGTCGGCTTCTTGAGCCCCACGCCACACGTATGGTATAGTTTATGTAAAACACAGTACTACAAACATGCATATATTCAGGCTGTGTACACTTTAGTAAGATTAAAGCACACATAACATAATACACATGCCCGTATTAAATTTAAGTCGGTTTTAAAACTATCATTCGTTTTAAACTCTGACCACCATCATCATTTATATAACCCTCTAATCACATTCAACACGTTTTAACGCCGTGCGCGCGCGCGCATGCGCACAAATTGTGACCAGCGCGCACAAGCAAGCAAACTTGCAAGCGTCAAAATAGCATACAAATCCGAATGAAACAGCTTGTATCGTATTATAAAATACATTTTGTTCGTTGGTAGATATTAGAAGGCGACTAGGGAATAATTTATAAAATTTTTTTCATTATTAACGAACGATATTAACGAACGTAGCAAAAAAAAAAAATTTTTGGTCAAATATTTTTTGCAAAAAGACCACGATGCTCGAGGGGTTAAACGCTAATCGATGAACGGCCGCGGTGCGTGGGTTTGCGCATAAAAAATATCCCGAATAAACAACAGAACTGCGCGCACTGATTGACGACGACGACCCCGTACGCGGCCGAAAATGAATATCATAATTTTAAAAAGTAAAAAACTGCGCGCTCTCCACCGGACTGGGGGCACTCAATTATGCGTGCGGGCGGTGCGTGCGGGTGCTTTCTTTTTTTGTTTCGTAACAGGAACGCAATGGGAGAAAAAAAAATTAAAACAATACCCCCGCGAGCAGCACCACACCCACAGCAGTGTAGATGTATGTTTACAAACTAACGGGGGAACGGGTCAAAGGGGGGAGGGAAGCAAGGGGGTGGGGCTTAATTTTAATTATTTTACTATTAAAATTTAACAACAACTGCATTACATGTACCTCTATTATGTATGAAAATTAATATTATTTTCATAAGAATTTTTTTTTTTATCTCTTGTTTTGCTCGCCACGCAGCAGGTGGCAGCACTTGCCATACTATTTTGCAGCATTCATTCAAACATAACATTTAATTATAATATTTCGAGAATTATGACTGTGATTTTTTTTTTTTAAATAACACCCCGTATTCACCGTATCTGTATACCTAGCTAGCTAGGCGCTCCCGTCCGTGGACGTATTGAAAGAAAAATAAAAAAATATATAATTACGACATTAAAAAAAGAAACAAAAATACTTTTCAGTTATGTATGTCAGTAATTTGTATAAACCGATCGGCGCCGGCGCCGCCACCCGGCTGACCTGTATTGGACACGCACTAATTATGTGTAATATTATTTTAAAAAAAAAATGTATGCGCGGGGCTTATTTTTATCTAGTTTTAGATACCAAAATGTTGTCAAAATCAGCTGGACGTCCGTCTGATCGTCAACTTTCTTAATCAGTTCCAATTCCTCCTACCTTATTCATTTTATTACATTTACGGCTGAACGGATCTGGATGAAACTTGGCAGAGAGATAGATTATAGTCTGGAATAGGCTACTTTTTATGAAGGGATTTAAATCTGCGCGGGTGAAACCGCGGAGCGCAACTGGTATATGTTTAGAACGTTGTGTCCTACATTCGAATTGAGATCCTCCCTTTTTTTTAAGTCGGCTAATTAATACAGAATTGAATCACCGACCGGTAACATACACATACCTGCATTTATTTTTTAATAAGAACATTAAATTAAATTAAAGAAAAAATTAATGTCCAGTGGTCACGGATTATTGGGGTGTACATTATTGTGGTGTGCATTATTGGCCGTACACTAGCGGCACGTGTCGATAATGTACGACCAATAATGTACAACACAATAATTGGAAGCCAATTTGGTACCTACTCGAGCCTCGTTGGCACTGTACCAGTTCAATCAATCAGTTTGGTTATAACCCAGTAGGTTGTTAGGTTTTTTTTTGTTAACCTTAAGAATGGTGCGTGTCAGGTCAGAGGGACACTTTTATCAACTTAATTATCATGCTGAAAAAAACCTAACAACATACTGGGTTACTTTTGTGACTTAAGTCGACAAAAGTGCCCCTCTGACCTGACACGCACCATTCTTAAGGTTAACAAAAAAAAAAACCTAACAACCTACTGGGTTACTTTTGTGACTTAGGTCGACAAATGCCCCTCATTCTTAAGGTTAACAAAAAAAAATCCTAACAACCTACTGGGGTACTTTTGTGACTTACTGGCTGTACATTATTTACACGTGTCAATAATGCATGCACCGCCAGCTAATGCACACCCCGATAATGTACACCCCAATAAAACGAATCCGATAAGGTACCTAAGTGGCTTCCAATTATCGTGCTGTACAATAACATGTCGTACATTATCCGGACTCGGCGCGAGCGATTAAGTTTGCGCGCGAACTTCATGCGTAAGTTCCATGCCTCCTCGCCATGAACACGTGTTTTAAAAATGAAAAATGTTTCGCTATGGCGGGAAAAATTAAGTCAGTTTTCCTACGCGCGCGCGCGTGCATTGCGATCGGCCACAGACTAAAGGGATGAGGTTTTTTTTTTTTAATTTTCTTTTTATTTTATTACAGAGAAAACAAAAGTTATATTTGAGTGAATGTTTTACTTATTTTGAACACGTACGAGTTAAAATTATCTATTTAAATAAGAAGTTGCATGAAATGAGCAAGCAATGGGAACATTAATTTATTTGTTCTATTAAAAACGCGATCTTTTTTTTGAATAAAAACTGTTTTAGGAACAAAACAACTCAACCAATAAAATTTGTAGGTATTATAAATAGTTTTAAATGCAAGATGCCGCCCTCCACTCCACTCCACATAATGGCCGGTCTTTCATAAGGTCAGACAGAACAAATTTTTAAAAATAGTGTGCACAATATCTTAGGGTGCGTGCGTTGTACATTGCAATAACAAATCATAAGGATACCTGCATACCTCATTTTTGCGGTGACGGCGCGGCGGCGGCGCCAGGCACAGGCATTGAAGAGGGAAATGAAAAATTTTAAAACACATACCTGAAACAATGGAAGAAAAAATATTAAAATGTGATAATAATTTGTGTTTCGTATAATTATTTTATTCACTGAATCAACTGGTTTGCCAAAAATACTATAACAATTCCATGTCTATTTTCTCGCTTTTATTGTATATTTCATCATAGTGCAACCTTAGTTGAATAAAACGGATTTATATCGAGCTAGTGTGTACCACTACAACATAATACTATGTAAATGGATTGTAGCACACCTACAATTCATCATCATGCTTAGTTGGAATCTTAATTATTATATAGCACTCGCATTAAATCAACCCTCTATTCACCGATTGCTTAATATTATAATAATATTAATTAGGTCGTGTTGGTCTGCCAGGTGGCGGCGATCGGTTTATATGTAAGAGTAATTTTTTTTGTAGTAATTTTGGGTTAGTGACTAGTGTTAAAGACTTACCCCCGCTGTTTACACCGACAGACAGCCGATTAGCTTTGGGGTTGGGCTTTCAGAAGGCGGGGGTGTTGTAAAACTGAAAAGTTTGCATGCTATAATAGGTATAAAATTAAAAATGTATGGCATTTTTGTTGTTACACATAACTCTTAGCGCGGAAAGAAAAATGATAAAATTAAGAGAGGTTTTATAATTAATTTATTTATTGTAGCTGGTAGGTATTATTAATATTATAATCGAGATAAATTTAATAGGAGAGGAGAGAGAGGGGGGCTTATAATTTTTATTTTAATAAAATATTTTAGTTAGGTCGTCGTGTAGGTCGGCCAGAGGTGGGGCGGCGGCGGCGGCGCGTTCGGTTTTTGAATAATTCTGGGTGTTGGACCTTAATCATCGACGACTGAAAAGTTCGCACGCTGTGAAATTAAAAAAAATGCATTTTTGTTAAACATAAAGACAAATTTCTATGAAATAGAATTGACAATAATAAATTAATTTCAGATCGTGTAGGTCGGCCAGGAGGTGGCGATCGTTTTTTTTTATACCTACGAGTTTATTTTTTCAGAGTTGTGTTAGTTATATAATTTTGAAAAGAAAAATGGTAAAAATAGGAGAGGGTTTATATTTATTTATTGTATTTACTACATTATATTATATAACTAAGTAAAGACAAAATTTTATCAAATATAATTTACTTGTAGTAGGTCGGCAAGGTCGCGGCGATCGCTTTATTATATACCTACGAGTTTATATACGAGGTTTTGTGTAATTTTGGAGTCAGACCTATAATTATCGACGACTGAAAAACTGAAAAATTCGCACGGTACAATAAAAAAAAAAATGCATTTTTGTTACACATAAAGTAAAGACAAATTTCTATGAAATAGAATTGACAATAATAAATTAGTTTTAGATCGTGTAGGTATCCGCAATCGGTACTTAAAGATTTTTTTAAACGTTCTTTACGAAAGAAAGAGTACGAATGAAATGAAGA
>OY754929.1:6420000-6435000 GCA_963576535.1 Plemyria rubiginata
GCGACCAACGCCTTTCATGGTGTCCCATGAGCGTTCTTTGGGCGCCTTAACACTACGTTTGGTTCATCCCACAGCGCCAGTTCTGCTTACCAAAATTGGCCCACTTGGCACCGTCATCAGATCTCCGGCTTCATCGTTCGAGTAAGCCGGAGTTCTCACCCATTTAAAGTTTGAGAATAGGTTGAAGTCGTTTCGACCCCAATGCCTCTAATCATTCGCTTTACCGGATGAGACTGTTCAAATCGACGCCAGCTATCCTGAGGGAAACTTCGGACGGAACCAGCTACTAGATGGTTCGATTAGTCTTTCGCCCCTATACCCAGTTCCGACGATCGATTTGCACGTCAGAATCGCTACGGTCCTCCATCAGGGTTTCCCCTGACTTCGACCTGACCAGGCATAGTTCACCATCTTTCGGGTCCCAGCATCTGTGCTCAGAGCGCGCCTGCAATCTCTGATTGGAAACGAGACGCCTCGGGAGTGCGAGAGGCCGACCGAGATCGGCGCACCATCCTCCCTGAGCGGACGGCGAGCGTCCACCTTCACTTTCGTTGCGCCTTTCAGTTTAGACATTTTACTCAATGACTCGCACACATGCTAGACTCCTTGGTCCGTGTTTCAAGACGGGTCCTGCGAGTGCCCGAAACTGAATCATCGCAGACACGGGACGCGTACAGTCCGAGACAGCACGGCTGCGACGACAGGCGCGCGGCACCCCCGCCCGCGCTCGGGCAGGACGGGGGACGAACGACGGACACCTTGCGTCGGGCCGGACGCGCGTTAACGCGTACGCGATCCGTACATATACCGTCCGACAGCCGGTCGGCGACCGTCACGGTCAACGCAACACCCCGAGAGGTGAAACATTGACTCCCGAACGGCGCTTAGACCGACATCGAACGGGTCGCGATGTATTACTAAGGGAGAAGTGCACGCCGTCGGCGAACGTCGGACGACGCACCCCGTACGGCACGACCGAAGTCGCACCGCATCGAGAGCGCGCCACCACGCCGCCGAATAACGATGAATCTCCCCGTTCGTTCATTCGAGTTTCGCAGGTTTACCCCTGAGCGGTTTCACGTACTGTTGAACTCTCTCTTCAAAGTTCTTGTGGCGGCTATGTACCTAGCCACAGCAAACGGGCTGACGAGTAGGTTTTATTGTTTTATGTAGCGTCACTCGTCAGTCGCGTTGCACAGCCCTTCCCGTCAGGTTCGGTCACATAGCAAGTGTAAAAGACAATACAAAATAGTTTCCAGTGATACAGTTTTGTTATTTCACACCCCTCACACGTCTCAACGGAAAGTAAGGAGCAGCACTAGACATATAAGACATCTTTACATTGGTGACCCCGACGTGAATGAAACGGATGGATATGGCAGCCATATCGCTTACATCCAGGATTCCAGATTTTTGGCCTGATCAGCCAAGAGTCTGGTTCATTCGTACGGAAGCGATATTGGCGCCACAAAAGATCGGAGATGAAGCAAAATTCAACATAGTGGTATCAAAGCTGGGAAAAGAGGTCATACAACAGGTTACCGACGTGCTGGTGAATCCGCCGGAGCAAGGGAAGTATGACACGCTACGCACACGACTCTTGGCTGTTTACGAGGAGTCAGAGAACCGGCAGCTACAGAAACTGATTGGGGAAATGGAGCTAGGCGAGCAAAAACCCTCGCAACTTCTCAGGCGCATGCGAGATTTAGCCCGAGGGAAAGTGCCCGATGATACTTTACGCATATTGTGGCAAGGTCATTTGCCTCAAGCGGCGAGAGCGGTACTCGCTGTTACGGAGATCAAAGAGCTCGAGAGCCTTGCTAACATTGCTGACAAAATTTTGGAGACGACTCGACCCGTGAGCAGCGTAGCTGAAGTAGCTGAAGCCTCATCCAGTAACAGCACGAGCAAGATCCTGGCTGAGATAGCAAAAATCAATGTTCGCCTCAACAACATAGATCGCTCGAGATCACAGCAGCGTGGAAGAGGAAGTCGCAGTCGCTCGTACTCAGCACCGGCGTCGCGAGATGCATCCCAGCAGCGACGCACCCCGAAGAGTCCAGACTGGTTATGCTTTTACCATTTTCGCTTTCGAGGACGTGCCACTAAATGTAACCAACCTTGTGCGTGGGTGGAGAAGAATGATAAAAATGCGGAAAACTAGAGAGAGTGCAGGCCACGGCGGAAGTCTGCACCATTTCACCATCCCACCGCCTCTGCGTGACCGACCGTCAAAGTGGTCTACGTTTTTTGGTTGATTCAGGTGCGAATGTTTCCGTTATTCCACGACAAAAAAGACTATTTCATGAAAATAAGTGTTCGGAGTATAAACTATACGCGGCCAATGGCAGTGAAATTAAAACATACGGCACGAAAACTCTAGAACTTGACTTTAAACTACGTCGTCCGTATCGGTGGAATTTTATAGTGGCGGATGTCAAGCAACCGATCCTAGGTGCCGATTTTTTATCGCACAATCGACTCATAGTGGACCTAAGTGAGCGAAAGTTGATAGACAAAGTGACAAGCTTAAGCGTTATCGCTACGCTAGTGAATCACAGTGAGTTACCTATCGATACGGTAGATAGTGATCACCCGTACTCAGAACTCTTACGTAAGTATCCGGATATCACTAAACCGTTGTCATTCAAAGAACCATCGCGTCACGGTATTTATCATCACATCGAGACAACCGGACCTCCAGTGTTTGCGCGGGCCAGGCCGCTACCACCTGCCCGATACAACGCCGTCAAGGAGGAGTTCCGTCTGATGCAAGAAATGGGTATCTGTCGACCATCGAAGTCAGCGTGGGCAAGTCCTCTACACGTGGTACCGAAGAAGAATGGAGATCTACGGCCTTGCGGTGACTATCGCCGGCTGAACGCGGTAACTAAACCTGATCGCTACCCTATACCACGCCTACAGGATTTCACCTACTTACTCGCAGGTAAAAACATTTTTTCTACGCTTGATATAAACAGAGCTTACCACTGCATCGAGATCGCACCGGAAGACGTCGAGAAAAGCGCAATCATTTGTCCCTTTGGTCTTTTTGAGTTTACAAGACTCGGATTTGGATATAAAAATGCAAGCCAGACTTTTCAACGCTTTATGAATACAGTACTACAAGGACTAGACTTTTTATTTTGCTATATCGACGATATACTTGTAGCGAGTGATAACGAGACAGAACACAAGGAACACTTAAGTATGATTTTCTCTAGGTTCAGTGAATACGGTATTACTTTAAATCTTTCAAAATGTTGTTTAGGTCAAAGTAAACTAAATTTTTTAGGTTTCGAGGTATCAACTGAAGGGATACGACCTTTGGAAGGAAAAGTTGAAGCTATTAAAAATTTTCCTAAACCACAGACTATCGAAGAGTTGCGCAGATTTTTAGGTATGCTCAATTTTTATCGAAGCCACCTTCCAAATGCCGCATCGCATCAAGCAGAGTTGAATAAGTATCTGCATGGTACCAAGAAAAAAGATAAAACTACTATTGTATGGACGGACTTATCTAACAAGGCGTTTGAGCAGTGTAAAGAGAGCCTACAGCATGCTTGTACATTGTTGCATCCGATAGCGAATGTCCCGCTCGCACTTATGACCGACGCTTCGAATTCCTGCGTAGGTGCAGTTTTGCAACAGTACGTCAACAATTCTTGGAAGCCGCTTGGTTATTTTTCAAAGGTTCTATCAATCGTACAGCAAAA
Organism: Plemyria rubiginata; assembly: GCA_963576535.1. Classification (NCBI taxonomy): domain Eukaryota; kingdom Metazoa; phylum Arthropoda; class Insecta; order Lepidoptera; family Geometridae; genus Plemyria; species Plemyria rubiginata. The sequence continues at coordinate 6,423,717 of OY754929.1, forward strand.
ATACTCAACTTACGATCGTGAACTTTTAGCCATTTTTATGGCGATAAAACATTTTCGTAGTTTGCATGAGGGAAGACCTTTAATCATTTACACAGACCATAAACCATTAGTTTATGCATTTTCAAAAATAAATAGTGACAACGAGATCCCTCGTCGCACTAGACAGCTCATGTTTATAAGTGAATTTACGACCGACATACGTCACATAGTAGGTTCTAAAAACATTGTAGCCGATACTCTCTCGCGCGTAGAGACAATTTTTTGCCCAACGTCTATTGACTACGCAGAATTAGCAGAAGCACAAGCGCGCGATAGTTACGTCACCAGTGACCACAGTGTGCACCTGAAGCGTATCGGATTACAGAGTTGCGACAAGGAAATATACTGCGATGTTTCTACGAATACAGTTAGACCGTACCTACCAGAATGTTTTCGTCGAATAGCTTTCAAAAGCGTCCACGATCTAAGTCATCCCGGTATACGTACTACACGAAAGCTAGTAGGTCAAAAATTCTTTTGGCCTAATATGAACCGCGATGTAGGAATTTGGTCTAAAACTTGTATACAGTGCCAACGAGTTAAAGTACAGAGACACACAGTATCGCATCTTCAAGATTTTCCATCATCTGGCCGATTCGAACATATACACATTGATTTAGTAGGCCCGCTACCTATTTCTTCGGAAGGCTATAGGTACTGTCTAACTATAATCGATAGAAACACAAAATGGCCGGAAGCTTTTCCTATCAAAGAAATGACTGCGGACACTGTCGCTAAAATGGTATACGAAGGATGGATAGCACGTTTCGGTTGTCCCCTTAGACTCACTAGTGACCAAGGTCGACAGTTCGAGAGTTCATTATTTTCAAGGTTAATGCATTATATGGGCATTGAAAAAACGAGAACCACCCCATACCACCCGCAAGCAAATGGCATGGTTGAGCGGTGGCATCGTTCTTTCAAAGTCGCCATAACTGCACGGTTAAATTCTACGTCATGGGTTACTGAGTTACCTACCGCTATGTTAGGGTTACGTGCTACGCTTAGGCAGGATAGTGACGTAAGTGCAGCGGAAATGGTATACGGGCAAGCACTAAGAATGCCTGGTGATTTTTTCGATCATAAATGTGACAAGCAAACTTTAGGCACTTTTGACACTGTAGCAGAAAGTATTAGGAACACTATCAGGAGTTATAGGCCCGTTGCAAAGTCTCATTGTAACTCACGTAATTTTTTTGTTCATCCTGACCTAAGTCAAAGTAATTTTGTTTTCATAAGAAATGACGCTGTACGTAAACCTTTTACACCGACTTACAACGGTCCCTACCGTATTGTAAAAAAAGGAAATAAGGTATATAAGATACAGATCAATGATAGGCAGGTATGTATATCCATAGACAGGTTAAAACCGGCTTATTTAATGGCAGAAGATGAACCAACACCACAGAGAAGCACTTCGTGCACTGTACCGCCAGATAGCGAAGGTACAGACGGAAGGTTCAATGCATTCCCTAGTATCGTACCTCAGAGAAGTTTATCAAACTCTGTGCCCCTGGATAATGATAATGGTACAGATGGTACAGATCGGAATGAGCCAAAAACGACCAGAAGCGGTCGTTTATCAAAAAAGCCCAAACGGTATATACAAAGCATGCATGAAAAGCATGTTACGTTTAGTGATTAGTTAGATTTTTTTTTGTGTTTTTAAAGTAAGATAGTCATACACATTTTTTTTTAAATGACTTTATTGTATTCAGCATAGGAATTTATTTACATCGGAACTTTTTATAATTATATACAAATAATTTTTTTGATGAGCTAACATAAATTAGATACTTGATTTATTGTAATGGAAACTTACTTATACATTGATGAATTGATACACACATTAATATAATTCAATAGGTATTAATCAGCGTAATTCGACCAAGCTTATTTGAAAGCACGAGGTATTTATTCAGTTCAATCGTAAATGTGATGTCAATTGAGCTATTCCCATTTTCGCATTTATTTGAAAACCTTAAAAACATGGGCAAGCAACAGAGCAAGGAGGAAGTTATCATTGCTCAGAGCGGAGGAGAGGCCTCCAAGGAGCAACTCTCTACGATTGGTTGGATGATACTAAGCATCATCATCCTGCTCATCGTTATTGTCATATTTTTCGTTTGGAACTACTTCAAGAAAAGAACTCAGTTGTGGTTCCAACGTCAAGTACATGGTCGTGGCCTGCAGATGGCGGGTATGGCGACCACACCCATGGCTACGCCAGCTGCACCCTTCAGCGTGCAGATGCAGCCAGCAGCATCTCAAGTGATCTAGTGTTAAAGTGTTAAAATAGAATCAAATGTGTGCAAAGCTTAAAACATTTGTATCAAGTCATCTGTGTAGCATTATCGTATAAAGTTTCCAAAGTTTTTTCTCTCAATAATTCAATTTTCTATTAACAGCATAAAGGATGTTTGTGGAAGTAGAGTAGGTAGTTAGGTACAGCCAACTCGGTAATTCGAGTCAAGACACATTGCAAAGTAGCGAGCTACTGCAGCGAAAGCAAATTTGCAATTGTTTAGACTGCACGTAGGTAGTGTACCTAACTGGAATTGACCTACAGGATGATATTTTGTTTATGTACATTTAATTTTAACTTTAAAATATTTTTTTCCTCTTAAAAAAAAAAAAAAAAAAAAAAAAACTTTTTTTAAGAGGGGGTGTACTGTGGCGGCTATGTACCTAGCCACAGCAAACGGGCTGACGAGTAGGTTTTATTGTTTTATGTAGCGTCACTCGTCAGTCGCGTTGCACAGCCCTTCCCGTCAGGTTCGGTCACATAGCAAGTGTAAAAGACAATACAAAATAGTTTCCAGTGATACAGTTTTGTTATTTCACACCCCTCACACGTCTCAACGGAAAGTAAGGAGCAGCACTAGACATAGAAGACATCTTTACATTCTTTTCAACTTTCCCTCACGGTACTTGTTCGCTATCGGTCTCGCGGTAATATTTAGCCTTAGATGGAGTTTACCACCCACTTAGGGCTGCACTCTCAAGCAATCCGACTCTGAGGAGAGTCCCTCTCGCCGCCGTCCTCCGTCGCTACGGGCCTGGCACCCTCTATGGGAAATGGGCCCCGTTCAAGACGAACTTGGACAGGAGTGGACGACGACAAGAAAGCGGAACCTCCCGAACACCACATCTCCCGCCGCCGTTACAACGGCGGGATTCAGTGCTGGGCTATTTCCTGTTCGCTCGCCGCTACTAAGGAAATCCTAGTTAGTTTCTTTTCCTCCGCTTACTAATATGCTTAAATTCGGCGGGTGATCCTCCCTGATCTGAGGCCAACGTATAAAATGGGAGGCAGACACGATATCCGTTACGACGCTACGGCGCGAACGCCGACACGCCCTTCGGACGTCGAGTCCGCCTACTGGTCGAACGTTAAACACTCCTTCGAATACCGCGCAACAACAACGCAACATTTTTACACATCGTGTGTTGTGCGTGGCATAAGATGGTGGTACTTATGCAGCAGCAAACGTGTAACGTTCGATTACGTCAATTTTTAAACGGACCCGTGAGTGTTCACTCGCGAGAACCGCCATATGCGCGCACAGAGTGCACACGCAATGTGGTTTTGTTTTTATGCAGCCGGCCCTCAGACAGGAGTGGTCCTGGATGTGTATCCACGGACCGCAATGTGCGTTCGAAATGTCGATGTTCAAATGTGTCCTGCAGTTCACACTATGACGCGCAGTTAACTGCGTTCTTCATCGACCCGCGAGCCAAGTGATCCACCGTCCAGGGTAATAGTTTTCATATATTTCAGGTAAAAGAGTTATAGAAAAAAAGTATAAAAAAAAAATAACTTAGAACGAGAGAGAGTGCTGTTGTGCTCCCCCTCTCACTCTAAACCGTATGGATTTATTTTGTTTAGTTGACGAGCACGTCTCGTGTGCACGCAGATTCGGGATGCGGATTTTTCATCCGTCATAACCTTGACGGCTCGAGACGTGACGAAGCCTCATCGTGTGCGCGCGCGTTTCTCTTTAAAAAAAAAAAGAGAACAACACACAACAACACAAAAAAGCCTAGATATGATATATAACTTTGGATGGAGTTCAAGTATATATATATATATAATTATGTATAAAACAGCATTATAATATATTACACGTTAATGATCCTTCCGCAGGTTCCCCTACGGAAACCTTGTTACGACTTTTACTTCCTCTAAATGATCAAGTTTGGTCAACTTCCCAACGACGCCAACGGCCGTGAAGCCACCGCGTGTCGGTCCGAAGACCTCACTAAATCATTCAATCGGTAGTAGCGACGGGCGGTGTGTACAAAGGGCAGGGACGTAATCAACGCGAGCTTATGACTCGCGCTTACTAGGAATTCCTCGTTTATGGGGGATAATTGCAAACCCCAATCCCCAGCACGAAGGAGTTTCAACGGGTTGCCCGGGCCTTTAGGCCAGGGAGAACATGTTGATTCCTTCAGTGTAGCGCGCGTGCGGCCCAGGACATCTAAGGGCATCACAGACCTGTTATTGCTCAATCTCGTGCGGCTCGAAACCGCCGGTCCCTCTAAGAAGAATTTTAATACGTCGCCAGTGAGTTGCTTGACCGAAGCCATGCACACCGAAATGACGACGCCTATTTAGCAGGCTAGAGTCTCGTTCGTTACCGGAATTAACCAGACAAATCGCTCCACCAACTAAGAACGGCCATGCACCACCACCCACCGAATCAAGAAAGAGCTGTTAATCTGTCAATCCTTCCGGTGTCCGGGCCTGGTGAGATTTCCCGTGTTGAGTCAAATTAAGCCGCAGGCTCCACTCCTGGTGGTGCCCTTCCGTCAATTCCTTCTTTTTTCAGCTTTCAACCATACTCCCCCCGGAGTCCAAAATCTTTGGTTTCCCGGAAGCTGCCCGCCGAGCCATTGTAGTAACGTCGGCGGATCGCTAGATGACATATTTACGGTTAGAACTAGGGCGGTATCTAATCGCCTTCGAACCTCTAACTTTCGTTCTTGATTGATGAAAACACCTTTGGCAAATGCTTTCGCTGATGTTCGTCTTGCGACGATCCAAGAATTTCACCTCTAACGTCGCAATACGAATGCCCCCAGTTATCCCTATTAATCATTACCTCGGAGTTCTGAAAACCAACAAAATAGAACCGAGATCATATTCTATTATTCCATGCACGAAATATTCAAGCAGCATTTTGAGCCCGCTTTGAGCACTCTAATTTGTTCAAAGTAAAATTGTCGGCCCACCTCGACACTCAATAAAGAGCACCGCGATAGGATTTTGATATTGAACCGGCGTGTTACCGCCGGCTCACCGACGATATGCTCCGCAAACGTGTCAGTATCACCGCGGATGCGGTGCACCGACAGCGCGGCGCACAAATGCAACTACGAGCTTTTTAACCGCAACAATTTTAGTATACGCTATTGGAGCTGGAATTACCGCGGCTGCTGGCACCAGACTTGCCCTCCAATTGTTCCTCGTTAAAATATTTAAAGTGTACTCATTCCGATTACGAGGCCTCATAAGAGTCCCGTATCGTTATTTTTCGTCACTACCTCCCCGTGCCGGGAGTGGGTAATTTGCGCGCCTGCTGCCTTCCTTGGATGTGGTAGCCGTTTCTCAGGCTCCCTCTCCGGAATCGAACCCTGATTCCCCGTTACCCGTGACAACCATGGTAGTCGCAGAAACTACCATCGAAAGTTGATAAGGCAGACATTTGAAAGATGCGTCGCCGGTACTGGACCATGCGATCGGCAAAAGTTATCCAGATTCATCAAAATTAACGACTTCGGACGCGAGGCCCTCCGTCGATTGGTTTTGATCTAATAAAAGCACTCATCCCATCACTGGTCAGAGTTCTGATTGCATGTATTAGCTCTAGAATTACCACAGTTATCCAAGTAACTGAGTAAGATCTAAGGAACCAAAACTGATATATTGAGCCATTCGCGGTATCGCCTTAATACGGCTTGCACTGAGACATGCATGGCTTAATCTTTGAGACAAGCATATAACTACTGGCAGGATCAACCAGGGAACTAACTCGAACACAAGGTGTCGACGAACACCCCCGCATTTTAATCGATCGGTTTTTTAAGCCGACCGACGCGAGGGATGTCTATCTTCATTCATCATCTGTGAAAGAGTGAATTGTTTTTTATATTTAACTACAGAGACTGTGAGTCTCTTTCAATGAATTTTCCTCGGGTCGCAGATTTAAAAAAATTCCACGTTATATTATTACATCAATAATATATAGCATCATTCCTTGTACGATCGCCGACAGGGGCGAAGAACGATCACGCCCGGAGTGTGCAGAGGCCGCTGCTCTGAGCTGCTACTAGCGTGATGTGTGTGACAACTTAAAAGAGAACTGACTATACGGTCCCAAAACTAACAAAAAAACCGCACACAGTGTGCGCGTATTATTCTTGCTAGTTGGTCACGTAAGAACAGACCACTATATATTATCATAGTGCGGTAGCATAGTAGGCGGTTAACCACCAACCGCCGCACAATTAATAAGATAGAACAACCAAACGCGTCGAGATAGCGAGGCACCGACGATTAAAAGACTCACAAACAGTTCCATATTAAACTGCCGTCTTTTACCATCAGTCGGCTTCTTGAGCCCCACGCCACACGTATGGTATAGTTTATGTAAAACACAGTACTACAAACATGCATATATTCAGGCTGTGTACACTTTAGTAAGATTAAAGCACACATAACATAATACACATGCCCGTATTAAATTTAAGTCGGTTTTAAAACTATCATTCGTTTTAAACTCTGACCACCATCATCATTTATATAACCCTCTAATCACATTCAACACGTTTTAACGCCGTGCGCGCGCGCGCATGCGCACAAATTGTGACCAGCGCGCACAAGCAAGCAAACTTGCAAGCGTCAAAATAGCATACAAATCCGAATGAAACAGCTTGTATCGTATTATAAAATACATTTTGTTCGTTGGTAGATATTAGAAGGCGACTAGGGAATAATTTATAAAATTTTTTTCATTATTAACGAACGATATTAACGAACGTAGCAAAAAAAAAAAATTTTTGGTCAAATATTTTTTGCAAAAAGACCACGATGCTCGAGGGGTTAAACGCTAATCGATGAACGGCCGCGGTGCGTGGGTTTGCGCATAAAAAATATCCCGAATAAACAACAGAACTGCGCGCACTGATTGACGACGACGACCCCGTACGCGGCCGAAAATGAATATCATAATTTTAAAAAGTAAAAAACTGCGCGCTCTCCACCGGACTGGGGGCACTCAATTATGCGTGCGGGCGGTGCGTGCGGGTGCTTTCTTTTTTTGTTTCGTAACAGGAACGCAATGGGAGAAAAAAAAATTAAAACAATACCCCCGCGAGCAGCACCACACCCACAGCAGTGTAGATGTATGTTTACAAACTAACGGGGGAACGGGTCAAAGGGGGGAGGGAAGCAAGGGGGTGGGGCTTAATTTTAATTATTTTACTATTAAAATTTAACAACAACTGCATTACATGTACCTCTATTATGCATGAAAATTAATATTATTTTCATAAGAATTTTTTTTTTTATCTCTTGTTTTGCTCGCCACGCAGCAGGTGGCAGCACTTGCCATACTATTTTGCAGCATTCATTCAAACATAACATTTAATTATAATATTTCGAGAATTATGACTGTGATTTTTTTTTTTTAAATAACACCCCGTATTCACCGTATCTGTATACCTAGCTAGCTAGGCGCTCCCGTCCGTGGACGTATTGAAAGAAAAATAAAAAAATATATAATTACGACATTAAAAAAAGAAACAAAAATACTTTTCAGTTATGTATGTCAGTAATTTGTATAAACCGATCGGCGCCGGCGCCGCCACCCGGCTGACCTGTATTAGACACGACCTAATTATGTGTAATATTATTTAAAAAAAAAAATGTATGCGCGGGGCTTATTTTTATCTAGTTTTAGATACCAAAATGTTGTCAAAATCAGCTGGACGTCCGTCTGATCGTCAACTTTCTTAATCAGTTCCAATTCCTCCTACCTTATTCATTTTATTACATTTACGGCTGAACGGATCTGGATGAAACTTGGCAGAGAGATAGATTATAGTCTGGAATAGGCTACTTTTTATGAAGGGATTTAAATCTGCGCGGGTGAAACCGCGGAGCGCAACTGGTATATGTTTAGAACGTTGTGTCCTACATTCGAATTGAGATCCTCCCTTTTTTTTAAGTCGGCTAATTAATACAGAATTGAATCACCGACCGGTAACATACACATACCTGCATTTATTTTTTAATAAGAACATTAAATTAAATTAAAGAAAAAATTAATGTCCAGTGGTCACGGATTATTGGGGTGTACATTATTGTGGTGTGCATTATTGGCCGTACACTAGCGGCACGTGTCGATAATGTACGACCAATAATGTACAACACAATAATTGGAAGCCAATTTGGTACCTACTCGAGCCTCGTTGGCACTGTACCAGTTCAATCAATCAGTTTGGTTATAACCCAGTAGGTTGTTAGGTTTTTTTTTGTTAACCTTAAGAATGGTGCGTGTCAGGTCAGAGGGACACTTTTATCAACTTAATTATCATGCTGAAAAAAACCTAACAACATACTGGGTTACTTTTGTGACTTAAGTCGACAAAAGTGCCCCTCTGACCTGACACGCACCATTCTTAAGGTTAACAAAAAAAAAAACCTAACAACCTACTGGGTTACTTTTGTGACTTAGGTCGACAAATGCCCCTCATTCTTAAGGTTAACAAAAAAAAATCCTAACAACCTACTGGGGTACTTTTGTGACTTACTGGCTGTACATTATTTACACGTGTCAATAATGCATGCACCGCCAGCTAATGCACACCCCGATAATGTACACCCCAATAAAACGAATCCGATAAGGTACCTAAGTGGCTTCCAATTATCGTGCTGTACAATAACATGTCGTACATTATCCGGACTCGGCGCGAGCGATTAAGTTTGCGCGCGAACTTCATGCGTAAGTTCCATGCCTCCTCGCCATGAACACGTGTTTTAAAAATGAAAAATGTTTCGCTATGGCGGGAAAAATTAAGTCAGTTTTCCTACGCGCGCGCGCGTGCATTGCGATCGGCCACAGACTAAAGGGATGAGGTTTTTTTTTTTTAATTTTCTTTTTATTTTATTACAGAGAAAACAAAAGTTATATTTGAGTGAATGTTTTACTTATTTTGAACACGTACGAGTTAAAATTATCTATTTAAATAAGAAGTTGCATGAAATGAGCAAGCAATGGGAACATTAATTTATTTGTTCTATTAAAAACGCGATCTTTTTTTTGAATAAAAACTGTTTTAGGAACAAAACAACTCAACCAATAAAATTTGTAGGTATTATAAATAGTTTTAAATGCAAGATGCCGCCCTCCACTCCACTCCACATAATGGCCGGTCTTTCATAAGGTCAGACAGAACAAATTTTTAAAAATAGTGTGCACAATATCTTAGGGTGCGTGCGTTGTACATTGCAATAACAAATCATAAGGATACCTGCATACCTCATTTTTGCGGTGACGGCGCGGCGGCGGCGCCAGGCACAGGCATTGAAGAGGGAAATGAAAAATTTTAAAACACATACCTGAAACAATGGAAGAAAAAATATTAAAATGTGATAATAATTTGTGTTTCGTATAATTATTTTATTCACTGAATCAACTGGTTTGCCAAAAATACTATAACAATTCCATGTCTATTTTCTCGCTTTTATTGTATATTTCATCATAGTGCAACCTTAGTTGAATAAAACGGATTTATATCGAGCTAGTGTGTACCACTACAACATAATACTATGTAAATGGATTGTAGCACACCTACAATTCATCATCATGCTTAGTTGGAATCTTAATTATTATATAGCACTCGCATTAAATCAACCCTCTATTCACCGATTGCTTAATATTATAATAATATTAATTAGGTCGTGTTGGTCTGCCAGGTGGCGGCGATCGGTTTATATGTAAGAGTAATTTTTTTTGTAGTAATTTTGGGTTAGTGACTAGTGTTAAAGACTTACCCCCGCTGTTTACACCGACAGACAGCCGATTAGCTTTGGGGTTGGGCTTTCAGAAGGCGGGGGTGTTGTAAAACTGAAAAGTTTGCATGCTATAATAGGTATAAAATTAAAAATGTATGGCATTTTTGTTGTTACACATAACTCTTAGCGCGGAAAGAAAAATGATAAAATTAAGAGAGGTTTTATAATTAATTTATTTATTGTAGCTGGTAGGTATTATTAATATTATAATCGAGATAAATTTAATAGGAGAGGAGAGAGAGGGGGGCTTATAATTTTTATTTTAATAAAATATTTTAGTTAGGTCGTCGTGTAGGTCGGCCAGAGGTGGGGCGGCGGCGGCGGCGCGTTCGGTTTTTGAATAATTCTGGGTGTTGGACCTTAATCATCGACGACTGAAAAGTTCGCACGCTGTGAAATTAAAAAAAAATGCATTTTTGTTAAACATAAAGACAAATTTCTATGAAATAGAATTGACAATAATAAATTAATTTCAGATCGTGTAGGTCGGCCAGGAGGTGGCGATCGTTTTTTTTTATACCTACGAGTTTATTTTTTCAGAGTTGTGTTAGTTATATAATTTTGAAAAGAAAAATGGTAAAAATAGGAGAGGGTTTATATTTATTTATTGTATTTACTACATTATATTATATAACTAAGTAAAGACAAAATTTTATCAAATATAATTTACTTGTAGTAGGTCGGCAAGGTCGCGGCGATCGCTTTATTATATACCTACGAGTTTATATACGAGGTTTTGTGTAATTTTGGAGTCAGACCTATAATTATCGACGACTGAAAAACTGAAAAATTCGCACGGTACAATAAAAAAAAAAATGCATTTTTGTTACACATAAAGTAAAGACAAATTTCTATGAAATAGAATTGACAATAATAAATTAGTTTTAGATCGTGTAGGTATCCGCAATCGGTACTTAAAGATTTTTTTAAACGTTCTTTACGAAAGAAAGAGTACGAATGAAATGAAGAAAGAGACAACTTATATTTTTTATATGTTCTTGCCATAGATTCAATAGGAAAAAAATAAAATAAAAAAAAAAAAATAAGAAAAAAAAACTCGTCCTCGGACGAATCACCTGGCGTAGGGCTGAGTCTCAACAGATCGCAGCACGACGCTGCTCTACCGAGCACAACACCCCGCCAGGAACGTAAGTCGTCTAC
>OY754929.1:6437500-6447500 GCA_963576535.1 Plemyria rubiginata
CCAGGCCCGGCACAGGCCGCATCCGCTTCCCTCCCAAACCCGACACACCCCGGTCCTCAGAGCCAATCCTTATTCCGAAGTTACGGATCCAATTTGCCGACTTCCCTTACCTACATTATTCTATCGACTAGAGGCTCTTCACCTTGGAGACCTGCTGCGGATATGGGTACGAACCGGCGCGACATCTCCACGTACATCCCTCACCTGAATTTTCAAGGTCCGCAGAGAGTATCCGGACACCGCCGCAAATGCGGTGCTCTTCGCGTTCCGAACCATATCTCCCTTCTATAGGATTCCATGGAACTCGAACGCTCAGGCAGAAAAGAAAACTCTTCCCGAACCTCTCGGCGGCGTCTTCAGGCCACTTTGGGTTACCCCGTCGAACTCTCGCGTTGAAACGAGCGAACGATTATTGAAACGGTTCCGCTGCCGGGTTCCGGAATAGGAACCGGATTCCCTTTCGCTCAAAGGGCGTTATTTATCAGATATAAACACGCCGCATCGACATAAGATTTCTCCTTGAGCTTAGGATCGACTGACTCGCGAGCAACTACTGTTCACGCGAAACCCTTCTCCACGTCAGTCCTCCAGGGCCTCGCTGGAGTATTTGCTACTACCACCAAGATCTGCACCGACGGCGGCTCCAGGCGGGCTCACGCCCAGACCCTTCTGCGCTCACCGCCGCGCACGTCCTACTCGTTACGGCTTAATGATATAACATCATATAAATGTATATATCGCACATGCCGGTAACGGTAGTGTATAGGCAGAACGCTTCAGCGCCATCCATTTTCAGGGCTGGTTGCTTCGGCAGGTGAGTCGTTGCACACTCCTTAGCGGATTCCGACTTCCATGGCCACCGTCCTGCTGTCATGAGCGACCAACGCCTTTCATGGTGTCCCATGAGCGTTCTTTGGGCGCCTTAACACTACGTTTGGTTCATCCCACAGCGCCAGTTCTGCTTACCAAAATTGGCCCACTTGGCACCGTCATCAGATCTCCGGCTTCATCGTTCGAGTAAGCCGGAGTTCTCACCCATTTAAAGTTTGAGAATAGGTTGAAGTCGTTTCGACCCCAATGCCTCTAATCATTCGCTTTACCGGATGAGACTGTTCAAATCGACGCCAGCTATCCTGAGGGAAACTTCGGACGGAACCAGCTACTAGATGGTTCGATTAGTCTTTCGCCCCTATACCCAGTTCCGACGATCGATTTGCACGTCAGAATCGCTACGGTCCTCCATCAGGGTTTCCCCTGACTTCGACCTGACCAGGCATAGTTCACCATCTTTCGGGTCCCAGCATCTGTGCTCAGAGCGCGCCTGCAATCTCTGATTGGAAACGAGACGCCTCGGGAGTGCGAGAGGCCGACCGAGATCGGCGCACCATCCTCCCTGAGCGGACGGCGAGCGTCCACCTTCACTTTCGTTGCGCCTTTCAGTTTAGACATTTTACTCAATGACTCGCACACATGCTAGACTCCTTGGTCCGTGTTTCAAGACGGGTCCTGCGAGTGCCCGAAACTGAATCATCGCAGACACGGGACGCGTACAGTCCGAGACAGCACGGCTGCGACGACAGGCGCGCCGCACCCCCGCCCGCGCTCGGGCAGGACGGGGGACGAACGACGGACACCTTGCGTCGGGCCGGACGCGCGTTAACGCGTACGCGATCCGTACATATACCGTCCGACAGCCGGTCGGCGACCGTCACGGTCAACGCAACACCCCGAGAGGTGAAACATTGACTCCCGAACGGCGCTTAGACCGACATCGAACGGGTCGCGATGTATTACTAAGGGAGAAGTGCACGCCGTCGGCGAACGTCGGACGACGCACCCCGTACGGCACGACCGAAGTCGCACCGCATCGAGAGCGCGCCACCACGCCGCCGAATAACGATGAATCTCCCCGTTCGTTCATTCGAGTTTCGCAGGTTTACCCCTGAGCGGTTTCACGTACTGTTGAACTCTCTCTTCAAAGTTCTTTTCAACTTTCCCTCACGGTACTTGTTCGCTATCGGTCTCGCGGTAATATTTAGCCTTAGATGGAGTTTACCACCCACTTAGGGCTGCACTCTCAAGCAACCCGACTCTGAGGAGAGTCCCTCTCGCCGCCGTCCTCCGTCGCTACGGGCCTGGCACCCTCTATGGGAAATGGGCCCCGTTCAAGACGAACTTGGACAGGAGTGGACGACGACAAGAAAGCGGAACCTCCCGAACACCACATCTCCCGCCGCCGTTACAACGGCGGGATTCAGTGCTGGGCTATTTCCTGTTCGCTCGCCGCTACTAAGGAAATCCTAGTTAGTTTCTTTTCCTCCGCTTACTAATATGCTTAAATTCGGCGGGTGATCCTCCCTGATCTGAGGCCAACGTATAAAATGGGAGGCAGACACGATATCCGTTACGACGCTACGGCGCGAACGCCGACACGCCCTTCGGACGTCGAGTCCGCCTACTGGTCGAACGTTAAACACTCCTTCGAATACCGCGCAACAACAACGCAACATTTTTACACATCGTGTGTTGTGCGTGGCATAAGATGGTGGTACTTATGCAGCAGCAAACGTGTAACGTTCGATTACGTCAATTTTTAAACGGACCCGTGAGTGTTCACTCGCGAGAACCGCCATATGCGCGCACAGAGTGCACACGCAATGTGGTTTTGTTTTTATGCAGCCGGCCCTCAGACAGGAGTGGTCCTGGATGTGTATCCACGGACCGCAATGTGCGTTCGAAATGTCGATGTTCAAATGTGTCCTGCAGTTCACACTATGACGCGCAGTTAACTGCGTTCTTCATCGACCCGCGAGCCAAGTGATCCACCGTCCAGGGTAATAGTTTTCATATATTTCAGGTAAAAGAGTTATAGAAAAAAAGTATAAAAAAAAAATAACTTAGAACGAGAGAGAGTGCTGTTGTGCTCCCCCTCTCACTCTAAACCGTATGGATTTATTTTGTTTAGTTGACGAGCACGTCTCGTGTGCACGCAGATTCGGGATGCGGATTTTTCATCCGTCATAACCTTGACGGCTCGAGACGTGACGAAGCCTCATCGTGTGCGCGCGCGTTTCTCTTTAAAAAAAAAAAGAGAACAACACACAACAACACAAAAAAGCCTAGATATGATATATAACTTTGGATGGAGTTCAAGTATATATATATATATAATTATGTATAAAACAGCATTATAATATATTACACGTTAATGATCCTTCCGCAGGTTCCCCTACGGAAACCTTGTTACGACTTTTACTTCCTCTAAATGATCAAGTTTGGTCAACTTCCCAACGACGCCAACGGCCGTGAAGCCACCGCGTGTCGGTCCGAAGACCTCACTAAATCATTCAATCGGTAGTAGCGACGGGCGGTGTGTACAAAGGGCAGGGACGTAATCAACGCGAGCTTATGACTCGCGCTTACTAGGAATTCCTCGTTTATGGGGGATAATTGCAAACCCCAATCCCCAGCACGAAGGAGTTTCAACGGGTTGCCCGGGCCTTTAGGCCAGGGAGAACATGTTGATTCCTTCAGTGTAGCGCGCGTGCGGCCCAGGACATCTAAGGGCATCACAGACCTGTTATTGCTCAATCTCGTGCGGCTCGAAACCGCCGGTCCCTCTAAGAAGAATTTTAATACGTCGCCAGTGAGTTGCTTGACCGAAGCCATGCACACCGAAATGACGACGCCTATTTAGCAGGCTAGAGTCTCGTTCGTTACCGGAATTAACCAGACAAATCGCTCCACCAACTAAGAACGGCCATGCACCACCACCCACCGAATCAAGAAAGAGCTGTTAATCTGTCAATCCTTCCGGTGTCCGGGCCTGGTGAGATTTCCCGTGTTGAGTCAAATTAAGCCGCAGGCTCCACTCCTGGTGGTGCCCTTCCGTCAATTCCTTTAAGTTTCAGCTTTGCAACCATACTCCCCCCGGAGTCCAAAATCTTTGGTTTCCCGGAAGCTGCCCGCCGAGCCATTGTAGTAACGTCGGCGGATCGCTAGATGACATATTTACGGTTAGAACTAGGGCGGTATCTAATCGCCTTCGAACCTCTAACTTTCGTTCTTGATTGATGAAAACACCTTTGGCAAATGCTTTCGCTGATGTTCGTCTTGCGACGATCCAAGAATTTCACCTCTAACGTCGCAATACGAATGCCCCCAGTTATCCCTATTAATCATTACCTCGGAGTTCTGAAAACCAACAAAATAGAACCGAGATCATATTCTATTATTCCATGCACGAAATATTCAAGCAGCATTTTGAGCCCGCTTTGAGCACTCTAATTTGTTCAAAGTAAAATTGTCGGCCCACCTCGACACTCAATAAAGAGCACCGCGATAGGATTTTGATATTGAACCGGCGTGTTACCGCCGGCTCACCGACGATATGCTCCGCAAACGTGTCAGTATCACCGCGGATGCGGTGCACCGACAGCGCGGCGCACAAATGCAACTACGAGCTTTTTAACCGCAACAATTTTAGTATACGCTATTGGAGCTGGAATTACCGCGGCTGCTGGCACCAGACTTGCCCTCCAATTGTTCCTCGTTAAAATATTTAAAGTGTACTCATTCCGATTACGAGGCCTCATAAGAGTCCCGTATCGTTATTTTTCGTCACTACCTCCCCGTGCCGGGAGTGGGTAATTTGCGCGCCTGCTGCCTTCCTTGGATGTGGTAGCCGTTTCTCAGGCTCCCTCTCCGGAATCGAACCCTGATTCCCCGTTACCCGTGACAACCATGGTAGTCGCAGAAACTACCATCGAAAGTTGATAAGGCAGACATTTGAAAGATGCGTCGCCGGTACTGGACCATGCGATCGGCAAAAGTTATCCAGATTCATCAAAATTAACGACTTCGGACGCGAGGCCCTCCGTCGATTGGTTTTGATCTAATAAAAGCACTCATCCCATCACTGGTCAGAGTTCTGATTGCATGTATTAGCTCTAGAATTACCACAGTTATCCAAGTAACTGAGTAAGATCTAAGGAACCAAAACTGATATATTGAGCCATTCGCGGTATCGCCTTAATACGGCTTGCACTGAGACATGCATGGCTTAATCTTTGAGACAAGCATATAACTACTGGCAGGATCAACCAGGGAACTAACTCGAACACAAGGTGTCGACGAACACCCCCGCATTTTAATCGATCGGTTTTTTAAGCCGACCGACGCGAGGGATGTCTATCTTCATTCATCATCTGTGAAAGAGTGAATTGTTTTTTATATTTAACTACAGAGACTGTGAGTCTCTTTCAATGAATTTTCCTCGGGTCGCAGATTTAAAAAAATTCCACGTTATATTATTACATCAATAATATATAGCATCATTCCTTGTACGATCGCCGACAGGGGCGAAGAACGATCACGCCCGGAGTGTGCAGAGGCCGCTGCTCTGAGCTGCTACTAGCGTGATGTGTGTGACAACTTAAAAGAGAACTGACTATACGGTCCCAAAACTAACAAAAAAACCGCACACAGTGTGCGCGTATTATTCTTGCTAGTTGGTCACGTAAGAACAGACCACTATATATTATCATAGTGCGGTAGCATAGTAGGCGGTTAACCACCAACCGCCGCACAATTAATAAGATAGAACAACCAAACGCGTCGAGATAGCGAGGCACCGACGATTAAAAGACTCACAAACAGTTCCATATTAAACTGCCGTCTTTTACCATCAGTCGGCTTCTTGAGCCCCACGCCACACGTATGGTATAGTTTATGTAAAACACAGTACTACAAACATGCATATATTCAGGCTGTGTACACTTTAGTAAGATTAAAGCACACATAACATAATACACATGCCCGTATTAAATTTAAGTCGGTTTTAAAACTATCATTCGTTTTAAACTCTGACCACCATCATCATTTATATAACCCTCTAATCACATTCAACACGTTTTAACGCCGTGCGCGCGCGCGCATGCGCACAAATTGTGACCAGCGCGCACAAGCAAGCAAACTTGCAAGCGTCAAAATAGCATACAAATCCGAATGAAACAGCTTGTATCGTATTATAAAATACATTTTGTTCGTTGGTAGATATTAGAAGGCGACTAGGGAATAATTTATAAAATTTTTTTCATTATTAACGAACGATATTAACGAACGTAGCAAAAAAAAAAAATTTTTGGTCAAATATTTTTTGCAAAAAGACCACGATGCTCGAGGGGTTAAACGCTAATCGATGAACGGCCGCGGTGCGTGGGTTTGCGCATAAAAAATATCCCGAATAAACAACAGAACTGCGCGCACTGATTGACGACGACGACCCCGTACGCGGCCGAAAATGAATATCATAATTTTAAAAAGTAAAAAACTGCGCGCTCTCCACCGGACTGGGGGCACTCAATTATGCGTGCGGGCGGTGCGTGCGGGTGCTTTCTTTTTTTGTTTCGTAACAGGAACGCAATGGGAGAAAAAAAAATTAAAACAATACCCCCGCGAGCAGCACCACACCCACAGCAGTGTAGATGTATGTTTACAAACTAACGGGGGAACGGGTCAAAGGGGGGAGGGAAGCAAGGGGGTGGGGCTTAATTTTAATTATTTTACTATTAAAATTTAACAACAACTGCATTACATGTACCTCTATTATGCATGAAAATTAATATTATTTTCATAAGAATTTTTTTTTTTATCTCTTGTTTTGCTCGCCACGCAGCAGGTGGCAGCACTTGCCATACTATTTTGCAGCATTCATTCAAACATAACATTTAATTATAATATTTCGAGAATTATGACTGTGATTTTTTTTTTTTAAATAACACCCCGTATTCACCGTATCTGTATACCTAGCTAGCTAGGCGCTCCCGTCCGTGGACGTATTGAAAGAAAAATAAAAAAATATATAATTACGACATTAAAAAAAGAAACAAAAATACTTTTCAGTTATGTATGTCAGTAATTTGTATAAACCGATCGGCGCCGGCGCCGCCACCCGGCTGACCTGTATTAGACACGACCTAATTATGTGTAATATTATTTAAAAAAAAAAATGTATGCGCGGGGCTTATTTTTATCTAGTTTTAGATACCAAAATGTTGTCAAAATCAGCTGGACGTCCGTCTGATCGTCAACTTTCTTAATCAGTTCCAATTCCTCCTACCTTATTCATTTTATTACATTTACGGCTGAACGGATCTGGATGAAACTTGGCAGAGAGATAGATTATAGTCTGGAATAGGCTACTTTTTATGAAGGGATTTAAATCTGCGCGGGTGAAACCGCGGAGCGCAACTGGTATATGTTTAGAACGTTGTGTCCTACATTCGAATTGAGATCCTCCCTTTTTTTTAAGTCGGCTAATTAATACAGAATTGAATCACCGACCGGTAACATACACATACCTGCATTTATTTTTTAATAAGAACATTAAATTAAATTAAAGAAAAAATTAATGTCCAGTGGTCACGGATTATTGGGGTGTACATTATTGTGGTGTGCATTATTGGCCGTACACTAGCGGCACGTGTCGATAATGTACGACCAATAATGTACAACACAATAATTGGAAGCCAATTTGGTACCTACTCGAGCCTCGTTGGCACTGTACCAGTTCAATCAATCAGTTTGGTTATAACCCAGTAGGTTGTTAGGTTTTTTTTTGTTAACCTTAAGAATGGTGCGTGTCAGGTCAGAGGGACACTTTTATCAACTTAATTATCATGCTGAAAAAAACCTAACAACATACTGGGTTACTTTTGTGACTTAAGTCGACAAAAGTGCCCCTCTGACCTGACACGCACCATTCTTAAGGTTAACAAAAAAAAAAACCTAACAACCTACTGGGTTACTTTTGTGACTTAGGTCGACAAATGCCCCTCATTCTTAAGGTTAACAAAAAAAAATCCTAACAACCTACTGGGGTACTTTTGTGACTTACTGGCTGTACATTATTTACACGTGTCAATAATGCATGCACCGCCAGCTAATGCACACCCCGATAATGTACACCCCAATAAAACGAATCCGATAAGGTACCTAAGTGGCTTCCAATTATCGTGCTGTACAATAACATGTCGTACATTATCCGGACTCGGCGCGAGCGATTAAGTTTGCGCGCGAACTTCATGCGTAAGTTCCATGCCTCCTCGCCATGAACACGTGTTTTAAAAATGAAAAATGTTTCGCTATGGCGGGAAAAATTAAGTCAGTTTTCCTACGCGCGCGCGCGTGCATTGCGATCGGCCACAGACTAAAGGGATGAGGTTTTTTTTTTTTAATTTTCTTTTTATTTTATTACAGAGAAAACAAAAGTTATATTTGAGTGAATGTTTTACTTATTTTGAACACGTACGAGTTAAAATTATCTATTTAAATAAGAAGTTGCATGAAATGAGCAAGCAATGGGAACATTAATTTATTTGTTCTATTAAAAACGCGATCTTTTTTTTGAATAAAAACTGTTTTAGGAACAAAACAACTCAACCAATAAAATTTGTAGGTATTATAAATAGTTTTAAATGCAAGATGCCGCCCTCCACTCCACTCCACATAATGGCCGGTCTTTCATAAGGTCAGACAGAACAAATTTTTAAAAATAGTGTGCACAATATCTTAGGGTGCGTGCGTTGTACATTGCAATAACAAA
Source organism: Plemyria rubiginata (assembly GCA_963576535.1). Classification (NCBI taxonomy): domain Eukaryota; kingdom Metazoa; phylum Arthropoda; class Insecta; order Lepidoptera; family Geometridae; genus Plemyria; species Plemyria rubiginata. Next base: position 6,446,106 of record OY754929.1, read on the forward strand.
TCATAAGGATACCTGCATACCTCATTTTTGCGGTGACGGCGCGGCGGCGGCGCCAGGCACAGGCATTGAAGAGGGAAATGAAAAATTTTAAAACACATACCTGAAACAATGGAAGAAAAAATATTAAAATGTGATAATAATTTGTGTTTCGTATAATTATTTTATTCACTGAATCAACTGGTTTGCCAAAAATACTATAACAATTCCATGTCTATTTTCTCGCTTTTATTGTATATTTCATCATAGTGCAACCTTAGTTGAATAAAACGGATTTATATCGAGCTAGTGTGTACCACTACAACATAATACTATGTAAATGGATTGTAGCACACCTACAATTCATCATCATGCTTAGTTGGAATCTTAATTATTATATAGCACTCGCATTAAATCAACCCTCTATTCACCGATTGCTTAATATTATAATAATATTAATTAGGTCGTGTTGGTCTGCCAGGTGGCGGCGATCGGTTTATATGTAAGAGTAATTTTTTTTGTAGTAATTTTGGGTTAGTGACTAGTGTTAAAGACTTACCCCCGCTGTTTACACCGACAGACAGCCGATTAGCTTTGGGGTTGGGCTTTCAGAAGGCGGGGGTGTTGTAAAACTGAAAAGTTTGCATGCTATAATAGGTATAAAATTAAAAATGTATGGCATTTTTGTTGTTACACATAACTCTTAGCGCGGAAAGAAAAATGATAAAATTAAGAGAGGTTTTATAATTAATTTATTTATTGTAGCTGGTAGGTATTATTAATATTATAATCGAGATAAATTTAATAGGAGAGGAGAGAGAGGGGGGCTTATAATTTTTATTTTAATAAAATATTTTAGTTAGGTCGTCGTGTAGGTCGGCCAGAGGTGGGGCGGCGGCGGCGGCGCGTTCGGTTTTTGAATAATTCTGGGTGTTGGACCTTAATCATCGACGACTGAAAAGTTCGCACGCTGTGAAATTAAAAAAAAATGCATTTTTGTTAAAAATAAAGACAAATTTCTATGAAATAGAATTGACAATAATAAATTAATTTCAGATCGTGTAGGTCGGCCAGGAGGTGGCGATCGTTTTTTTTTATACCTACGAGTTTATTTTTTCAGAGTTGTGTTAGTTATATAATTTTGAAAAGAAAAATGGTAAAAATAGGAGAGGGTTTATATTTATTTATTGTATTTACTACATTATATTATATAACTAAGTAAAGACAAAATTTTATCAAATATAATTTACTTGTAGTAGGTCGGCAAGGTCGCGGCGATCGCTTTATTATATACCTACGAGTTTATATACGAGGTTTTGTGTAATTTTGGAGTCAGACCTATAATTATCGACGACTGAAAAACTGAAAAATTCGCACGCTACAATAAAAAAAAAAATGCATTTTTGTTACACATAAAGT
>OY754929.1:7052500-7295000 GCA_963576535.1 Plemyria rubiginata
TCCTGGCTCACCGTTCTCCCCGCTAAGGAACGAGCTGGCGCAACAGGTTTTTATCTATTTTGATATTAACTATTACGTTTTTTTTATGTAAAAAATTCATATAAGTAGTTTGACTAAATTTAATTTCATTTTATCTTTTTACTGTATAATTAGTATAATTGGCCGTAACCCGTTCTAATTATTTTAAATAAATAAATTTTTTAACTCTCTTCTATTTCTTCCTACTAAAATTAAAATGAAAATGTATAAATATTATTAACCTAATCTTGGACCCAAAGGTCGTATTTGTATGAGATCGCTGATAGCGATAATGCCAGTCATTGTATTACTAGAAATTACGATATACCTAAAAACATAATTTCGATAGCTTTTTATAGAAAAAAGTAGTAGTGCCATCCATGTAGTACATAGAAGGATTGTTTTTTTTTACAGTGCCAGTAAGACACTCAACAGTCCATATCTACCTATTCAGCTAAAATTCTGAGAATATTTTCTCTCGTCATAGAGTGACGTAACTAAATTGTTTTGTAATGCGTCCTGCATTTAAATGGCGGTGAACTGAATAGAATTTATTTTTTGTTAGACTGAGCAAAAGCAAAAAATATGTTAAAGCGTGCGCTACCTTTTGTTATACCCTATTTGTGCTCTATGTCTAGACTTGACATCCTCCTTGCAATTAACGTGACTTTACTATGACTCAAATTGTAAGTTTTTAAAGCTTTTTCATTTCTATTATTTTTCAAGTGGGCATCTATGTTATCAATGATACTAGAAAAACAACTTAAAAAAAAATCGGTCGTGTAATTTCGGTGGTATTTTAACCAAAATCACTTGAGGTATCAGCACAAAATATTTGAACGAAAAATATTCTCGAATTTAAAAGATCGGAAATCGCCTATCGTTTTGTTTTTCAGAAAATGATGGCTTCATTTTCTTCAAAACAAATGACAGCCGATTTTGACGTAGTCAACTTGACTTGATTGCATTCTCAATTAGTAATCTCTCGACACTGACAAACTTTTTCGTCAATATGTCAGCCAGGAATAAATAAGAGAATAACAATAATAAACCACAGTTTTTTGTTGAGATGTACCTCATGTCGAGTTTGTAGGTGGCAGGCGCCATATACCGCGCAATTCTAGATTAAGGTTAACTATTATTTACTTTGTGACGAACCTCTATTCATAAGGATAACCGCAATTCCAAGGCAAATCAGATTAGGTACATAAGTACTCCGATGTTTATATTGTTTTACATAAAACGTATCTTCTTACTATTTTTAGTTCAGAGTTTTAAAATACTTAGAACAAGTCAAACAGCTTTTTAAATAAATATAATTCATGTACGAGTACTTATTCTAAACAGCGAAAAGGCCATTAACTATGAAGCAACCAAATTTAAAGAGTTATAAACACGAGGTAAAGAATGGATGATCAGCCATGCATTAAGAGTTTTTGCGATCTCCTAAGTAACCGAATCTAAGTGTCAATGACATGGACTGAATGGCTTTTTGCGCTTGTTGATTTCTTGATGCAACAATTGGCGCTATTTGTTGACGTTTGAATTTACAATACCTATATGAATGTCAATGTCAAAATTATTTTATGCAAATTGAATGGCTAAGTAGATTTGTTTTGTGTATTAAATTTTGGCTCGTATAATATACAACATCTTTCATGTAGGGATTGTTATTAAGTTGTTTAAATTTCTGTTATATAATGTCGGTGGTATTTTACCAAGTTTAATGGAGGTCTTAACACAATATACAAGCAGTTGCAATGGAAAAACAAATCAGAAACAGCTTCACGACTTTGATCCCCAGGCACGGTAGATATCCTTTCAGATTTAAGTAGTCAGAGGTAGGTTAGGTAATTTATTAGATTTGGCAAGTTACGGCACTTAAACACATTTAGCATGGTTAGTTGAAAGATTATGAATATCCTGCGATTTGAATGCAAAATATCCCGTAGGTTTTGGAAAAACCTGACGTTTGACAAACTCGACAATCTATAATATAAAAATGAATCGCAAAATGTGTTGGTAAGCGCATAACTCAACAACGCCTGGACCAATTTGGCCAAATCTTTTTTTAAAATGTTCGTTGAAGTTCAAGGATGGTTTTTACGGCGAGAAAAATTAGAATTATTGCTGGAAAAACCCTAAAAATAGCCCTTCTTTTTCCCATACAAATGATTTGTAACTAAAACGTAGTCAATTTGAGCTTTATTGCTATGGTATAAAGTTCATATTAAATTACAAGCACTCACTGTTGTCTAAGCAAAGATTTGACCAAATTGGTCCAGGCGTTGTTGAGTTATGCGCTTACCAACACATTTTGCGATTCATTTTTATATTATAGATTTTTTATTCACAACGCACTATCACCAGGGTGACGGTTCTGTTCAGGAGAATTTTTTAAAATACGTAGGCACAAAAACTGCCACATTACAAATGTTTTTGACAGGACGAAGTCTGTCGGGTCAGCTAGTACATAATCTATAATATAAAAATGAATCGCAAAATGTGTTGGTAAGCGCATAACTCAACAACGCCTGGACCAATTTGGCCAAATCTTTTTTTAAAATGTTCGTTGAAGTTCAAGGATGGTTTTTACGGCGAGAAAAATTAGAATTATTGCTGGAAAAACCCTAAAAATAGCCCTTCTTTTTCCCATACAAATGATTTGTAACTAAAACGTAGTCAATTTGAGCTTTATTGCTATGGTATAAAGTTCATATTAAATTACAAGCACTCACTGTTGTCTAAGCAAAGATTTGACCAAATTGGTCCAGGCGTTGTTGAGTTATGCGCTTACCAACACATTTTGCGATTCATTTTTATATTATAGATTTTTTATTCACAACGCACTATCACCAGGGTGACGGTTCTGTTCAGGAGAATTTTTTAAAATACGTAGGCACAAAAACTGCCACATTACAAATGTTTTTGACAGGACGAAGTCTGTCGGGTCAGCTAGTATATTTTAAATTTAAATCACTTGACACGTGTAGAATTAACCTTCAAATGACAGACAGAAACTATAAATTTGAAAAGAATAATTATTATTGAGGTAGGTAGGTATTTAATTCTGAGTAAATACAGGCATAGTTGGTCCAATAAAATAGCTTATTTAGAATGTCGTATTGTATTTTGTTTTTTCGGAAGGTTATGGCAATGTCACCTTCATTGGCCGAGCAAGCGAAGCGAGCGAAGCGTCTCAGTTACCACATTGGCCAAAAATGCGTTTGTCCGGATGTCTGTCTGTCTGTCTGTCTGTCTGTCTGTCTGTCTGTCTGTCTGTCTGTCTGTTCTCCTCTACAGGTCGCATTTTTCAACCGATCTGGACGAAACTTGGTACACAGGTTATATGACTTATTAGAATTTTTTTGTCGTCGGGGATTTTTGATTGGAGGGGTACTTCCCCCAAAAAAAGGGCAAAAAGGGGGCTATTTGATATACTGGATATCTCCACCAAATGAGATCCGATTTCGATTATTCTTTTTTTATTTGAAAGGTAGTAACTATAAGTTGGTCTCATAAAAGTTTGGCGAAGATCTGATAAGGATCTTCAGCATGATGAACAAGATAGCTCATCAAACAATCGATGGTTTTCAATCAAATTTGAGAGAAACACAAAGGCCCTCATTCTACACAAGATGATGCAAAAAAAATCAAAAAGATCAAAAAAATCACAAAACGGAAAATGCACTTGCACATTACATTCCTCAACTAGCTCACTTTTAGTATGCTCGCGAGGTCTACAGCTCCCAGAGCCACTAGTTTTATGGTTTTCTACATAATAATCGATTCGTGTTGTATACGTTGTACGTGCTGTTAAAATAACAATTATGGTTGCATATAGCTATAACGAATAACTAATGTAGATAGCGGTCATTTAACATGTGTTTATACATGACTTATTACTCTAATGATTCAGAAAAATACGGACCTTTGTATTCTTAACACTTTTAATACTGTAAGGTTCTTGTACGGTTGTGTTTTGTCTCCATTTAATTTTTCAAAGAATGTCGCTTATTCGCGATCATTAAGTTTATCATCAGAAATATTCCTCAGGTATAACCCGAGTTGAAGCTTCCGCGGCTTTCCTCGCATGCTATAATTTGGTCGCGTCAACCAAAAAGAACGCTCGAAAACAGTGGAGGGGATGTGTTTGCTCGTACAACATGCTCGTACAACATACTCGCACCATCACACTCCCTCCCCCTCCTTCCGGCGTTCTTTTTGCATGACGCGCACTATACATGGGTGAAAAGTGCCTTGTGCTTTTACAGGCCACGAACTACATCCATTCCAAGTTCCACCCAAATCAGGCCAGTACGGTTATTCTTTTCAAATGGACTAAATGCTGGTATAATCGTATGACGATAGCCAATAAGTAAGTACGGGGTACGTACTGGCGAGCGCAGAAGGCGCTCTGCCGTACAAAAAAGGGCAACAAACGCAAGAATTGAGCCAAATACATCCAAATATCTGCATTAATAAAGCTTTTTTAGGTAGGTGTTTAGTAATAGGATAAGATGTGAAACAAATATTTTCCAAATAAAGGCAAACCACTTCCTACGTGGTTCTTTAAACGACTGCGTGGGAGCTAAGTGTGCTTTAACAATTCTACCTGTAATTTAGGGCTTTATTTTGTAGGAAAGAGAAGATTAATTAGCGTGGGTGGTTTTTACCGCACAGTGCTAATTGAGTAGCTTCTGAGGTTAAACAACTCTTACGGCTTTATTCATATTCCTTATCTTTTACAGCGTCTCTTACCTATAGAAGTTTTTTTTTTCTTTACGGCAACTAATTTTAAATTTATTATACGTTACAATTTGTTTTTTTGCGGAATCCAATTAACAAACCGATTTGCAATAAAATAAGTTATCTATTTAAGGTAAAATGACTTTAAATAGCTACAGTAGACGACCTTGAACAATGACCAGTATAGGTAATATTACGTATGTAAGGTATAAATTAACCGAGTGACATCACTATTCTTCGAGTGGGTTGAACTCGCGCATTACAGTGACATTCATTAACTTTACACGATGGGAAGTTACATGAATTCTTGCACCTACATAGTATTGAGAAGACAATTACATACAGCGCTATCTAGCCCCAAAATAAGCAGAGCTTACTATGGGAACTAGATAGCCTATAGAATCTAAATATATATAACTCAAAGGTGACTGACTGACATAGTGATCTATCAACGCACAGCCCAAACCACTGGACGGATCGGGCTGAAATTTGGCATGCAGGTAGATGTTATGACGTAGGCATCCGCTAAGAATGGATTTTGATCAATTCTACCCCCAAGGGGATAAAATGAGGGATGAAAGTTTGTATGAAACTTTGAATTCCGTGGCGCGAGCAAAGCCGCGGGTTCAGCTAGTACTTAAATAAAAACTTTCAATAAGTACATTACTACACTCGGGCATAATACAAAAAACCCTAATGTTTATCACATAAAAGTTAAGATAATTATAAAGTATTGCGTGAACCATTTATTTTATTCCTGGATTTAAATTAACATTAGTTCAATTTAAGTCCATTAAAAACAGAGGGTATTTTGATCAACTCTTTCACAGAGGTCAAAGTAATTGCCAGTAGCCTATTCGAAACACAAATTGACTTTTGTATGAACTTTGTGTGAACCCTGTACCTAATTAGATTCAACTAACAATGACACTGAAACGTCAAAGCTTTTGCAGAACTACGAGTACATATATGTCACAGACTATATTTTTAAACAGAATCCTGCTAATATTAAAAACGCGAATGTTTGTGAGTATGGATGGATGGATGGATGGATGTTTGTTACTCTTTCACGCCGGAACGGCTGAACGGATTCGGATGAAACTTGGCGGAAAGATTGATTATAGTCTGAAATAACACATAGGTTACTTTTTATCCCGTGGGAATACCGGGTGTTGGCAGATTTGCATTTTACCGTATTTAGCTGTTAGACATAATTTAGTTCCTAAATAATAACTAGATGTCGCCACAGGAAAGATTAGCACGCGCTACCGATGCGTTTGGAGCAATGAGTGATATCAGCAATCGTATTATAAATATTTTTGGATCACCGAGATTTAAATCTGCGCGGGTGAAACCGCGGGGCGCAACTAGTAAGACATAAACGCAAATTAAAACTTAGGGTTGCCCATTTAAAAATTAATATTTCTTTATTTTTAAAGTACCTAAAAATCACCCTAGATTTTTATGAGTAAAGGGTACGGAATAAATAGATGATTTAACTGAAGTTGAGTGGTTATCTCTGCTTATCATTGTATTACAGGTATTGTTATCCTCTCTCTCTATTATTTGTTCAACAATTGCATTAGCTAATAGAGCAAGTCGAGGACGTGGCATAGGACTTCGTATATCCTTTGAAATGTAAAGAATTAAAAAAACCACTTACCAGAGTAACAATATCCCCAGGGTTCGCAGCCGCTATCCTCCTCAGCCGCTCGTACAGCAAATCCAGCAGCCTCTGATACTTGGCGTTCAGATCATCAAGCTCCTTGGCCACTGCTTCGGAGCCGACGGGTATCCTCTCGGGGTCCACGGTTCTGTTCTGCTTGCGGAGCCATTCCGACATTTCCACGTCAGCCTGACGTTTTAGTTGGCGCATATCAAGAGAGGGATGGACCTCCTCGCAAAGCCACTCGGCGTACCGTTGACATCTCGACGAATGGATCTATTCAGTTAGGGTCGATGCTAGTTATTGGAGGTTAGTTTTTGGCAGAATGTTTTAACTTCAGCTGTTTTTTACCAATAAAAAGAAAAAAGGTTCCGTTTGTCAAAATTTATTGACACAATATGAAAAGTTATGAGAATTGATAAACATTCTGCCAGTAATTAAAGCTATAATTAGAAATTATTTTATTAAGTTCCTTACATAATCTCATTCACTCATACCTAATTGCGTGTTCTTAAAATACATAAAACTTTCAAGCTCTTGTTTCAATCGCACATTCTTTAAAGAAATTGGGAATAAAATTTATGTGAAAATTATAGAGGAAATTATGTAAATATAATGACAACTTCCATTCAATCAATCATTTTCGCACTTGGCAACACTGTCCCTCCAGCTTTCAAAGGCACCCAGATAGAATCATGCTGAAAAAAGCCTAAACACGAAACAGGATTCCAAGCGTGCAACACCCTTTGCATAGTGCTATTTGACACTTACTTTTCGTGCAGTTTGTTTTATAAAGCATATCACAATAAACATGAAAACTATTTTATAAAAACTTCTTTTGTTTTTTTTTTTCAAAAAAGTACTTTATGGCAACCCTAAAATACACAAATGCATGCAAAGTTATGAAACCAAATTTTATGATATTTTTTTTGCTTTCAAACATCATTTCTTAGTCACACACCGCACCGTGCAAGAACAACATTTAATTGCCGTTTTAAATACTTTATTTCAATCAAACATCACTCATTCAAAGAGTTAGTATTAGTATTTGCAAAACTAAATACGTTAGAATTATTGTAAAGCTAGCATTACTTGTTTAGAAGCGTAAAATAATAGCTAAGCGTTACGGTTGAGCAAAAGCGAAGTCCATGCATGATCAAGACAACATAATTGAGCCTAACTCCGCTGTACAAGAGACTCGAAGACCCAAAGACAACTAGAAGCACAAATAGGACAGAAGAGACGAAACGCTGGACAACTCATTTAGAACCTTTCAAAAACTCACATTGTATACCAAAAATCAATAGGCGGTCATTACATCAAACATTTCCCAGAATAACATTCTGTAAATGAATGTTGGTTGACAAGTGACATTTTGAGATATCTTTGACATTTTAGGCAAGAGCACGTAACTCTATTCTACTTTTTTTTTAACTGGCAATGTCAATGTATCGACGATCAGTCATTCTCAAAATGCCACAGTGTGGATAATCCAGTATAGCGCTCATACCTTAGCCTCTCGTATGAATCTTCCACCGTCAATGTTAACCTTCTCAATCTTAGGCGTTCGCTCGACCACTCCAGTCAGAAGAGTCTGTGGAACCATGAGACACCCCTATATTATTTAGTTTAGTAAAGTGCATACAATTATGGATTTTATCTCAAAAGGATTAGGGATTCAAGTACCTTGTCTTAGTTAGAATATAAAGTTTCATGCATTTTGTGTCCATACTTCTAAATTATAGTGTACACATTCACATGCATTTCATAATGTATATCATTGCATTGTCGTGCATTTAATGAAATTGTTTTATTACTTTCGACCTGTGCACTTAATTAAAATTATTTAATGTCAACATGCTAAAAACATTTTGTTAAAGTTAGTTTCATTGTATTTACAAATGATTTACAACCAACTATTAACGAACAAAACACGGTCGAAGACAGATCCATAGACAAGAAAGCAGATAGAGAAACTTTCAGGAAGAAGCAGGACAGCACTGAAAAAATACATATGTAAAATAGAGATAGAAAATTGACCTTTAAGCCGTTGTGATACAGTTTATCGTTGTATGACAACTAAGCAATGCTGAATCCGCGTTGCTAAATCAGAGAATCGTAAGCACGAATTGGTCCGTCCATTTTGTTATTATGACATACCCTGGTCGGCTCAAATTGTTCCTTAGGCCGGATTTCGATGGGTGGTTGAGCTTGTAGTTTGTTGTAGGCGTCGTCGATCCATTCGGCTTCCTTCTCAAGACCAGCATTGTAGTTGCGGAGCAGCTGGTAGGCGGCTTCGCAGCTGCGCAGTCTGAGAAACAAATAAACATTCGAAGTTGATCATTTATCGATCCATAGTAGGAAAAATTTATCACTTATCGTCTACTATGGATGGATGTTTGTTACTCTATCACGTCGGAACGGCTGAACGTATCTGGATGAAAATTGGCAGAGAAATAGATTATAGTCTGGAATAGCACATAGGCTAATTTTTATCCCGTGATAATACCGGTATTTAAATCTGCGCGGGTGAAACCGCGGGGCGCTACTAGTACCTACTATTGCCTTGTAAGTCACGATAGGAACGTTCCTTAAGATGCACTGCTCTGCGCCTGTCGACTTGAGGCATAAGATGTTTAGCCTAATGTGTAATCTCACAAAACCCAGCAACGCTGCTTGACAGCAGAAACAGGCATGACAGAAACAGGCGTGACACAGAAGAAATAATTAGTAGGTTAGTACCTACTGACAGTTGACTCTGCAGATCAGTTCAAATATAAAACTTCCTTTGTTGCGACTCAGCTCAAACAGTGATAATTTCCTAAATATTCGCCTCCCTTTCTAACACGTGACGTGAGTAGCGACAAATAGCGCATGCGACCTGTCTCTTTCGCGGCAGCATATTGATTTACTACACGGGTTTGGGTGCCGGCCGAACGGACTGCGGAGTGACACCCCCCTGATGGTGACTACGTATCAATACTCTAAGGCCCTTATTCTTAATGGTCTTTGGCGCGCCAATAGCTTATCAAACCGATAAGTCTGTTGCTGTCTCTTTTCGTTGCCATGAAAGTGACAGGAATGCTCTATTGAGTCGCTATAAAATTACGAATAAGAGGGTTATAGGCTCTTTTTCATAACGATCTTTGGGCGCGCCAATAGCCAAACCGATATGTCTGTTGCTGTCTCTTTTTTATTTCCATGATAGTGACAGTGACAGGGATATTCTATTGAAGCGCTATATGATGGCAGGGATTAATAATAAGAGGGTAAGACTAACCTTTCTGACAGCTGAGTGCACACACTATTCCACCGATTATTCAGCTGCGACACTTCCTTATCCAGCCTCTCCAGGTCTATATGCTTCCCGGCGCGAGGCAGCGAGGCGTGAGGCAAGGCCGCGCGCGAGGACTCAACCAGCCGACGGCAGTTCTCCGAGTCATCGTTCATTTGGTCCACGGCTATCTGTTGCTTGCTGACTGCAACTTGCATTCGCAGCAAATCTTCGTGCATCTGGAAGTTAAGGCAAATAGTCTAAGGGTCTATATTCAAGGTTGCCTGAAAGAGATCGCTCTCAGCGATAAGGTCACCCATTGCTTTGCCTAACCTTACTCGCTACATGTATGGACTATGATCTCTCTAAATGATTGTTGTAGACTTGGATTTCTGCTGTTGCCAATTTTTATTATGACTTTTTTATGATTTTGTATTAATATGTGCTACGACTAATAATACACTTCTTGGAATTCATTTTGTATGACATAATTTTGTATTTCTCTTTACTATTATTATTTAAAATGTTGATTGTAGTATATTGATTTGACATGTATGTATGTATAGGTATTAATCAGTTTTCAGTTTTTATTTTATTGAAATTCCGCATACAAATAATTTTGTTTTTCCTGGAATATATGAATATGAATATGAATAACTGCCTTAACCAAATTTTTGTGGTGAAAATAGTTAACTGTCTATTTTATCTAGTCTAGCTATACGACAGATAATAGTAGATTACTAACCAAAGGAGCAAACAACTGTTTTGAAGGCGAAAGTGTTTCATTGAATCCAGAGCGGCTCTAAAACCCTACGCGGTTTTAGAGTAGACTCCCGAGTATAGCGAGTGAATCTAAGGTAAAATCCTTAGCGAAGGATTCGACGGGTGCAAAATAGACACCATAAAATATTACTCACATCCTTGAGCAGTTCCACGTCGTTGGGCAGGTCGTTGAACTGCGCCAGCTTGATCTCGAACTCGGAGATGGTCTGGTGGTTCTCCTCCATGCTGTTCACCACTATCTCCACAAACTTCAACCTGTCCACCAAACATTATATTAGTAAGCTTAACGATTGGTAACTATGATGTTCGTCGTTCATTCATTCAAAATATGCTTTGGAAAAGAAACTTTAACCATGAACAAAACCTTTCAATTTTCTAACAACCTTTAAATCACAGGGCCATAAAAATAAAAATATAATAAATAAAACTGAACTTTTCCTACGCTTGTTTGCTTACGTAATAGTACCTATTGAAAAAATTCTAATTCGAAAGTCAAGCTGAAGTTTCAAGAATAGATTCTTAAAGCTTCAATGAGGCATTATAAACTCATTAACCTATTCCTAGATAAAATACATAATATTTTTTCGGTTCTACAAAAAGCGGCGATTATGTTTTACCTTTCCACAAAGAGTTGGCTCTTCGAATGCATGTCGTTCCACTTGCCAATCACCTTGTCCAGATTTTTCTTCATCGCCGGTGTCTTCAGGGCAATGCCTGAAAGGAAAACGTTAATTTACAAACGAATCAAAACAAACTATCGTCACTGACAACATTTGTACACACAGAGCGAGCCACACAAAGGCAAGGTGTATAGCATATGCGTATACGTGTGTACAATAAGGAGTCTTCTCAATCTCTATCGGATTTCTAAGTTTCTTTAGATTTGACAGCCAGTTATTTATTTATTATTTATAGGAACCCTGGAGACCAGGGTTCGATCCCCAATGAGAACCGGTCAGCATTCTCCGCCGCATTGCTCAGGTTTAAGCAAGATAGTGATATGTGGAAAGTCCACCATATCTACGTCTCTACGTCTGTTCCTTTCTCTCTTACCTCTGAAAGTGTTCTGCACCTCCTCCACATCCGAAGAGAGCGCGTGGACGGCGTTCTGCCAGTCCTTGTGCTGCAAGACCAGGTGCTCCAGCGAGTCCAGGTCCCGCGGGATGTGGCTCGCGATCCTCTCGTGCAGCTGCCGCTCCAGCACCTCCAGCCTCTCCAGCAGATGGGAGGACTGCTCGGTGAAGATGCGAGCAGCATTCTTCGATTCCTCTGCAAAGAAGACAAGATTAATCAATTTCAGCGTTATCTACAGCTAGGTTTCATCCACTACTGGGGGCCGATTTTAGCCCAGTGACTTTTTTGTCACGATAGATATACATATATCACGTAACTGTCAAATTTCCTATTGAATTTAGACAGTTACCGTGATATACATATATCTACGGTGACAAAAAAGTCACTGGGCTAGAATCAGCTCCCTGGACGAATCTATTTGTGGTATCGTTGGTGTCGTCCACTAAAAAAACGCGTCGACTTGAGAGCCTCTTCCGTTTTCGTCGGTTAAAAACACAAATAAGGTATAGGTAGCGTCATGTAAAAAAGAACTCTGGAAGGAGGGGGATTGGTGTGATTGTATGCGCAAAAACGTCCTCTCCACTTTGTTCCAGCGTTCTTTTTCAATGACGCGACCTTTATTTGTATTCTGCAAGGAAACGATTAATCTTGGTTACACCCACTGCTGGATGAGCCGTTTCTTGTGATTTAATTGGTGCCATCTGACACCATCCTGAGTTGTACTTAATTAGTTTGATTTAGTTATAGTTGGGACGTTAGCGAAGGATTAGATGATTGACTATGAAAAGTGGAAGGGGTATAAGTGCCAAACATATGGCCCAACTCGTAGGTCCCACACGCTAAGAAAGCTACTCTGCGTCCATCAACCGCAGAGAGAGGCATAATAGATGGCAAGCCTAGTGTGTCTGTAATTTCACTGGCAACCACACTCCAAACCGAAACACAACAACACTGCTTGGAAGCTGAAATTGGCGTGGTGGTAGTACTTTCCCGGACGAGCCACACACAAAGAGCTCTATACTATTCTTTACAAAGCATACAGTTAAGCTTCACAAAGAGCTCTAGTCCAAAATAAAAGACATTCCCAAATTCTAAATAAAATGAACGCTCGGCTGAACTCAGTAGGTACACAGTTGCAACAAAACAGTAAACCAAACCACATCTAAGTACCTGATGTTTCATAATAGACCCTTTCAACCGTTCGTTCTTTGTAAACCAATATAATGCACTTCAAAAACATTTAAATATGACAAAATGATTGAGTCAAATATGCAGAACGAATGACTGCTGTGTGGAAACTGAAAATGGAGTTCTAGATTTCACGTTTGTGCAGTGTAGTAAAGCAGTAGGTTAACTCCGGTATGGAGTACAATTATTATAATCGAAATCCTAACAGTTAATGGCTGTGTTGCGTGTAAGTTTTCTTAGTTCTTAAATATAATGAGGTTTATTTTTATCTTTATTTTTGCTAGGTTGGTTCCGCTTACGATATTTTGACTTTTTAAATAGGTTTTACAGCAGATTACGACTATAAATTATATACTACCTACGCAAATTGGTACTTAAATAGGTATTCAAGTCTTCGATTTAATTACCTAGTCATCATATTTCTGATGCGATAAAACAATGAATTTAAGGAACACATGCTAAGAATAACTTTTTGAATAACATCACAAGACTCAAGAAGCAGTGTGCGAAATTGAAAAAAAAAACAAGGCAGATGGATACCAAATTGATAGCGAATAAAATTAAGCCGGTGATATTTTGTACCAGATTAACAGTGTTTGAAACAAAGATTATAACCTACTGCTTCTTTTACACTGTGTACCACCCACTCTAAACTTGATTGGAAATTGCAACTGTCACAAATCACCAGCATTGCGCCACAGTGTAACTTATAGTTTGTACCTAAACATACCACAGTGTAAGTGATAGTATGTTCGAACAAAGTCACAGTTTAAGGAATAGTTAGTATTGCAGTGTACCAACAGTGGTGGCAGTATAAGTGATAGTGTCTATGTATTTCAGCAGCCAAGGTCATAGGAAGTCTGGATGCCTAAAAGTATGACATCATTGGGTGTTAGTGTTAGTTTGATTGGTTGATGTATGGGGGGAAATATTGGTTTAATTAAATCATGCGTTTTGTCATAGGCCTAGTAAGTTGGTCCACCTACATTTAATTTTGGTTAGTTTATTTTTCTATACTAGCTGGTACCCGCGACTTCGTCTGCGTACTTTTAATCTCTTCATCTCTTTTTTTCGCAATAATCTTTAGACCCTGAGAAAGAACATAGGCTATGTTCTTTCTCAGGGTCTAAAGATTGTCTGTGCCAAATTTTATCACAATCGGTTGAGAGGTTTAAGCGGGAAAGCGTAACAGACAGACAGACAGACAGACATACAGAGTTACTTTCGCATTTATAATATTAGTTGGGATAAACACCGGTGGTCTAGTGGAAGCGCCTTGAGGTCGGTCATCAGGTCGTGAGCTTGGATCCGGTCGTGTACCGTTTAATTAAGAGTCCGGTGACAGCGGCTCGCAATTTCGAGGTGCGATTGGCTATTATTTCATTTTATTTCATTTTGGGGAGGTTGTTTGAAATAATAACTCTAAAGAAACACGCATAAATACTGTTCGAACACAAATAATACAATAATATAAGGGAAATGTGCTTGAGTCAGAAATCATTTTGGTATTAGGTAAACGTAAGACCAAACATACTAATACCAAAATGATTTCTGATTCGGGCATGTTTCCCTTATATTATTGTATTATTTGTGTTCGAACAGTATTTATGCGTGTTTCTCTAGAGTTATTTTTTCAAACAACCTCCCCGAAATGAAATAAAATGAAATAATAGCCAATCGCACTTCGAAATTGCGAGCCACTGTCACCGGAGCCTTAAATCATGCGTTTTGTCATAGGCCTAGTAGGTTGGTCCACCTACATTTAATTTCGGTTAGTTTATTTTTCTATAAACACCGGTGGTCTAGTGGAAGCGCATTCAGGTCGGGCATAAGGTCGCGAGTTTGGATCCGGTCGTGTACCGTGGATGAAATAAAATACTTACTGGTTTTCTCACCTTACCTTCCCCGTGTATACAATAAAGTGTTTACTATCTATCTACCAGGACGCAAAAAGAATAGAAAATATTTTCATGATCGTTTTTCCTGCAAAAGTTTGAGGGATGCCGGCTTCTTCAGGCTTATGATAATGATAATTATTTAAGACCGTTAGAATCAGTTTAAATTGTCATGTTTACAATGTAGTCAAATCATTATTGCGTGTAAGATGTCGTAAAATGATGACACAATCTCGGTATCTAAATGGACTGTTAGCTGTTATTGACCTTGCGTGGACAGTTGAACAGTTGAACACCTACGATGGATGGAATGTCATGGCTTCAATTTATCGAAGGTAGCTCGGTCGGAATCTTAAGTAGGTACATCTGGGTCCCGACCATCGCTACTTTAAGATATAAAAGTTTTCGGTATAAGTATCGATATTTACCCCCGGTTTCTGAAACCTAGATCAACACTAATCGGCTGTCAAGTCACTTGCTATCTCTATCTGATTTGAAGTAAAATCTGAAATAACCGAGCACCGGTGGTCTAGTGGGAGTGACCCCGCCTTCCGATCGTAAGGTCGCAGGTTCGAATCCGGTCGTGCACCAATGGATTTTTCTATCGAAAAATTTATGTGCACAATGCCAGTGCTCTTAAACGGTGAAGGAAAACATCGTGAGGAAACCAGTTAGTATTCTAACAGCGGCGATGGGCTTGCAACCTGTCATGTATGGAATACTAACTACTGCAAAATGTGGGTATGTGCCAAATGTAATGTTTGGACGTACCTCTGACTACCCCCCTTAGACATCCTCAAAGAATCTTGAATTAGTACCTAATTGGTACTGGGAGATCTGAAGGGATATCTACCGTGCCTGGGGATCAAAGTCGTGAAGCTGTTTCAGTTTTTCAGTTTTAACAGCCGATTAGTGTTGATCGTGCTTTCAGAAACCGGGGGTAAGTCTACTGTAATATTTATTGTAATATTTTATTGTATCAAATATGTAATTTTTGTGTTAGTAGAAAATATCTCCCCATCATCATAAAAATTTGAAAAATATTCCCATCCCAAAAATAGAAAAATAGTATAAATAGTCCTATTTTTAACACAACTTAACCAATTGAGATTTTACATAACTACCTACATTAAGTGATTTTATATCTTCAACATGTTCAATTGTGCGAGCGAGATAGCGGCGCGCCGTATTCTGCCCCTTAAGAATTATTTTATTCCAAGCGTTGTTTTTTTTATCATCATCAGCGTTGTTTTTTTAGTTTAAAGATGTTTCTATTATTATCACTCAAAGCACTACCATCTACTCCACATAACACAAAGGTTAGCTGGAAGAAAATGCTAATTAGCATTAAGTTCGCCTATGTACATCATTTTTGTGCAATAAAGAATTTTCTTATCTTATCTTATCTTATCTTATCAACATCATCATCAGCACCACCTAAAATAAGTCGACTATAAATATTACCTATAAGTTTATGGAACCTTTTTTTTTTTTTTGGAAGGGGGAAAATGCCTTCGCATTTCCCTTCCGCCATGGGGGTGACGGAAGGGGGTATGTGGGGCTCGAACCCACTAAAGACCCCCCTGTGAGACATCCTCCGCCAAAAGGTGTAGCGAGATGGGGTCGCGTTTGCATTCACCATCTCAAGTTTATGGAACCTAGCGCAGCCATACTATTTGCAATGAGCCCATGTTTGAGGAACACATGTTTTATAAACAGAATACGTTGATTTTCAAACACATTAAGATAAAAAGCCACGATAAATCTAGGAATGCTTACCTCCTTTCCCTCTAGAAAATATGCGTTTTAACGTCTTCATTTTATTATTCAAAACTAGACTTTATTAAAAACACTGAAAGCACACGTTTCTTTAACACTTTAGTTTAAAAGCAGTTTGAAAGTTCAGTAGCTTGTGAGTCATTTGTTTGATGTGAATTTCGGGATTCGTTTGAGCTAAATATAAAATTGATTAAATATTGAATTTGTATTGACTAGCTAAAAAACATGGCTTCGTGTGCTTTTAATTATGATTTGCAATAATCATTCTTTCTTCAGTCAGTCATTGTTTTCTGTCTTAGCCTTTTCAACGTTAATTGATTGTTTAAACTTTATTGTTTGATAGAAAAAGAACTTCATGAGTTATTCAGGCACGGTAGATATCCTCTCAGATATTTTAGAAAGAAACCCAAGATTCTTTGAGCATGTCTTAGGGAGTCAGTCTGATGTACTACGTCCATATATTGCATTTCAGGTATTTTTAGTATTTTAGTTTCCCCTCAAATTTTGAAATAAAATAAATGTGTAAACAATTACATATGTACGTGAAATGTAAGCTAATTGAAAATAACATTCGATAGTATCACAGAATCGAAATCTAAAGAAAGTGTGTGAATATTAATACCAGAATCATAACATTTACAAAAATCACATGAACCCAAAGGCTGTAGTCAGTTTTTGTAACAAAAAAGTAAACGAAAATTCGAATGTTCGTAATTAAAATTTTAGTCAATCAAATTTCACTCCAAATACACTTGGTATCGTAATACAGAACGGTATCATGCGTAAGCGCATAGTACTCGACCGATCGCCTAATTGCGACTGGCGTCCCGTAGGACTTGTCCTTTGTCACCAAGACGCATGACGAGGCAAGGAGGTTTGATACTTTAATATTTTTATTGCGGAGTATATTACCAATTTTATTTTATGCTTTTTTTGGGAAATAAACACCAATTTTATTTATAACTAGAAGATTTTTTAAGTAACACAGTGACCTGCGAAGTTCCTTCTATTAAAAAATACTCAGAGAACAGAAAAGAAAAACAGAAAAGCACCGAATACCCCGTACTAAAATAAACCCATTTATTTACACCATAAATACACATTTCTAACTAGGTTGGCGAAGAGTTTGAGCAAAATCTAACGACATCTCACCAAGCGTTAATGGGGGTCGTAAGATAACCTTACGTAATGGTTTGTGAGGATCGCCGTAAAACTCAATTATCAAAACCACATGATCAAACTACACCAAGATTGCACCCGCACTGTAAATCACAATGTAAACCCATTTATTAGCTTATCGCTGTCGTGCAAGTATCAAAACTTTAAGGTCTAGTACACTCGCGATAGGAGTATCTCAAAGTCTCATTTCTAATTATTGTGAGGGTGACTGTACCTCTGCTACTGGTAAACAAGTCGTTTGGTTTTAGTTTCATTGCGTTATAAGAGAGCTATGTTTAGGGGTTAGTGTTAGTTTAAATTATTATGTTTATACCTACTAGGAAGAAACGTTTGCAAGTTATTTAATTTTAAATGTCGTTTAAAGAATAAATAAATATTGGTTGACATTCCACACAGCACTATCTAGCCCCAAACTAAGCCAAATATGATGTTCTTTGTCTATATACATGTTATATAATATTCTATGTATGTATTTACAAAAAAGTACACAAGTAGTATATCAGGTAGCTGGTTCCCATATTACAAGCTTTGCCTAGTTTGTGGATGGTTAGTGCTGTGTGGAACTTCCATCAATCAATTTATATATTTATTTAAGAAAGGAGTGACTGCAGATTACGGATGATAGGGGGAAGTGGAGAGACAAAACCTGTTGTGCCGACCCCACGTGCAGTGGGATAAAGGCGAGAAGAAGAAGATTTATATGAAGGTACCTTCAGCTCTCGCTCGTCGCTCGAACTCGTCGAACAGTCGGTTGACGTCGTCGATCTCCCTTCGCAGCCGCCTCAGCTGAGGGTCGGCGGGATCGCCTTCCGCCAGCAGTTTCTCTGCATCCTCGTTCAGGGCGCGTCTGATAGCTTGCCGCTGCTCCGCGCCCATTGCTACGAACTGTTGAAGTAATTGAAATTGAGAAAGTTAGACCAACATTTGAGACATAAAAGCATAACAGCAATTACAGGCTTCTTACCTATCTCGGGCATCAGTCTCACACAAAACAGGTTTGTAGTTAAAATACTCTTCACATAAACTACCTATTACTATTATTTTAAACCTTTGTGCCTGAGAGAATAAATGAGATAAAAGCAGCAATGTCCTTGTTTTCTGAAAAGGCGGCAGATACCTATGTTTTTGTTTTTGGGTTTTTGCCTAATAGGATGTTGCTATTTGTGCTACAAACCTCGATTTAAAACGTGCATTTTTTATAGAAACCACCTCAAAACTTTATTTACTTACCAATAAATTTCTCAAGTACAATTTCATGCAGTACGGATCTACGGTTCGAAAGTTATGGCCAGACAAACATCCACACAAAAAATGCCAAATCGCCCAAGTTGATTGTAAGATTTTCGTTCGCTTCGCTTCGCTCACTTAATCAATAATGTATAAGTAGGTAATGTATAAAGTAGGTATTTAGTATATTTAAGTTATTATATTCATAGCTTAGATACTGTTTGTTTTCTGAATAAAATAAAATAATAAGGCTAACCTGAGGGAAGTCCCACCCTTTCACCACCTTGATAGTGGCGAAGATCATATTCTGTCTCATTCTCAGCTGCTTTCTCTGCCATAGCTGGATTACCTGCAGTAAAAACAATAATAGGTAATTCATGAAATGTATAAATATACACATAGGTACTACGTACCCGCCTAGAAATCCTGAGTTGGTACTAAGAAATCTGTTGCTCGAAAGGCGCACTTGAAATCCTTTCACAATACTGTTTCGAACTGGTAACTCAACACAGAACTAAGAGATATTATAGGATATCTGCCATGTCTAGAAAAAAAATACGTGAAGCTGTCTCTGGTTTGTAACCGACTTCAAAAAGGAAAAGGTTCTCAATTCGACTCTATCTTTTTTATGGTTGCTACCTCATAACTTTTTCTAAGGTGTCCTTAAAAAAAAATAAAAAATAAACCTTTTTCGATCTGATCTCGATTTTGATGATTCTTTTTTTATTGAAAGCTGGTGCTTGTCATTGGTCCCATTCAAATTTGAGTCAGATCTGACGATTATGTGAGTGTATTTTCCAGAGCATTTGAAGTCGATTTTGTCTTGCAAAATGTTATTAAAAAGTAGAGGCAGAAATATTTTAGAGTTTAATCCAAATCAGCCCTTAGTACTTATAGAAATAGTCACCTTTTTCACAAAACAACATGTCAACAGAAACACTAAAACCAAAAAAAACGAAAACACATCGAATAACTTCATATTCTAGTACAAATTACTAATAATTTAAATTACCACTACAAAGCATTTTATTGCCAATTTAAAATGAAAACTACAATTTACTGAATGTGTGAACCAAATCATTCGTAATGACAGTGCAATGAGTAATGAGGATATAGGTCAAGACTGTTATAGCTACGGCTACTAATAGGTATTAGAAGAGTGATATCAGTGTACTTGGTCATTTGTTTACCTATTATCTAAGTAGAAGGTCGTATTAACCGACTGCAGAATAATAAATGAAGGCATAACGGTATAAATTCAGTTTAAATTCACTTTACACTATAATTCAACAACTACTCGTCAGATCCACTTCAAATTTAAATGGGACCACATGACAAGCGCCAGCTTTCTATTAAAAAAATCGGTCCACCCAGTAGATGGTTATGAGGTTACAAACATAAAAAACAGTCCATTTGAGAGTAAGTTTGTGTTTGAGAGTAATATCTGGCTATCGAGATGGCTTTCAGTTTGACATTTGATTACCATCCATCCTATCTATTTGATACTAGTTGCACCCCGCGGTTTCACCCGCGCAGATTTAAATTCCCGGTATTCCCACGGGATAAAAAGTAGCCTATGTGTTATTCCAGACTATAATATATCTCTGTGCCAAGTTTCATCCAGATCCGTTCAGCCGTTCCGGCGTGAAAGAGTAACAAAAATCCATCTACATTTTGTTTTCTGTTTAGTTTCTTCTGTTAGGCTTTCTTTTTATTGTAATTTCTGTGTCTCTTTATATGGTGTTATATGTGTATTGATGTTAGGCCTAACATCATTGGCGAAATAAAATCACAGAGGCTGCGCTGTCTCGGCCACGTGCTACGTATGGAGGAGGATCGGGCGGCAAAACGGGCCTACTTTGGAGTGCCAGTCGGCCGACGACCAGTCGGTCGACTCAGATACAGGTGGAAGGACGAAGTGGAGAAGGACCTTCGCTCACTTCAAGTCTTTCCACCGGACTGGCTGGAGGCGGCGCAGGACCGAAGCCGATGGCGTGCTATTGTGTCGGAGGCCAAGACCCACTTCGGGGTTGATGCGCCAGGATAGTAAGTAAGTATATGTGTATTGTATTCTCTGTGTAGCGTCGCCTGCGACGCAGAGGTTGCGGGTTCGATTCCCGCCTCGGAACAAATTTGTGTACGATCTGCAGAAATTTGTTCCGTTGGTCTGGGTGTTTATGTATAATAAAAAATATCTATCTATGTAAGTATATAATGTATTAAATATATCAGTCATCTAGTACCCATAACACAAGCTTTGAGTAGCTTACTTTGGGGCTAGATGATGCTGTGTGGATTGTCCAGCATTATTTATTTATTTATTGTGTGTCAAAATGAACTATTCTATTTTCTATTCATCCATCCATCCATACTTACAACCTTAACTTACTAGGATTAACACTATGGGAATCAAATGTGAAGCTGAAAGCCATCTCGCTAGCCTTGGTGGCACTACAAGTGAACTCACCCGATCATACGAGCTCCTGAGCGCGTCGGCGGCGTCGACGGCCTCCTGGCACGGCGGCGGCAGCGCCAGCACAGCGCCCGGCAGCTGCGCCTCCGAGCCGGCGCCGCCGAGCCGCACGCGCCAGCGGGACCGCCCAGAATTGTCCAGCACGCTCACCGACGAACCCTTCTCTATCGCCAGCTGCGACAGTACTTTTATTATTATTTTTCCGAATACCTATAATTTGGGTGCTTTCAAGAGAAGAGTGAACAGGTATTTTCTAGGTAAACGTGCCACATCGTAGACTGCATCATCACTTACCATCAGGTGAGATTGCGGTCAAACGTTTTGCCTATATGTAATAAAAAAAAAAAAAAAAAATCATTTATTTTCAGATTTACATCCATAGGTACAATATTAATAACACAACAAACACACAACTTACAACTAAACACGTAAATGAAATATAATACAGAATAACTTAGTAAAATGTCAAGAAATTTTGAATTGAATATTGGATTGAACAGAAATATGAAATTACTTAAATAGAATTCTAAAATTAACAATAAAATCAAATTAAAATTTAGATCAGATGGAACACATTACCACAATACGACAACCTCAACATCTCTATTGAAACTGAACCCCACAAATGTAGTATAGTAGTTTCTCGATTGTTGATAACTTATTATCATTAATAATATGCATTTTGTAAAATCTAACATGAGACGAAGGGGTCGAGCAAAATATCTCAAATATTTTATGGTAGATTTTGCAGGGGGTTCAAATTTGCCAACACTAGCAATCATTAATTTACGTAATCTCAAATGAGATGTCAAAGGGTTTATTGAAACCATCATGGTTGGTTATGTACATAATTGTCACTGAAAAGTAACGTCATCATCGTTTATATTATTCTCTGTTAGGTACTTTATTTTTTCATTACCTACTGTTATTGTTATTGTCATCTTTCCACTATTTATGATTTTTTTATTTTTCCAATTTAACATGGGTGAAATAAAAGTTAACTTTCTTCTTTCTCATCATCATCAACATCAGCATCATCATCGTCGGCATCACAAATTGTATCTATACTAATATTATAAAGAGGAAAGATTTGATTGTTTGTTTGAATTTGAATAGGCTCAGAAACTGAAGGACCGATTTGAAAAATAATATATTTCACCGGGAACACTCACATTAGCATGCTTATAAGCGCACACAGTCTCAGCCCTAAGCGGGCGCGTGACGGGTGCGCGGCGTTGTTTCAGCGGACGCACTGCGCGAGCCTCCTCCCCCAGGCGAGACACCAGCCCGCCGTGCGAGTTCAGCTCCTCACGCAGCTCCTGCATGCCCTTGAGGAGCCGCTCGCCCTGGTCGAGCGTGAACTCGGACTGGGAGAATGAGGTGTTCAGGGCTTCTTCGCGTCTGGAAATAGGTAGCTCGTTTGTTTAATTAGTTCAAATTTCACCACTAGATGGCGCGCCTAAAAGGATACGGTTCCTAGATCGCGCTATCGTTGGGTGTTGAGGTAAATATATGCTTTGCATGATAACCAGCTCATGAGCTCACTACAGAAATCCATACAGATGTTTTTGTAAGACCTTACGGTAGACCTTAGTTAGACTTAAGGAGGGAGTCCTTTAAAAATTAATAGTCCTTAATAACCGGTACCAAGTATTGTAGTTGAAATTTTACTCAAAGTTAAAGCAATAGTAATCTAAGGTGGTATCTAAGTTCTTTTGGCACCAAACTGGAACTCCATAATTATATTTTGTAATGCTGCAGGCATTTCTGTATTGAGAAAAACATAGACTTTTCAAGTTCATGATGATGGTTTTCAAGTGCTTACTTCTGTATCCATTTCTCAGCTTCCTTGACTTCCTCGAAGAAATGGTGGTATTGTGTTGTGTGCTTCAGATGCGTTTCAAGACACAGAGTCAGTTGGAGAACCCACGCCCATTGAGATTGCATCACCTAAAAACAAAATATCATTATCATTATCATCTCCTTGCCCTTATACCACTTTATCTAGGGTCGGCAAAGCAGATTTTTCAAATGTTTGGTAGCCATAAACATAGTCTTATTCTAATGGATTAAGGTTGATGTTAGCACAAACCTGCAGATGAGTCTCGATAGTCTTCAGCGCGGGATGGTGTTGTGCGATCAGCGCCTCTCCTCTATCAATGACATTGCTGAACTGAAGCTCGCGTTTCTCCAACGAAGACATCAGTTGCTGGAAAATTGAACTTATTTACTAGGATACAAGGTTGGGTTTTGACTACTTTTCGGTTTCAAAGGATACTAAGATTTGCCTTAAAAAGTCGAGAATTATACGCTTTTATCGCTAGATATAGAAGTCGTGCAATAGAGGCTTAAAAACGGTTTAGTAATCATTGCATGAATTAGAATTAATATAAATATACCGTCTCGTTCGCACACAACATTCTATATTTGAAACATTGATATGTGGGCGTAAACAATTGTGTTTGAACGCTGATTGGGTAAAAACCATAAATACTTTTTGAAGCTCGGCTTTTCAAAAAAGTAAGAACAAGCACATCTAAAATGAAAACGCAAAACATTCATAATAAATAAAATGTTGAAACGAACCTCGTTGTCGTCTCCAAAGGAATGCTTGTAAAATTAAACCAATTTAAAATAATCACACGACTGAAAACTATTAAATATTTATTAAACATAGAATTTTCAACCATTTCCATTCCTTTGCAGTCATTTTTTGTGCGTTATGCTACGACTACGAATAAATAATAAGTCGATAAGTGTTCAACACGCATGCGCAAAATGCGTATGAATAAAAAATATATGGTTAGGATTTACTTTGAATTTAGAATCTATTTTTTTTTTAACTAGGTACATGCCTGCAGAGCCTACTATTTCATTTACTTAAATGCCAACCTTTGGCTCGAAAAGCTATGTCTTTAGAGATATCACTGCCTTTATTTATTACGAAAAACAGCATTATAATATATTAATTACTAGTAGCGCCCCGCGGTTTCACCTGCATAGTTTTAATTCCCACGGGATAAAAGTAGCCTATGTGTTATTCCAGACTATAATATATCTCTGTGCCGATTTTCACCAAGATCCGTTCAGCCGTTGTGGAGTTATAGAGTAACAAACATCCATCCATCCATACTTACAAACTTTCGCATTTATAATATTAGTAGGATTCGCTGTGCAAAAAAAAAAGTATGAGATTATGCTATCAATTATCTGGACCCCTTACACAAATGTTCAGCAAAATTTTTTTGTGTTTCTATAATCTAGGTATTTACTTCTAACTTTGCAATGGAATGGAATGGCTTCTATTTGAGCTACTTACAGTAACCTCAACAAAAACAAAACAGTCTGTCAGTTGTCTCATAATGAAAACTGAAACAGCTTCACGGCTTAGATCGCCAGGCACGGCAGATATCCCTACAGATCTTTTAGTGCCAAGCCTTACTTCAGATTCTTTGAAAATATCTTTTTTTTTATACAACTAGCTTATGGAACAAGCAGATGGCCCACCTGGATGTCAAGTAATCATCACCTATAACATAGCATTGCCTCGTATGTCACCCACGATAGGAACGTGCCCTATGATGCACTGCCCTGTGTCCATCAACATGAGGCATACAGATTTTAAGTGTCATATGCCTCCACACACTTCAAACCGAAACACAGCGTCGCTGCTTGGCGGCAGAAAAAGGCGTGGCGGTAGTACTTCCCGGACGAGCCCTTCACAAAGAGCTCTACTAGTATTTTGTCTCTTAGCATACCTCGTAGTAATGCTGTACGGCCGGCAGGTTGATGTGAGGGTCAGCCCAGTCGCGGGACAACTCCACCTGCTCCTTCTCGTTCAGCCAGTTCAGCTCAGCCGTCGCCGACTGCAGGAAGTCTTGGAGCGCGTCCAAGTCGGATATGCTGTAGGGAAATCAGTCCATCGTTATGACGAAAGATAAAAAAAAACTTATTATTGTATTAACAGAGTTAATTAATCGGGTTGGGACTCTTCTTTTATGTTTTATAACCTGTGTTAGGCCGGCGCCAGATATGTATGAACTTACGTGATCACTGAGCCGCACGCTTAGTGAGGCACGAGACAGTGAAGAGTTTTTCTCGTGCCTCACTAAGCGTGCGGCTCAGTGATCACTTAAGTTCAAACATATCTGGCACCGGGGTTAGAAGAGTCGGGATGGGACTCTTCATTTAAGTTTTATAACCTGTGTTAGAAGAGTCCCCTCTAAAAATCTCCCATAGAAAGATATCATTTCATTACTTTACAATTTACAAGGAAATTACAGTGATTGAAAGAAAGAAAATGCATTTTAAAAATAAATTTATGAAATTACTGTAATTGAAAGAAAGAAAGAATGTAATGTATATTTATTTGACATACAACAGAAAATGCAGAACGGACAGGTACGTACAAATCAAAAGGAAGGTACCTATCAAACATATTACAAATAAAAACAAAGTTGGTGGACACAAAGGTCCAAAATAAACAAGTTCAAGTTATTTGGTTCAAATTATTATCAAAATGTACACATTATTTTGTCACATGAAACAATCTGGAGATAGCTCAACGGATCCAAATCAGTGCCAATCGGAAGCGTCGACTATGTTACTATTTTTATTTCAAACTCATTTTTACAGCCCTCATCACATACATGTAGCAGGCGATGCCTGTCTAGCGGTTGGCGTGATTAGGCTGATGCCGAAGCAAGTAACTGACCGTTTAGTGCTGGTGGACAGTAGCTCAGCATACAGCTTCTGCAGTTGACTCAGGTGCTGGTTGTACAGGATCAACTCTTCACCTGTGAAGTTACCGCGATTGTGGACGCACTGCTCCACCTGGAAGCAACAAAAATTGCTTAAGTTTTACGACCTCAGTGGCACAGCGGGCGAGAGTCCGCCTGCGACGCAAGAGGTTACGGGTTCGATTCCCGCCTCGGAACAAATTTGTGTACGATTTCTTTTTTGATTTGTGTACGATTTCTCTATTCACCTTTCGTGCGATTGCTCCAATGCAGATAAATGGTAAAATATATTTCCTGATCCCTAGACCCAAAAATACGGTTCACTATCGACATATACGTTATGGAAACAAATAGCATTTTCTAGAACACCAATGTCCAAAGGTCATGTACATTTTTAGAAGGGGGAATTCCTTTTTGTAATCTTAACTACTTTTTGGCTTACCTCATCGTGATCTTATCTCCATGGATTTCGGAAAAGGAAGTACCTTATTGACATACCAGTTGACATCACTATTTGATCAGGTATTTAAGCATATCGATCAGCAAGGCCACTTTATATTCAAATTAGCCTTAGACTTATATATTTACAAGGAAAAATATATAAATAAAAACGAATATAATTTACAAAATACCCATGAAACATTTGAGCTGATATGGAGGAAATCGGTATAAAGAATTTATTTACAAAAAGACATGAGTCACTTACATGTAAATAGTTGTTTAACAGTGAAAAATAACAGTAGTTAGTAGGTGACCGTTCGATTACGTACAATTAACAATAAGTTGGTAGAAATCCGAAGAAGAACCAAAATAGTCGACATAAGCTCACAGAAATTGCATGTTGAGTTGAAATGGCAATAGGCTCGAAGAACTGACAACAATTATTGAGAATAACGATATTGGTGAAAATAAGCTATGCCCAAGACATTGTGGGTTTTACTACAAAAAAATAGTCAAACAATAAACTATGCTTAAATTGTTGCCATCTCTTACCAATTCGTAATGGCAAAAAGAGACAGCGCTAATATTAGACACTGTTTAAAGGCACCGTTTTGTAGTACAAGGGAGTGAGTCGTGGTAAGTCAGTGGAGGGGCTAAAACCGTTCTTCCTAGAAAAAAGGGGAGGCCCTGATTTGGTTTTATTCTTACCTTGGAATGGAATTGATCAATCTGTTTGTGCTCTCGTCCATGCTTGTCTAGTTCGTGTTGGACTGTCTGCAGATCGGAGCCGTATTCCGATTCGTGTAGCTTTTTCTGCAATAATAATAAGTTTAATTACAAAAATTGTTGGCGAAAATATTTTACCCAATGAGGGTAATCTAAATAGTTGTCATCGGTGAAATTACACGAACGTGAGGCTTAATATCTGTATTTTAAATACTATTCGATGGAACAAGCAGATAGCCTACCTGATATTAAGTGGTAACCATCACCTATAACAAAGCATTGCCTCGTAAGTCACGCACGATAGGAACGTGCCCTAGGATGTACTGCCCTGCGTCCATCAACTTGAGGCATACAGATGTTAATAAGCCTCATGTGCCTGTAATTACACCGGCGACCACACTTTTCAAACCGAAACAGCGTTGCTGCTTGGCGGCAGAAAAATTCGTGGTGGTAGTACTTTCCCGGACGAGCCTTTACTGCACATTGCCTTGCGTCTGCAGAACTAAGCCGCATGTGTCTGTGATGTCACCCATCCGAAACACAGCACCGCTGCTTGGCAGCAGAAATAGGCACGGCGGTAGCCACAACTAGAGTGCTACTTCGGTTGAGGTATTCAAGGCTAATATCCATAATCATCTCTTTGGTAACTTGAACGAATGAGCAATTTTCAACTATTATTCTGTGTATTGATATTATCATATATTCCTAATATAATTTATGTATTATAGATATATATATATACCTATTATATATACCTATTATATATACCTATTATACATATTTAGATTTTGTATGTAACTTTTACAACTTTTTAAATGTATTAGGTTTAATGTATCTCTACGTTTTCCTCTCCCGTGCACTACTGACACATCTTATGTCCACAATACACAAAGGTTATCTGGAAGATAATGCTTTATAGCATTAAGTTCGCCTTTGTACTGTTATTTTTTATGTGCAATAAAGTATTTTCAATTAATCAATCAACTCTCCAAGTCCTTACCAGTTTCTCCTTGCACCACTTGGTAGCTTCGCTGAGCTGCTGGAACTTGGGGTCGGTGTCGTGGACCCTGGTCTCCAGGACGGTGCGCGTCTCCCGGCGGACTGTGGTCTGCTGCACCGGCATACGGACGGACGATAGTCGGGGGAGCAGCCGCCCTGTGAATGACTGCCGCGCGTTCAACCAGCGGTCGTGGATCTGTTGAACTCTGCGGAGAGAAGATATAATATAATAATGATACTGGACAATCCACACAGCACCATCTAGTCCCAAAGTAAGCTACTCAAAGCTTGTGCTAAGCCGATCGTACACAAATTTGTTCCGAGGCAGGAATCGAACCCGCAACCTCTGGGTCGCAGGCGGACTTTCGACCGCTGCGCCACTGAGGAGATGTATTTAACTTTTTTGTAACAGGTCCTCGAAGGTGCACTTGAAATCCTTTACCACACTGTCTCAAAAGAAACTAGAAGAATGCACCTGTTTTGTTAATGTCCTGTCATCAGTGATCATTCAGGTAGCTGAATAATATATCATGTAGGTATCACATTTATTTTATACCTACTGTGAGGGCTGTCAACTAGAAGATTCAGTATTCAGTATATTTATTGCATTATTATGTATATATGTGGATTTTACATTATCAGGACTTATGACTAATAATTTTAATTCAATACATAATGTACCCCGTTAGGGTGTTGCAATAGAGAGAAGCGGACCAATATGAACAATCATCCAAATTTGTTTAACGTTAAAGACATGCATCGTAGATTCCAGATGGTTCTAGCTACTTACCGCCTCAGTAGTTCAGCAGCCTGTGGATACCTCCCCTCCCTCAGCGCATGCGCGTCCTGGAACATCTCCTGGATGGTATGCTCCATGGCTCTGAGCTCCTGCTCTATCTGCTCGGCCGCCATCTTGGCATCGGCGGGGTGCACGCCGCGCTCCACGCGCCGAATCTCGCTCTCGATGTGTCGCTCTACACTGTCGAGGCCAGCTTCCGTTTGTTTTATGTCTCTGAAATAAAAATATAGTAGTTTTGTATTTAGATACAATAGCTGCCTATGAAACTGAAGCTTCACGACTTTTATCCCCACGCACGGTGGATATCCTCACTCCAGATTTTTATATTACGTAGCTGCCTATGCTCTTTCAAAAACGAAGCAATCGCACGTTTTTATTGACGACCTCTGTGGCGCAGCGGGCGAGAGCCTGCCTGCGACGCAAGAGGTTGCGGGTTCGATTCCCGCCTTGGAACAAATTTGTGTACGATCTGCAGAAATTTGTTCCGATGGTCTGGGTGTTCTCTATGTATAATAAAAAATATCTATCTATGTAAGTATATAATGTATTAAATATATCAGTTATCTAGTACCCATAACACAAGCTTTGAATAGCTTACTTTGGGGCTAGATAGTGCTGTGTGGATTGTCCAGCATTATTTATTTATTTATTTATTTTTTTATGAAAGCTCATATTGTCCTCGGACTTTGTGACAACGATAATTATTCATTTATTTAAAATCAATAAAAGTTACCTCAATGCGAAATTATTATTAAGGGCAATCTGCCATAAAACGGAATTAAAATTTATGATTAAAGACCATCCTACCGGCTGCGCCATGTAAAATCGGTATGGTAGTTATCACTTGTATTGTTACTCTCCTACCCGATGGAATGACGACTTCGGGATCTTGGGAAGTTGGTGGATGGAGAGGGCTATGAATCGTTCTTTAGATGTATAGAGAAAGCGATGTCCAGCAGTAAACTTCTTCAGGCTTCTTCAGGTGTGTTGTACTTTGAAGTCTCACCTGTGCAGTTTCTCAGCTAGCCGCTGCAGTCTCTCCAGACGTCGGATCTCATCGTTGAGATCCCGTTCCCTCTCTTGCTGCGCCATCAGGAGACGCGCCCACGCCTGCTCCAGCGCATCAGGCCTTAAGGTCGGTTCGATGTCGCACTCTCCTACGGTTTCGAAGTATTTCTGGAAAATCGATCGAATAAGACATAAATTGTTATGCTTTAAAATAAAGCCGTGGCATCGAAAGGGATTTCATTGATGCCACGGAATCATTTCGTCTCGTATTTCTATAGCAGTACGTTTGAATGTCCATTGATGAAAATTTAAATCTCTTGCCATGCCCTCCCCGTCTGCGTAGGCCTTTAATGTTCGTTTCTCCATCAAATGGTCGAAGATAGTCCAACTAATATGATAAACTAGCTGCGCCCCGCGGTTTCACCCGCACAGAATTAAATCCCGGTGTTCCCACGGGATAAAAAGTAGCATAAGTGCTATTCCAGACTATAATATATTTATCTGCCAAGTTTCATCCAGATCCGTTCAACGGTACCGCCGTGAAAGAGCAACAAACATCCATCCATCCATCCATCCACCCATCCATACATACAAACTTTCGCGTTTATAATAGTAGTAGGATGCGAATTGAATAGCATCATGTGTGAGCATCGTTCTTCCTGGAAACGGATAGGGGAGGCCTATGTCCAGCAGTGGACTTCTGCAGGCTGATGATGATGTGTGAGCTGTTCGACGTACCTCCAACTCTCGGTACTGATGGAACAGCTTCTGCTTCTCCCGCTGGCGCAGAGGCACCTCCTCGGCGCGGAACCGAGTGCTCTCGCTCAGCAGCTTCTTCATCTCGATCAAAGTTGACGGGAAAGCACGGTCCTGCAAGCAAACATGAGGATAACAAGCGGAAGGGAGGCGAGGGGACGAGTTCACAGTTCCTGGTAGAAAGGGATTGATATGGAATATGGATTTTAGGTCCTTTTTTATCAAAAAACTTGTCACGTTACTGAAACTGAAAAATACTGAAACAGCTTCACGACTTTGATCCCCAGGCACGGTAGATATCCTTTTAGATCTCTCAGTGCCAAGTACTAACTCCAGATTCTTTGAGAAATACCAAGGGGGGTAGTCAGAGGTACGTCCAAACATTACATTTGGCACATACCCACATTTTGCAGTAATTAATTCCATACGTGACACGTAAAGCCCATCGCCGCTGTTAGAATACTAACTAGTTTCCTCACGATGTTTTCCTTCACCGTTTTTAAGAGCACTGGCATTGCACACTTCATTTTTATAGAAAAATCCTTTGGTGCACGACCGGATTCATTGCGCACTACATTTTTCGATAGAAAAATCCTTTGGTGCACGACCGGATTCGAGCCTGCGACCTTACGATCGGAAGGCGGGGTCACTTCCACTAGACCACCGCTAGTGGTAGTAAAGGAGGGAAGAAGGACACTAGGTTATACCTGCACACTAGTGTTCACTACGTTACCTGCATCAAGGCGCAGTTCTCATGCAGCCAGGCGCGATGCTGCGCCGCGTGCTCCGTGTAGGTGCCGGCGCGGCGCTGCGACTCGGCGTCGAACAGCGGATGCACCGCCGGCGGCTCCGGGAACGTCTCGTACAGAGACGAGATGTACGTGATCAGAGATTTCTCGTCCGGCTCGTGGGTGTCCACATCTGAGGGAAATACAACGAAATAAGCACATCTTTGTAAAGCTACTTGCTTATCGATCTTTTAAGGCTCCGGCGACAGCGGCTCGCAATTCGAGGTGCGATTGGCTATTATTTTATTTTATTTCATTTCGGGGAGGTTGTTTGAAAGAATAACTCTAAAGTGACACGCATAAATACTGTTCGAACACAAATAATACAATAATATAAGGGGAACATGCCCGAATCAGAAATCATTTTGGTATTAGTATGTTTGATCTTACGTTTACCTAATACCAAAATGATTTCTGACTCAAGCACATTTCCCTTATATTATTGTATTATTTGTGCTCGAACAGTATTTATGCGTGTCACTTTAGAGTTATTCTTTCAAACAACCTCCCAGAAATGAAATAAAATGAAATAATAGCCAATCGCACCTCGAAATTGCGAGCCGCTGTCGCCGGACCCTTAAGGTGCACACACGTGCTCATTTTCAAGCCAAAAGCATGCTTTTCTCGAGCCCTGCTCAATAAAAGCACGTGTGAACAGGTCGTGCTATTAAATGAGCATGCTTATTTGGTCGTACGTCGGTTGATTTTTGAGCATGCTCAAAATAAGCATGCTTATTTTTGAGCACGTGTGTCAGTTCCTTTATAGGCTACATAAGGGTACATGTGCCCAGGAAACTACATCGAGCGTTCTTTTTACGTAACGCGATATAGTAGTACTTCCCCAGACGAACCCTTCTCAAACAGTTACTATTTAAAATATTACCAGGGAGAATTTTAGTTCGTATACATACTGCCTACTACCATTATGCAATAAATAAACTAATATATAATAATAATAATAATGCTGGACAATCCACACAGCACTATCTAGCCCCAAAGTAAGCTATTCAAAGCTTGTGTTATGGGTACTAGATAACTGATATATTTAATATATTATATACTTACATAGATAGATATTTTTCATTATACATAGAGAACACCCAGACCATCGGAACAAATTTCTGCAGATCGTACACAAATTTGTTCCAAGGCGGGAATCGAACCCGCAACCTCTTGCGTCGCAGGCAGGCTCTCGCCCGCTGCGCCACAGAGGTCGTCAATATAATAATGGACCTTAAGGCTCCGGTGACAGTGGCTCGCAATTTCGAAGTGCGATTAGCTATTATTTCATTTTATTTCATTTCGGGGAGGTTGTTTGAAAAAATAACTCTAGAGAAACACGCATAAATACTGTTCGAACACAAATAATACAATAATATAAGGGAAACATGCCCGAATCAGAAATAATTTTGGTATTAGTATGTTTGGTCTTACGTTTACCTAATACCAAAATGATTTCTGACTCAAGCACATTTCCCTTATATTATTGTATTATTTGTGTTCGAACAGTATTTACGCGTGTTTCTCTAGAGTTATTTTTTCAAACAACCTCCCCAAAATGAAATAAAATGAAATAATAGCCAATCGCACCTCGAAATTGCGAGCCGCTGTCACCGGACTCTTAAGAGACTCCTACGCCCCAACTACCTACATCTACGCGACATAAGGTCATACGTCAAACCTTACGGCCAGTAATCGTTGTAATCACGTTGTTTAAACGCGACGTAATCATCCTATGCTATTATTCACGCCAAATTATATGCATAATGCATTGTACGTATTGTTTTATCCTTGCCTCCGTCTAAGCGACCTTTACTATTGTAAAGGTCGCTTAGACTACTACTACTAGCTCACACCTTTTACGAGTGTCATTGATGGGACAAGCGAAGCGAGTGAAGATAGGAAGTAGCATAATAATAAATGATTCAAAGTATCACACACTACTTCCCACATGTATAAATTCGAATTCAATGTTTAAGTAACCTAAACTTTATTAACTCGACCGATATCTTTTGTACACTTAAAGTCTCACTAATCGGCTGTCATGTCACTTGCTATTTCACCTTTTACTTCAAATTAGATAGAAATAGTGACTATCTGGATTAGAATATTATTATGCATGACTTTTATCCCGAAACAGTACAAATAACTGGGAAACACATAGAAAAGATTAATCCAATAAAATAAAACCGCCTAAAATATTAATGTTTGTACTAATTATACGCGAGAGACGCCGTAGTATTCATATATTTGAATGTACATATTATATTCCAGTAAGCCACACCTGAATCAAATCAGCACTCTTTTAGAACACGGAGCTTCAGTAGCAAATCTCATTAGCACTCGGATCCCTCATAAATTAACAATCCACAATGTATGAGATATGATTGTGTTATGACGTCACCCATTATGTTATTATTGGCTCAATTACACAAACAATAGACAGTAAGATGCTTGTGACCTGCTAGTAACCTGTTCGTACTATGTGATTTGGGGCCCTAGATTTAATTCAATTGTAGTAAAAACGAAAATAAACTTGAATCCTACTTGAGTACGAATGGATGGATGTTTGATACTCAATAACACCTGAACGGATGAACTTATATGGATGAAATTAGGCAAATATATAGATTATAGTCTAGAAAAGCACATAGGTTACTTTATGTCCCGTGGGAATACCGTGATTTAAATCTGCGCGGAT
This sequence comes from Plemyria rubiginata, assembly GCA_963576535.1. Classification (NCBI taxonomy): domain Eukaryota; kingdom Metazoa; phylum Arthropoda; class Insecta; order Lepidoptera; family Geometridae; genus Plemyria; species Plemyria rubiginata. The sequence continues at coordinate 7,086,763 of OY754929.1, forward strand.
GAAACCGCGTGGCGCAACTACTCTATCATATTTCTCATTATTTGTCTTGCAACTATGCTCCTTATTCTTGTCTTGTCTTAGTTTTTTCGAAACAGTGTGGTGAAAGGATTTTAAGTGCGCCACAAGAGACTTCTTTCGAGTACCTACTTGACAGATGCTCATCTTTTTATTAAACTGAAACAGCTTCACGACTTTGAATCCCCAGGTACGGTAGATATATCACTTCAGATCTCCCAGTACCAAGTAGGTACTATAATTCAAGATTCTTTGAGGATGTCTAAGGGGGGGGGGGTAGTCAGAGGTACGTCCAATCATTACATTTGGCACATGCCAACAATTTGCAGTAGTTAGTATTCCATAGGTGACAGGTTGCAAGCCCATCGCCGCTGTTAGAATACTAACTGGTTTCCTCACGATGTTTTCCTTCACCGTTTAAGAGCACTGGCATTTATTATTCAGCTGAAAATATCTGAGTTATAGCACCGTATGTGAACTGATTGCGTACACGATTGTTTCAAATGAAATAATCACTACATAGTATAAAACAAAGTCGCTTTTTCTGTCCCTATGTCCCTTTGTATGCTTAAATCTTTAGAACTACGCAACGGATTTTGATGGGGTTTTTTTAATAGATAAAGTGATTCAAGAGGAAGGTTTATATGTATAATACACGCATGATGTAGTAGAAAAACAATGAGAACCCGTGCGAAGCGCGGGCGGGTCGCTAGTAATAAATAATGCTGGACAATCCACACAGCACCATCTAGCCCCAAAGTAAAGCTACTCAAAGCTTGTGTTATGGGTACTAGATGACCGATATATTTAATACATTATATACTTACATAGATAGATATTTTTTATTAGGTATACATAAACATCCAGACCAACGGAACAAATTTTTGCAGATCATACACAAATTTGTTCCAAGGCGGGAATCGAACCCGCAACCTCTTGCGTCGCAGGCGGACTCTCGCCCGCTGCGCCACTGAGGTCGTCATCAAATGTGAAACGTCATCATGAGGTTTCAAATAAAAAATTCGTTGGTACACGACTGGCTTCGAACTCAGACTTCCGTAGACGCACATAATAATAATGATGATAACTTACCCTCGGGGTCCAGAAGTCGAGTAACGCCATACTCCTTCTCGACCACGTGGAATGCGGTCTCCAATCGCTCGCGAACATGTCTTGACCTGAAAAACAGAGGATACATTTTTAGTTTTAATTACCACTCATCCTTTCTATCAAAAACAATATTGTAATACTGTTTTCTTGTGGATGTGCAATAAAAAGTTTTCATCATCATCGTCATCATCAGCTCACAGAAGTCCACTGCTGGACATTGGCCTCCCTATACGTTTCCAGGAGGAACGATTCTGTACCCTTTCTATCCAGCACCGCCTTCCCGCAATCAACAATATATATAACTCAAAGGTGACGGACTGACTGACTGACTGACATAGTGATCTATCAACGCACAGCCCAAACCACTGGACGGATCGGGCTGAAATTTGGCATGCAGGTAGATGTTATGACGTAGGCATCCGCTAAGAAAGGATTTTGATCAATTCTACCCCCAAGGGGATAAAATAGGGGATGAAAATTTGTATGAAACTTTGAATTCCTTGACGCGAGCAAAGCCGCGGGCTTCAGCTAGTCAACAATATCGTCAGTCCATCGGGTAGGAAGGGGTCCCACGATTCGTTTTCCTGTTCGTGGTCGCCTCTAGAACCTTTCTTTACTTTTCTATCGATCTTGTTTAATTCAAAATTAGATTATTGCTAAACCTTTGTTTAGATTTAGTTAGACAGGTACATAGCACTTTATTGTACAGAAGGATTAATTATAATAGATTAGATGATAAGACAAGGATTAGTTATAATAAGACGTTTCAAAGTGATCTTTGTGATAAAACCGAGACACCATTTTGATTTTCATTTTTAAACTGGAGCTGCACTTGTCAAAGTCACGAGGTAATATTCAGTAATGTCACAAGGATTATTTTGAAACGTCTTAAAACTAGGTGAATCTAGGTTCCAGCTCTACGCCAGCTGCACGTGATATCCCCACCTGATGTTACGCCAGTCAATCAGATCAGGCCGGTTCCTGTGTATCAGTGCATTGAAAGCCAGTCCGTCGCGCCAGGAGGAGGTGAAGTCGGCGACCCTCACGCCAGGATACTTGGCGGTGGAGCGCCGAGCCCAGCTCAGGAGCGCCTCGCGAGCAGTCACGTTCGGTTCCTGACCAACCACGATGTCTGATATCTGGGGAAGAAGATTAAGGTTAGATATTGTTTGAAATAGCTTTGTTTTGGGGCTAAATACGTTCTTTTAATACAACTAGCTGATGGAACAAGTAAATGCCTACCTATAACAAAGCATTGGCTCGTACGTCACGCACGATAGGAACGTGCCCTACGATGCACTACCCTGCGTCCATCAACTTGAGGCATACAGATGTTAAGCCTCATGTGCCAGTAATTACACCGGCGACCACACTCTTCAGACCGAAACACAGCGTTGCTGCTTGGCGGCAGAAAAAGGCGTGGTGGTAGTACTTCCCCAGACGATCTTTACGACGAAAGAGCTCTACTACTCTTAGTATGTAATAGTATGGATCTTATGTATGTCCACCAATATTTCTTTATATTTATAAACGTATCGCTTTCTGTGACCTTATAAAGCGAACTCTCTAGCGCATTTTTTCATGAGAAACATAAGCACAATGAGTGATAAACCAGACATGTCCGATTAGATCTGCTATGGAAGTGAGAATCCTGGGAACATAGTTTGATAGAAATTACTCATTTCAAATTAATTAGCTTTACTCTATGCAAAAACAGTGTAACGTTGGTGTTTTTATGCAACTTAACCGTCATATTTTGGACACAATTTATCATACACTCGGATGGTAAAAGTGAGATTTTTTTAAGACGCTGTTATGAACTAGTAAGCACATAATAGTGGTTATTTAATTTCTGAATTATTTTGTGAAAATTTGAGAGAATTGCAATTTCGTGCGTGACTTGTGAGGAAATGCATTTGTTACTTCTTAACACCAGGTGAGCAGTCTGCTGGCTCTATCTGCATGTAATATGAAAATAGAGCCAAATTTTTTTATGTTTTAGCCATAGCCTGTGGTGTAGAATAAAGTATTTTCCAAAATGTATTTATCAACGACACGTGACTGCTTTAGACACAAAGTAGTGTCATCATGCAAATATAAACAAACTTTTGTTAAAACTTCTACCATTTTACACAATAACCCACAATAAGTTTTGTTAAAATAAAGTTCATCTTATTATAATTTTTTATATAATTATAATTTGCCACTGGTTAAATCTGTAAAAGCCAGGATAAGTGACAGGATTTTAAGTTTTATCATATCGCTGATTTATCCGATGCTGTCTCACCCTAGTTGAACTATTCCAGCGAAAGTGCTGGCCTGGTTCCAGAGCCAATAATAACTGATGCTATGAGGAAGTGTGCCTATATCCGTTAATACACATTTATCCATATGTACAATAGTCAGTTATATCCTGTCAGACGTGTATCTGAATATCCTCTGAAGTCGAGCTAAAATTCACGTCCTTAGACTGAACTTACTGACCATATTTTTTACAAATTCCTGATAGAAAAACCAATTGGCCTACCTGATGTTATGTGATAACCATCACCTAAGAAAGCATTGTATCGTTAGCCACGCTCGGTAAGAACGTGCCCTACGATGCACTGCCCTGCGTTCATGAACTTGAGGTATACAGATGTTAAGTCTCATGTGCCTGTAATTACACCGGCAAACACACATTTCAAACCGAAATCCAGCGTTGCTGCTTGGCGGTATAAAAAGACGATTGGCGGCAGAAAAAGGCGTGGTGGTAGTACTTCCCCGGACGAGCCCTTCACAAAGAGCTCTACTACTCTTAAACACTTAGATTCACCTAATTTTAAGAAGTTTTAAAGTGTTCCCTGTGATTCAAAGTAACCTTTGAGATAGAGATTGACTATTTTTTGATAGATCCTGTCATTAATAGTTATAGACCGTTACAGAGTTGACATTATTCGCCAGTCCGTTGAACTCTAAACGTACCGTCCGGTAATCGATTAGCAACAGGCACCGGATTCACAGAACACGGAACAAATGCTAGAGACGATCACTTTCAAAATTAACGGTCACCACTTCTTCATCGCACCGTTTGTGGCACCTGTCTGTCATTCGATAAATATATAAAAAAAATGATATACACATTTACTTAAAACTTTTTAGTTATGTCAGCCCACAGTCAAAGTCAGACGTGTTTTGAAGAAATTGGTAGCGGTTTTCTTCAAAACTTTTGAAGCATTTTCTATCAAATTAGGATATCACATAATACACATTCAATCCAAATGTTGACATTTTGTGCTACGACCTCAATGTTGGTTAACAAATCATCAAAATTTCACAACAGAACTCAAAATAACAGTAGAAGAAAAGTCAAAATGAAAAAGCTAAGGATGCAGAAAACAGAAAACGAGTCTGATCACAACACTTTCAAAGTTGTTTGACATTAGAGAGTGGTATAAAGCCGATGCATCTGAAAGTCGTCACGCTCAGTTGGTAGTAGCTCTGCCTTCTTTGCCGTGGGTTCGATCCCCAGGCAGAACAGATATTTGTTTGATGACCATTCCATAACAAACTTAGCTCGGGGCTAGATAGTGTTATGAAGAATATATTATACTAGAGACCCGCCCGCGCGCCCCTGCTTCGCACAGGTGCACGCACATATCATGCATGTACGAGTATTATACCTACATAATATAAACCTTCCTCTTGAATCACTCTATCTATTAAAAAACCGCATCGAAATCCGTTGCGTAGTTTTAAAGATTTAAGCATACATAGGGATATAGGGATATAGGGACATAACATAGGGACAGAGAAAGCGACTTTGTTATATACTATGTAGTGATTTATTAGAATTATTTAGTAGAAGAGGAAAGATGATTGGCCATCTTGTAAGACATGACAGCTTTATAAGGAAAATAATCGAAGGAAAGATAGAAGGAAAGAGAGGCAGGAGTAGACCTAGGATAAGCTACATGAGCCAAATAAAAGCGAAGGTTGCCGTCATGTCTTATAAAGAGGTCAAGGAGGTTGCCCTGAAAAGAAACACCTGGAGAGAAATGCATCAATTACGCCGACAAGATCACTGCTCTTAAATTAGAAGAAGAAGAAGAAGTGATTTATATTTTTATATTTTATGTCACTTCTACCAAACCAGAGACAATTCTAACTCTATGACCAGACGGGTGCATTGGCTTGTTGCGACTGCATGTCAGTATTTGCAGGGCTCTTAAGCAAATTGGCTTAAACTATGCTATTTACATATTTATACACGTATACATGACACGTGTTTGTGAACATAGACTAGAACAATGAACAGCTCAAATAGAACCTACAGTAGAAAGTAAATAGGTATTATAAGTGCATTTTTCATCATAACTGAGTAGGTAACGCTTTTCGTCACAGAAATAAATAAATCCATCTCTATTTAAAAAAAAAAAGGACACCATCTTTTTAACTGACCTCAAAGTTTTTGTGGATTTTCAATTAGACTGTAGGTATGTAATTGAAAGACAGGAGTTTTTTTATCAGACTCTAACAAAGTAGAAGGGTCTCAATAATTTGACTGCATGTTATTTTTCAAGAATTCTTTCTACAGTACACATCTCGTTGAGACAGGCTACATTGTAAAAAAAAAGATTTGTTTCATGTTTTTCAGTGTATCTGATGTCGGATTTTCAGGCATTATAATTCGTGCGAAAGTTTACACAAATATATGGAAGACATTTGCACATCTGCACATGCAGTAAAACCATGGTTGTGCATGGACATTACAACATTAACAACTCATTGCGATTCAGTACAGAAACGCCAAGGTTGCAAGCTTGTAAGTGAGGTTAGGTCTGCATCACACATTACATAATATCCTACATCTTAATGCACGGCATTTGAAAGATGACATTTTGCGTAACCCTTGCTGTTTTAAACAACTTTTTTATTTGTCGAAGATTTGTAATACTGTGTTTTATTAATTTTTGTTTTATTTAGTTTAATCCCAACTAATATTATAAATGCGAAAGTAACTCTGTCTGTCTGTCTGTCTGTTACGCTTTCCCGCTTAAACCTCTCAACCGATTTTGATGAAATTTGGCACAGACAATCTTTAGACCCTGAGAAAGAACATAGGCTACCTTTTATTGCGAAAAAAAGAGATGAAGAGATTAAAAGTACGCAGACGAAGTCGCGGGTACCAGCTAGTACTGTATAATTTTTGTTTTTTTTTAGTTTAATACTGTTTAATTTTTGTTTCGCCTAATATATTTTACCATACGATTAAATAAATAAATAATACTCTTTAGTTTATATACTGTTTAGTTTCTTTTTATATAAAAAAACTTATTCGTTTGATTAAATATCTCAAAAATCAATGTGCGTGCTAGAAGTCTTCTGGCGGTTGTCAGCGTCTAACGCTATTATCCTTGACAATGGGCCGGTGGATCATCGTAATGTGAAGGTCAAGTTTGGCGCAAAAAACCACACAACATTTTTAACTTTGTTCGTTTTTGTATTTATATTTAGAACAAAATAGCTGATCTGCCCGACTTTGCTCAAAGTACACACTAAAATCTTAGTTATTCGATTATAACTCAAAATATCACTTATTTAAATGTCACTTATTTAATACGTTTATTACGTCAGTATACATGTAAACTGTATAAGTAAAAAAATAAAGCAAATAAGGGGAACAATAAGGGGAAAAATTATGCAACGTAAATTAATTATCAGCTTCTTTCTAACCTATAAAAGTAATGATGTTTGGCTATTTGGATTTAGACGCTGGTACCTAACGTTGGGAACAGAATGGGACGGAACTTATATTTAATCCCGAAAAATTAACAAGAACGGGCTAGCAAAAAAAGGGTTCGAAAACGAGCAGTCGCCACTCGCGCAAAGCCTGGGCGACCGCTGTAGGTACCTGGTAATTCATTCATAGATACAAATAGTTCACTATCAGGACACATTTTCAATTCGTGTATGAAACGAAAGAACCTTCCATTAGGCCAGGCGATGGCGCGGATGACGGAATCAGTCCATGACACATGCCTCAATCGAGTTTCTATGCCAATTATACACTCTATTATGAAAGTCATAAGGCGAAAACTGGTGTGTTTTTGACACCTTCGTGGTTTGTTATGGTAGCAACTTGCCCTACATCCACTGCCTAGCATCCATCTACTTGAGGCACAGATATTTAGCATCATGTGCCTGTAATTTCACCGGAAACCACGCTGTTAAAACCGAAACACAGCAACGCTGCTTGGTTGCAGAAAAAGGCATGGTGCTAGTACTTTCCCGGTCGAGCCACACTCTAGTCATGTAAACGCCTATGTCATGCCTAATTATTGCGAGCCCTTTGGCGCAGAATCAAAACATGATAAAATACTGCGTAGGTGCAACCATGATGTCATTCCGTGTCAGGGTCTTCACTTAGTTCCTTTTTAGAGGACATTAATCCAAGTTATTGCAATACAATAACTGATAATAAGAGGAACAGATTGTTATACTGTGCTGGATGTGTGGCAATCTATTATATCTCAATAGTCCCGCAATTTCACCCGCACAGATATAGATCCCGGTATTCCCACGGGATACAAAGTAGCCTATGTGCTATTCCAGGCTATAATCTATCTCTCTGACAAGTTTCATCCGGATCCCTTCAGCCGTGAAAAAGCAACAAACATCTAACTTACATCTATACTTACTAACTTTCGCGTTTATAATAGTAGTAGTAGGATATCTTAAACAAGCATTTCTTGTAATATAAAGATATTCTGAATCTCGGAAACGGCTCCAACAGTTTTCATGAAAATTAGTATGCACGGGTTTCGGGGGCGATGAATCGACCCAGCTAGGATTCATTTTTCGAAAATGTTTTTCTATCCGTGTTTTTTTTGTAAAGCAGCTGAGCTAAGCTCGGTCACCCAGATGTTATTAAACCAATAAACTGTCAGCTTTTCCTATATACAAAAAAATTTGAAAACCTATCATTCTAGGCAATGCCAAAACCGTTATTGATCCAATCTCCATATTTATAGCTGTGCTAATAAAATGTTAGTGATCACCGTTATATGAAATTGATAATTCTAGCAACAATAGCTTTGAAAATAACCATAAATTTTAAGCTATACCTAACAAAATCTCATAATTTCTCCCAATCTCGACAAATTAAGTTACTCAAAACAAAAAAAAAAGGTTCTACAGTAAGCTTTGCTTAGATAGCGCTGTGTGAAAATTATAAAGCAAATTTCACTCTACCAAGCAAAGCCAAGCATTAAGACGATTTAACAATGATGTTCAAACCAAGGAATTAAGATAATACTGTTAAAAATTCTAAACACAATTTCATTGGATGCACTGTCAATCTATTATGTACTTGACTATCTAAAACAATAATCTACAAACTGAACATCATTTCAATAACAGTCATCAAATCTAATGAATAGGTACACAGTCATGCGGTAACGCCTAGCAATACTCTTGAAAAACTAATCTCACCTTTATGAGTAACGAAATAGAGTTCACGATCTTAAAGCTCAACTGTAATTTTAAGATTGCTGCTGTGGTCTGTGGTTAGACAAAGCTTACAGTCATGATAATCCTTTGTTTTAAAATAGACTTTATTGCATTCTAATAAGGGTATTTTATGTATATTTATGTTTTATCCTTGCTGCTAACTGTACAGGTTAGTGAAATATGGAACGATATAGTTTTTTGTGTAGTTTAGTAAGACAAAACATTTTTATTGTTATCAACAAGATTGCTGTATTTAAGGGAGTTTTTGCTAGGATTTTTGAGCAGATGAAGAATATAAATGAGATCATGGAAGATGAGTCATTCCATCTTCATAAGTGCCTGTCCCGTGAGAAAAATATTACATTAGAAAGTGATCTGATGTCTGAGCATTATGCTTTGGTAAAAGTGGCTTAAAAACAAAGTTATACGAACGAAGAAGAAGTACAGAGAATTTACCATCTCATAGAAACGTTCAGATGAAAATATTTCCGTCCTTGTTTTAGACAAGTCAAAGACTGAAGATGGCAACCCTCGCTCCTAAACTGAAAGATGCCACAAAACATGCTTCAATTATTTCCTTCCTTAGAAACAGTCAATTTTGCAACAAACATTCAATCAACATACTCAACTTTTTCAATGTACCTATAAGGTGTATTTAAAAAGTTATCAAGCTAAAACAAGTATCTATTTATGGTAAGGCGCTTTACCACAGAGTATAAAATAAGGCTTCGAAGGAGGAACAAAGCTATGTCTGGTATTTGAGAAATTTCTAGCATCTGAGCAATTAGTATCTATTTCGAAGTAAAACGGTTAGCATTCAAGGGATTTCTTCTACATTATATTTGTTGCCAAGTCTATTTTGTCTCTGGTCGTTGTAGACCAAATGTACCTACTAAAAACCTCAATTTATTGCAATCAAAACGCAGCTGAATGATAGTACTTAATTGATTATTTAAATTAAATCAAGGAATTCAGATTTAATCAAGGAATTTAGCCTGTTCTTCTCAGCGTTGGTCGCGTGGAAATGGCACTAGAGTCACCTAGTTTTAAGACGTTCAAGATGATCCTTGTGATTTTATTGAATAAACATATTTTGAATTTGAGATACTCCGTCACTTTTTTTTTTGTTTTAAGATACAAAAAAAAAGTGACGGAGTACAACCTTCAACGCAATAACACCTCATCCGTAGAAGATATGACCCGACATTGATTTAGTAAATACACAGGCATATCGAAACATCAATGCAATCGCAGTTCAACAACCTCAGAATACTTGAAGTTCAATGCTGAACCGAATTAGATTGAATCGATCATGTTTCAGATACCGAATCGAATACTGAAGCTTTGGCTGTCTACGAAGCGGCGGACGGTATATGCCAGCCGTAATGTTACGGTGAGTTCGTTTGAGCGAGTGACCCACTTATGTAAGTGACTAAGCCATGGATATGGCCTTCCTTGAAGACATCAGATGGCTGAACTAGCAACCACCATCCGTCAGGCAAAAAGGGCCCACCAGCGGCCTAGTTGCAGAAACCTGTCCGCTGGCCAAGTACCAAGTGGTACTTGTGATTGTGAAGTGGTTACATCGGAAAGTAACGATTGCTGAGAGATTTTATAAAGCTAACTGCATATGGCCCATCTGGCGATAAGTGGTCATTTGTATTGGTAAAGCTGAATTAAATCATGTATGCATTGGTTGATGACCACACCATACTCCTTGACTGAATAATAATGCTTATAAATTACCAATAATAATATAATGGGCCTTAACAAAATATGTTTATCATTATCCAATAAGGTTGCCAAAAAGAGATTGATCATAATCACACTAAACATAACCACAAAATCTCTATAATATTAATAAAAGTTATGACTTTAAAGTCATCTACAAGCTGAGTTTTTTTAATAAATATAAGAACAATAACTTTGCTAGGTTGCTCAAAACCTTTTATTTCTAACTTTTCAAGTACGTACTCCCACTTAGTATCTGACTCTTTCCCCAAACTTATAGACAATACCTAAGAAAACACCGGACATATCCACCAAGCACGCATATCTCAGTCGTAGACGGAAAACAACGCTGTTCTACTTCCGAGCGTCGACGTTGCATCAGAAAGCTGGAATATCAGTCGTGGACTCCGCTCGTGACCACCTGATAACCGTCAGCCACGACCTAATGAGCATCCCTAACGGTACAGGTAAACTAGACTACATTGTACATAAGACTTTTTTCACAAGCTATAGGAAAACCGGCCCCAATTTTACCTAACATACGCAGTGGACGGTGTAGCACGACCACCTAATAGTCTCTTTAAAACTATTCCAAAAAAACTGACGCCGGTACAAAGCCCAATTTTATAGCAAACGCATAAAAAAACATGGGACTTATTGACAGCCCACACTGTTGGCCGTGGGTTCGATCCCAAACGAGTAAAAGCCGTGTAAAATATCCGCCAATATTTATTTATTAGACCTAGATGCACTATCAGATCAGTTCCTATTTCTCGATATCTAAGTAACGGTTGTCTGGAAGAGATCACTACGTGCGATAAGACCGCCGATTATAGGACAATGCTAATGTGTAACAACACTCTTAGTGTATATGGTATACTGTCGATGCTGTACTCAATATAAAGCTCGTATTAATTTTATCTAATGTCAGAATAATAATGTAATTACAATTTCTTTCACATTCCAACACAAAATCCCATGAAATATCCACCTGGGGATCAAACAATTGCTCAATTAGACAATATCAAGCATAAGGCAGATCGCCTCATCAACTCCGACACCATGGGAAGCTTTCAGCCATTGTGGCTTGCGTTCGATTGTTCCCTTATCAAACTCATTGCTCTACATTTTATGAGATCGTAGACGAGCGCCCGCGACTTTGTTCGCGTTTTACATTAGTGTTAGAAATAGCATAGAATACTAATTTACCTAAGTTCTTCTTCTCGTGTTACTAGTTTCTTTCGAAACAGTGTGGTGAAAGTAATAAGTGAGAGGCTCGTTTCGAGCACTTGACACCATCCCTACTAATAGAGATTAAAAGTACGCAGACGAAGTCGCGGGTACCAGCTAGTATTAAATAACTTATTAGGTTGTAAACAACATGTTGAGTTATAGTAGTACTAGCTGGTGCCCGCGACTTCGTCTGCGTACTTTTCGCAATAAAAGGTAGCCTATGTCCTTTCTCAGGGTCTAAAGGTTGTCTGTGCCAAATTTCATCAAAATCGGTTGAGAGGTTTAAGCGGGAAAGCGTAACAGACAGACAGACAGACAGTTACTTTCGCATTTATAATATTAGTTAGGATGAGTATATTTGCCTGTGCATTTGAAGTCGGCTTTTTCGTAAGAGTTATTTAATGAAATTAATAACCAAAATACAAAACACGGAGCTATGTAGGTATTTACTTAATAAGATGAGTAGGTAGTTGTTTAGGTAAACAAAATGATCACATCATATGCGTTGTATTTTGGTGACCACATAACAAACACGCAAACATTTTAGACAAACGATGCCGTGCTAAGTATGTTAAGTAATTTTATACTAGCGGCTTGCCCCGGCTTCGCACGGGTGGACATTGACCCTCGCCTCGACCGCCCCACCACTATCAATAGTTTTCGCAGCGAACCCGGTGTAAGAAATATTTTAGGTATTTTTTTACACATTGGGTTATACTATTAGAGTTTTAGTAAGGATCCCAATTTTTTTGTTAATATGATATAGTTTATGTCCACCGGTGATAGTGTGGCTTCCCAAAAGTGAAAGAATTTTTAAATCGCCCAGTAGTTTCGGAGCCTAGGTTTCCAATACAAACAATATTTTTTTTTTATTTAAAATATTAGTATAGACGTAAGTGAATATCATGATTAAAACTACTTAGTAGGTAAATAAACCGCACAGACATTGAATACAAACATAATACCAATAAACAAGCAATATTCGGATGAGATCACTAATCTTTGACAGTACTTAAATGGTCATGGTCATCGAACGACTAGCTCGATGATATATGAAGCAAAAACTTCGAAAATTACTATGAGAACCGACGGATGATGTGGGAATGAACATTGATATACTGAAGACGAATATGGATAGACATTTATTTATTTCCTTTTAAGCATATGAGGTTGAACGAAAGTTGAAGATTTTTTAGTCGATGTAGTGGAGTTAGGATGGACACGCCTTACAAATTCTATTAGAATCGTTGGTGTAAAGTTTTGAAAAAGGGCAATGTGACATCTAAAAGCTTGGGTTTAAGCGTAGTATCCAAATTCCTTGGGTTTGAAGATATTGAATGATATGTGTCCAGAGTTTGGATCAGAGAATCATAGGATCAAGGAGGCTAGCAAAAGAGCAGCCCATCCGTTGGTTATGACTTATGCACACACAAATTAAATCTAACACCCCAAAAAATAAGCATTGTCACTACATAGTATAAAACAAAGTCGCTTTCTCTGTCCCTATATCCCTATGTCCCTATGTATGCTTAAATTTTTAAAACTACGCAACGGATTTTGATGCGGTTTTTTTAAATAGATAAAGTGACTCAAGAGGAAGGTTTACATGTATAATACATGCATGATATGTGCACCCGTGCGAAGCAGTGGCAGTGGAAATAAATTAAAAAATGCTTACTTATATTTGCCTTGCCAGAAAAAGTAACTAAAGTCTTACATCAATTTTTTCCCATACAAGTGATGTCATTCTTTGAAATCAAATTCGCATTTCGAGATGCATTAAACTTATCTATATGGAAGCTAACGGAACGCACAACTCCGTGGGAGTTCTGTTGTCCTGGTACCGACACTCACTGCGGGAACTAATGTTTACATTAATCATGAGGAAACTTCACATGTGGGTGATAAATAACTGGTGGAATCACGCGATTTTATTTTCTTGAACATAATTATTATTCCTGTCATAATTTTCTTCAAAACAAATCATAGCTGACTCTTTGATTATATTATATAATCAAAAGGCTGACTTTACAATACACTTAAAAAGCATTTAAAATTATGTCACTTGACCCTGGCAGGATTGCCTGTCGAATGACGGACAGGTGACATAAACGGAGCGCAGAAGAAGAAGTAACATCGAAGCAACATAGCATTTTCATTTTAATTGTTTTTCTAGTGTTATTTTGAGTTGTGCTGTGTAATTTTGGTGGTATTTTAACCAACATTACTTGTGGTCTTAGCATAAAGTGTAAGCATTTGAAATGAAAGTGTATTATGTGATATCGTGATTTGACCGAAAATGTTTTAAATGTTTTGAAGAAACCGCCACCATTTTCTTCAAAACAATTGACTGGCTCGACTTTCGACTGACGTGACTAGAAACATAGCAAAGAGCATATAATCTCTATCACTTGACACTGGCAAGATTGTCGATAGACAGGAGCCCTAAAAAAAAAAAAAGGAACATAAATTTTTATTTTTTTATAACTTTTTGCAAATTTACAGGATTTACAAATTTTAGGAAATGTTTTCTTGGGTTATAGTCCTGACTTAATAATCAAATTTAATAACTTGAACTTTCATTAGAAACTCTATAGGATATCATAAATTTCGATGCTAATCAAACCAATTCCAAAACGTCCAATAAAGCGGAAATTCGAGTAATAAAAACAGTCAACTACCTACTTTAACCTCAAATGATGACATCAACATATTCTTTAAAACAGTAAAATACCAGTTTATTCCACAATATGTTACTGTTATTTTGATGTTCTTAGAATTTCTCAGACAAAATTAAGACGTTTGAGTGTGTAATCCCAGAAGCGAGATTTGCAAAATAAAGATGCGTAACTTGCGGCCGCCGGTGGCTTCGCTAGCGGTGAATTAATTAATTGTTAAAGTTTATTCGGTTTGTATTGAAAGGTTTACAAAAAATACGTTCTAAAACTAAGTTCACTTATTAGTTTTTATAGTGCTTACTACGCTCCCGGAAATCACAATCTTTGTGATTTCCTTGAGTGTAGTAAGCACTATAAAAACTAATAAAATTGAAATTAAGCACCGTGACATCTCTTGTCGATTCAACTGAATGCAACTTCGGTTATCGAGCAGGACTCTTGATAGTATAAGTTTTGACTTACCTATACATAAGTTTTGAATTTCCTGTCAGATGGAGCCACGGTCGCATAAGTACCGTAGTAACATGTCCTAGAGTTATTCGTCGAGTGTGATTTAGAGGTCCGGTGGCGCAGTTGGTAGCGCAGCCCCGTATCAAAGGGAAGGTCGCGGGTTCAAACAATTAGGTTAGGGTTTGCAAACAATTAACAACAACTTAGGTGATTTCTTTTTTAGCATTTATATATTTGCATTTATATGTTATACCCAGTTTCAGATCATGTTTAGAGATAAAAAGTAACCTATATGTTGATCCATGTCACGAACTAGATTTCTTCCAAGTTTTATCCAAATTGGTCCAATGTTTAGCGTGATGAAACATCAACATACAAACAACGTATCTTTCGCATTTACATATTAGTATAATAGGATTCAAAATCTGTAAAGTATATAACTGTTGCCCTAGTTGATACTTAGTGGTTTAAAGAAATTTGTAAATAATCCGATTGCAATATATAAACTTACTCAAGTTTCAAGATGGCGGCAGGAAGCCGGCAGGTGCGCTCGCACATGACATTACAGTGCGCGTGCGCAGCCGTGCGTTAACGTGAACTTACCGGTACAATATGGTTTAGTGGTGCTGTTTCTCTTAGTCAATCTGTGATATGAGGGTCCCTTTTGACCCTCAAGACACATACAACGGTCATTTACTTACATTCAACTATATTTCGTAGGTATGTACTTCTTAAAAATCCTGCCTCGGAACAAAGTGTACGATCTGCAGAAACTGGTCACGCTGGTCTAGGTGTTTTATATGTATTATAAAAAATATCTATCTATGTAAGTATATAATGTATTAAATTGAGCAGCTCACTTTGGGGCTAGATTGCTAATTGCATTTGTGCTTATTTTGGTGCTGTGTGGATTGTCCAGCATTATTTATTCATTTATAAAACTTGCTCAGAACTTATATTTACTTTCATTGCGATTTTTCTTATATAAGTTCAGTGACTTAAAATGAGCGAGCGAGAAGTACCGACACCCTGGGCCGAACGAAAGTGTCGGTTCCGTCCTAATAACCTGCCGGCTCTAGAAAGGGCTACTGTGAGAGTGACATCACACGATACTCAAGATATCACTTTCAAACAACATGCAAATGTACATGAGTTAGCTATAGTTGACTTAACTGAAAGTTCTGATGAAAGGTGTGACTGCTACCAAGCTAGGTAAGTCTTAGGCCGGTGCCGGATATGTATGAACTTATGTGATCACTTAGCCGCACGCTTAGTGAGGCACGAGAAAAACTCTTCACTGTCTCGTACCTCACTAAGCGTGCGGCTCAGTGATCACTTAAGTTCATACATATCCGGCACCGGGGTTATAACAACACCATGAATGTATTTTTTTTTTATACAACTAGCTGATGGAACAAGCAGATGGCCCACCTGATGTTAAGTGGTAACCATCACCTATAAACAAAACATTGACCCGTAGGTCACGCACAACAGGAACGTGCCCTACGATGCACTGCCCTGCGTCCATCAACTTGAGGCATACAGAAGAAGGTATTTGTTTTCAAATAAAGATAAAGATCAAACAGAATGTTCTTCTTGTCGTGTTACTAGTTCTTTCGAAAGAGTGTGGTGAAAGGAGTTCAAGTGCACCTCAAAGAGGCTCCTATTGAGCATAGACATAGACTAGTACAGTGCGCATACATTTATGAAATTAACAACTCATTGGCTTACGACCGGCTTTGAACCCATGACCTATGCCAAAGAATGGGTAAAAACAGCATTACGTGAAAAAGCATAGAATAACTAGAATTTTTGTTATGGCTTAAACAAAGCCTTAATAAAAAAGAGTCCAAGCTATACGAGCCCAAGGATAAGGACCCTACCTACGGCAATAAAAATGCAGTAGAGTAGTTACTGTAGTAGTCTCTGTAAGATTGTGATTACGACGGGCGCACCCAGCCGAATCGCCGCTTCGTGATCGTATACACTTGGACTGTTTCTTTGTGCCTGCGAAATTACTTCGGTACACCAGTAGTTGACATGACAGTAAAGATGAAGTAAAAGATTTGTGAATTAATCTACATCATTATTCTAATCGTTTTTCCTGTCCTAACAATATAGTTTTTTGGAAAGAATGTGCTGAAATATTAAGAAAAAAAATAATAAGAATTTTTTTTATTAAGAACGCCTAGGAAGCTCCTTTCTACACCCAAAAAATAATATCATATACGTTAGTATATTTAAAAGATCTTTAAAGTAGTAATCACTATAAAACTCATTAAAACAAAAAACATTTATGTTTAAGTCTGCTTATACCAATAACAAGAAAGTCTTCTGCAGTTTTCATATCGATATCTTAATCTATTTTCTGACTCTCCTCATTTCTGATGCAAATTGCATTGCACATTCTCCGCGATCTCATGCATCGTTGCTAGCAATGATTGCTGTTGTGTGTGGACCTTGGGACTCTGTATTGTTCAGGCCCATTGTGTTTCAGAGATTTCATGTGCTCTTAATTCTCTGGCGTCATATTCATTAACCTCTATCTTAATTCCAGCTCTTTTTATGTACAAGACATATGATTTAATCAAATAAGTTAAAATTATTACAGTCAATGTATTGTTCAGTTTCCTATTGTCTTTCCAG
The DNA here is from genome assembly GCA_963576535.1 of Plemyria rubiginata. NCBI lineage: Eukaryota > Metazoa > Arthropoda > Insecta > Lepidoptera > Geometridae > Plemyria > Plemyria rubiginata. Next base: position 7,104,117 of record OY754929.1, read on the forward strand.
TGATTTTATATGCTCCTAACACTCTGGCGTCATATTCATTAACCTTAATATTTACACTCTTTTCTCTCTTATTGATAATCCCTGCCATTTTATAGCGGATCTATAGAATAGAGTATTCTAGTCACTGTCACACACACCAACGAAAATAGAGCAGATTTATTAGTCTGATAAGCTATTGGCGCGTTCAGCGACCATTATAAATAAGGACCTTTTTCTTTACAAGACATTTTGTTATTAGTAAACATACAGAAACTACTTTAAGTATTTATCGATGACCTATAGGTACAAATCGTCATAACCATATCAGCACAAATATCATTAAGGTCCAAAAAAGTTAACCGACTAAAAAGTTTGAATATTATGAAAAGCAAACTTTTTAGAAGGACTTTTTTTGGTTTCTCACCGATTACTATGAATCATAAACCGACCTCCATACTCACAGATTTTCCCTGCGGCAATCATTTATGTGTGACCATGTAAAAACTAACCGACTCCCAGCACATAACTCACATCTCACGGCCAATTGACCACATAAGTTAAACATGCAACACCACGCCTTCCTTCCTTGCACTAATTGGAGAAAACATAGCATTATCTAATTCTCTCATTATTGTGTGCTAATCTAAACCAAGAGTACAATTTTTGATTAAGCATTTCTTATTTTCGCTTTCAGATTTTTAATCACAGCACGAAAGTTTATTGGAACTTTTAAGTAACTTTTACGTGCCAGTGGTACTCTCAAACGGTTTCTGTCTACTTCTGAACGGTGAAAGAAAACATCGTGAGGAAATCGTCATCTCGACAAACAAAGTCCTAAAATATGTGACAAGTGCTCGAAACGAGCCTCTTTGATGTGCACTTAAAAATCCTTTCACCACACTGTTTCGATAAAAATAGTGACACGAAGAGAACTAGTAACCTAATAATAACTTTATCGAGTCATCAGAATATAGTGACCATACTCGTCTGTCATAGTGACCCATATGTAAACCATAAGCTATCTTACTAAAAGTAAAAACGAAGTAAAAAGTTTCGCTGATACAAAACCTGTTTGCTAGGCTCGTACTTCTGAAAAACAATGGCGGTGACTGTGAGAATGGCATCCACCTGCTTCTAGACACACAGATGTAGACAACGCATGAACTTAGATGAAGAGGCCTAATGGCGTTCCCTAAATCGAAGACGCACTAGCATTTCGAATTACTTGAAGGAAACCGCCACCATTGTCTTACTTTAGAAACTTAAATTACTACTTAAATTACTTTAGACTGACTTCCTTCAAGTATTTTATCAAGTTAACATGACCTTTACAAGATTGTATGTCCAATGACAGACTATACTTACTAGACTAGACTTATAAAATAACAATCAAGGAATGCTAGTTGACATTTCAAATAACAGACGAAGTACAAATAAAGACTAGGTTAGTTGACCGAGCGAGCGAAGCGAGCGAAGCGTCTCAGTTTCCACATTGGCCAAAAATGCGTTTGTCCGGATGTCTGTCTGTCTGTCTGTCTGTCTATCTGTTCTCCTCTACAGGTCGCATTTTTCAACCGATCTGGACGAAACTTGGTACACAGGTTATATGACTTATTAGAATTTTTTTGTCGTCGGGGATTTTTGATTGGAGGGGTACTTCCCCCAAAAAGGGGCAAAAAAGGGGGCTATTTCATATACTGAATATTTCCTCCAAATGAGATCCGATTTCGATTGTTCTTTTTTTATTTGAAAGGTAGTAACTATAAGTTGGTCTCATAAAAGTTTGGTGAAGATCTGATGAGGATCTTTAGCATGATGAACGAGATAGCTCATCAAAAAATCGACGGGTTTCAATCAAATTTGAGAGAAACACTAAGGACCTCATTCTACACAAGATGATTAAAAAAAACAATAAAAATCAATAAAATCAAAAGAATCAAAAATCGGAAAAGTTATATCTACCTACCGCTAAGCCACTGAATTGCTCACTTTTAGTGTGCTCGCGAGGTCTACCAGCTCACAGAGCCACTAGTGTAATAAATGTTAGGGCAGATGCAAATCGTAGTACATCCTGACATTATTAAAGTTATTTCAAGAGTTGAACTTTAGAATGCATGTATTGTTGTGCAATCGATACTTTCGATCTTTGCAATTATACAGGTTAATAACAACTTGCGGTTTCATCAATACGCAGCCGAAAGATGAACAGATTGAATCGATTTTATGAAGAAAAAAAGACAACGCGTTGTTTTTTGTTTTACGTTTTAAAATCAAACAATAGTGATAGCAGCGATTACTTACAATAAAAATAACGTAGAAATTAAAAAGAGAATATTAAAATATTTCGTGGGGCGCGTTTCTATAGTGCGTGACTTACGAGGCAAAATGTTTTACCACTTATTACCTGGTGGACCATCTGTTTGATGCAGCAGCGAAATGTAAAAAAAAGATAGAAATAAAATTTATTTATTTATTTAAAACTTTCACACAAAACAATATAGTGCTAGGAGGACTTAATGCTAATAGCATTTTCTACCAGTCATCCTGGGCGTGCAAAAAGATGGTGTGGCGTGTTACTAAGTATTTATGAAACTGTTTGTTTAAACATTTAATAGAAGTTATATATACATAATATACATAATGTCTATATTTATACTAGAATAAGAAGGAAGTTAACTACTTGCTATAAAACCTAAACTATTAAACATAGAATACAATACATAATATGATAATATTATAAAATTTAGGGATCGAATATCGACCTAGACTAGATAGAGCATAAGGCTTACTAACGGTGGGGGTAGACATTGACAGTGTTGTTATTAGTCCAATCAAGTGCAGTTTTAGCCTTCCAAACTTTAAAATGACATCAGGAATTCGATAATTATCAATCAAAGCAACCTTGCGATCACGGAATTGAAACATTAGCGCGGCAAATGAATTATAAAATGCATATTCATAGACAAAACATAGAATCAATCAACTAGCTGGATAGTACAGTCAGCTGCACTAGATTATAAACAGTTTATTAGTTATAGAATGGACATTTACAGGGTAAAAACTCAAAGATAATGAAATCTGTTGAATAGGAAGAGAAATAATTATTTAATTTGGTTTGCTATACTTATTTATAATTCGTCTCTAATACATTTTTGTACAGCTAATTGTACAGTGTCAGGGCAATTATATTTGACTTTTATTTAGTAGGAGAATTTTAACAGAAGGTAACAAAGGAGTTTAGATAAAATATTAAAATATCAGAAAAATCTCTAAGGTACATTCGAGTACATTAATAGTTTAGAAACATTTGAATTTGTTCCGATGGTCTGGGTGTTTTCTATGTATAATAAAAAATATCTATCTATGTAAGTATATAATGTATTAAAAATATATCAGTTATCTAGTACCCATAACACAAGCTTTGAATAGCTTACTTTGGGGCTAGATAGTGCTGTGTGGATTGTCCAGCATTATTTATTTATTTGTTTTGGGAGCATAGATGTTAGTTCTCTGTCTACATGTTATTATCAATTGACATTACTTACGTATTTAAAAAAATATACCATAATTGCTTGTAAGTAAATTAATTGTATGCAGGTAAGTAACTTATGTCTATATGTGACGTTTTTTCAGTACCATATTGGCCTGACAATTTATCCATCTCTATATTTCTATGCAAATAGTTTTACCCACCTAACGAATTGCGCACGAGTGTATGACCTGTACAGCCTTGATGACGTCATTTCTGATGATAGAACCTGTCATATTGTATTTGCAGAAAAATATGAGCGTGTTCATCGTTTTAGTTTCAAGAGATTTGAATTTCCTTCCTTTTGAAGACAAGTGAATTATTGTATTTCTAACAATACAGGTATATCGTGTTTGCTAGAATAATGTCTAACAGTGTAAAAAAATACGTACGTATAGGTATGTACTTAGGTAAGGTCCTACAACAGACAAAAGAAAAGAATTCAAATTAAGAAAGTCTTTTGTTTTTTTTTTACAGAGACATTTATCATTTGGAGAAGGTTTTTATGCAACTCAAGTTCGCAGGCAACAGTGCAACTAACATTCTACCAGGGCCACTAAAGAGTACAAAATGTCGGGTTAAATCTTACGAGCAGAAAGATTAATGTCGCCCAACGAGGTCAGTACAATGCCATATGAACTAAGATCACGATCCGAGCTCTATCCAAAGACAAAATCTCTAATCGATCTCCATGTTTGGATTCGTTACGAGGCACCTGGTTCCAAGATTGCAGCTTGAATTTTTTTTGTACTACGTGCTGATGAAGCAAGTTAAAATGATGTGGTAACCATCACCTATACAAAGCATTACCACGTTAGTCACGCGTGATTGGATCGTGCCCTACAATGCACTGCCCTGCGTCCATGAAATTGAGGCATACAGTTGTTAAGCCTCATGTGTTTGTAATATCACCGGCAACCACGCTCTTCAAATCGAAACACAACACAGGAACGCTGCTTAGCGGTAGAAAGTGCCATGGTCGTAGTACTACCCCGGACGAGCCCTTCAGAAAGAGCTCTACTACTCCTAAGAGAATTAGGACGAAGAATGGAATACTTAGTTCGTGACCTGGAAATACAATACAAAATAAATCCAGTCACGAAAACCGTAGCTCTCACAAAGCAATAAATCTGTTAAATGCGCCAAATGACCCAAAACTTACAAGTCGTGATAACATTGCGATTATTCAAGTGTCTACCTTAATTACACCAACCGTTCTTAATACGGTAAACGGTAATTCCTACGTTTGTATAGCATTAAGCTGACAAGCTGATCTCTATTTTTCACTCTGTAATAAGACTTACGTATGACTAACTCAAAGGACAGAGGAGGCTGGCAGAAAATGAAGGGGGCCTATTATACGTAGTACCGGTACCCAGCAGTGGGTGATACCGGGCTGAGATGATGTCTGATAAATCTCTTCAGTATTAGTGGGAAACTAAATTTCCCCTTAGACATCCTCAAAGAACCTTGTACGGCCCAAGGTTCTGAGGTGATATCTATCATGCCTAGGGCCAAATACGTGAAACTGTTTATGTAAAAGTAAATGATTTAAATTCGTCGTTTTACCTTGACTTTTCTTGGAAGAGACGATGATTCCATCTCAACATGTCTATAGTGCTCTGATCGGTGTGTCTCCCGGGGATATGAAGGGGACCTCATATCCTCAGCCGAAGCCTTCTCCTCCCCACGCGTGAGCGTCGTCACTTTCCTCACTATCCTGGTCGTGATCCTCCTCTGCCCCTGTTCGTCTTTCTTCGAGATCTTCGTCGACTCCAACGAGGAGCCGAGGACCTCGGTCGACAGCCGCTTGTTCGTGTGAATCGCCTGCAGTTCGGACACTCCTCGCCCTCCAGCCGAGGTCGGCACAGCCAACGCGCTCTCTCCATCGTATTCGAAATGCGTCTGATTGCCGTCATGGACGATCCTTCCGTTGTACTCCTCGCGGTACGAGCCAGAGCGAGATCTGTAGCTCGTCCTTTCTACTCCTGGATAGTTCCCATCGTAGACGGTCTCGTGTCTCGTCAGTCCGTCTCTCAAACTTCTGGGGACGGACGCGAGGTTCAAACTCGTCGTGATGGGGGATCCTACGGGCGACGGAGTGGACTTTTTGAGGCTGGATTTGAGAGGCTTCGTGTCATCTCCCTCTAACGTTCCTTGGACGAACAGCCGCTTGCTGCCGCCCTCTTTGACGAATCGATACATGGACATGGTGCGGCCTTATAGGCTGAGGTGATGCATGCTAGATGGCTGTACGATTACGTTATTATAGATTCGATGCGCGTGGCCGATAGAGTACAGGTGACAATGCTCGGTGTAGTTTCCGTGAGTAAGCTACGAATAAACAGTCATGATAGCGCAAATAGTCGAGCAAATACTCTCTTAAAGATAATGGTGTCATGATGCAGTGTTTTTATTAACTTATATGAACCAACTTTATTTTTACGTACTTTTAGTCAAGAAGCTATACCAGGGTTAATAAATAAGATCTCATTATTTTGTGTCGTGCTACTGATAAATAAATGACACACTTCATTACAGAATTCATATGAATTAATACAATCGCCGGTCTTAACGCTGAAAGCGGTTTCCACCTAGATTACTGTTGATATTAAAATAATTGAAGTAACTCTGAACAATGCTTTAGTCAAGAGGATCAGAATCAGCTAGTTTATAAGACGTTCCAAAATTTTCCTTGTGATTTTATTTGATTTGGCGGTCTTCTGGGAGACTTCTGGGAGATTATAGAAAGGTCCTTCTCCAACCCAATCTTGAGATTGGGTGAGGATTATTTGGATGGAAAGAGAAGAAAAAAAGGTTTGATCGTGGTGGTGACCTCACCACCACTTTTTTTCTTACAAACATATTATAGACTCAATATTATGAACAGTGAAATCATGTGTTCATCTACACGGTACGTACTTTCCCTTATTAACACTTTAAAGGCACTTCAGAAAGTGACCGAAGTTCTTGTTGAAACTAAAAGTAGTGTGGTAACCGCGTCCAAGGTACTTGTCTATATAAGGCCTGCTTGGGCGTACATGGACAAACCTTCCGGTGGACGCGAGCCTATGCTTAACTTGGACAGACGACCGACGAGGTACAATGCGGAGGTAATTTCTATAACAACCTCAACAGTCAGAGGTGACATTAAATATTACCAACATAAAAAACAAAACTGTTTTGTTTGTGGTTGGGTCATTTTCAACAGATAGTATCTGTAGTGTTGGGCTCTGGACTTGGGGTATTGTGAGGCCGAATTCGGGATTTCTCAATATTTATCTTAAAAACTCGATAACTGATTTTCATTCACCGATTTCAAATAAATTTTGATCAAAATTTCTTTCCATTTAATTTTTTTTTATGTGAAAAAATTATAAATGGCTTTTTTTATATCAACCATGTAAATTGACAAACAATGCATCAACGAAACAGAATGTGGTTAAACTTGACCCGAATGCCGAGTACATATGACTTACATAACTACTGGTATCACACGTTGAGCATACAGACTGGTTGAATGGACCTACCAGCGTCAGCGATACTTTGGACCAAGTTATTTGATATTTTTCTAGGTGACGATATCATATTTTTTACACATCTTTTTTTTTATCCACAATCAAGATATTATGCTATAGAATAACAATAGTCTTTGGTTTTTATCCACTGGTTTTCGTGTCAGTATTCGATAAAAAAGTGATTTTGTTTCACAAATTAATAAAAAATAAAAAAACTAGATCAATTCGAAATTCAAAGTTCTGCGCCTGTAATTTTTCAGAAGGAGGCGCAGATACTCATTTAAATAATAGCCTAGTAACGATGACATAATTTGACACAAAAAACTGTACTTTTTATAATTTGTTTTGTAACATACATCATTTTAATGGTAATCAATTGTGCAATGCGTGGGTGGGATATAATTTTATGTATTTTTTGCGAGGGTGTTAAGGAATTCAATGGTGACGCCCACAGTATCGGACCTTGTGTATCCTTGTATGGGGATGACATTTAGAATGTAATTGTCGCTTTGATTTTAATAGCTGCTTGATATTCACGATGCAGTATAAAGGAAGTCCGTAGTTAAAGTGTAAGGTACTTGATACCTTACACTTTACTTATTTTGTTACTTTAGATTTTAGGATTTAAGAAAATACGCAATCATGATCGCTATCATCAAACTCGATAGATTTCAGACCTCCAAATGTATTGGGTTGTTCTAATCAAACATAATAGTTCAAGATGCATCTAAAATGTAAGGGTAACTGTAACTTGAGATGAATAACATAAACCCCATACTTAAAACGTAACTCAAATTTAAACATTAGGCTTACTACTCGTTGCCCATTAGTAAGAGATGTTAAACCTTCAATTACGATTTTATTATGTTTAATTTAAAGTGTTGCTTGCAAGAAATCGCTTTCCGCGATAAGTCTGCCCATTATCAAGACGCCTATATTTATGATTTATCGTTGCATGCTAAAAGTTTTTACGAGATTATAAATACTTATGGCAATTAATCAACGTAAATCATAATTTTGATCTTTTTTTTATACAACTACCTGATGGAACAAGCAATGGAAGAGTCTAGCCCCCGGTTTCTGAAAGCGCGATTTTACTAGGTACTTTATAACAACCAATGCAATGCTTTGATACCACTTAACATCGGGTGGGGCCATCTGCTTGTTCCATGAGCTATTTATATATAAAGAAACTCGTATTAAGTAGGAATAGCTCGGTATGTCTATAAAACAACGCATAATGCACTTAATAATAATAAAGGCTAGTGATGCGAAACATCAGGTTTTTGTTTACTAACTGACCCTTGCTCAATCAGCTGGGAAAGGGGGATGTCATGTGAAGCCAACTGGATATCCGTTGGTTTAGTGCAGAATAATTATTCAACAAAACAGGATTTTTGGATACTTTAACAAATAAGATAATAATTAAAAAAAACATGTTTTCTTTATCTAATAATATCAATCAAAACGGTCTTTACTTCTTATTCTTTATATTAAATCTTAGTTTGAGATAAATATGTTTTTTGCATTGCAAGTTATTTTCTTAAGTAGGTCCTTCAGTATTTAAAGGAAATTTTTTGTTTACAACTTTGTAAAAGCGTAAAACCGAAAGCTTGAGACCAGATTCGTTGTTTACAAACATTATTAGTGCGATGTGTCAAAATACCAGTTTGTCATCCGTCATTATGATATTATACATTCAGTGACAAATTCATGATAAATATACAACTTTATGTTGGTCAAGATCAAGATTGGCCGAAAAAATTGTAGATGACATCACGCTATCATAACTTCAAATCCGTTTCGCATACTGATCACTTCCTAACATGTTAATAAACGCAACAGATGAAGCAAGTTTTAGCAAACAATGCTCACTTGTTAACCGTTGTGAAATTTTAGCGCCAATTAGCAGTTTCAGCTGAACAGCTAATCATTTCATTCTTTAGCAAATTTTCATTACTTCAGCATTTAGGTATCTGGTAACGAAATCAGTGCCAACGAAGGATTTCCTCGAAAAATTTGCAAAAACCGTAAAAGTTGGTTAATCTGTATTGTTCTAAACCGTTACATTGTCACCGGTAAATCTATCGGTAAAGCCGAATTCGCGTGTCGAATCCTTATCGCACAACACTAATTCCAATTTCAAAACACATACACCACCAATTTGTATTTCGAACACTGGTTATGATTAGTTTGTTAGTCGTTTTTTTTTTTATAAAATAGTTCGTTCTCGTTCGAAATGTTCTTTTTTTAAATGACGCGACGCGCGCGCTACGGCTGGTAGGCTGCAGGTGACTGGCGAAGGTACGTTACTGTAGTTGGATCGTGCCTGTGACGCCGTGACGGCGGTAAAATAAGTTACTTCGTACGTGGGATCATGATTTTGCACTGCAAACTGTAATGCTCATACAATGATCGAAATCGAAATTGTTTTTATTTTCAAAAACAGACTTAGCATTAACTTTGGTAGTAGCATTAAAATGTTCCGCTGCATGTTGAGTAGACAAATCTCAGTGATATCGTTTGTTGACAGACGTGCTATTGGATTGTCGTGCCGTCTACGGCATAGTTTCATTTATATCGGCCCAGCCGTAAACAGTTACCAGAAAAGGAAACACAAATAATCAACTCTGAACATCAACATAAGATTCTTTGAGGATGTCTAAGGGGGTAGTCAGAGGTACGTCGACAAGTGTTTAGTAAGTATGTAACTACTATTTATGGACGTGATCAGACTAAGATACTTTTTAAACTGGTATAGGCGCCTTATAGCCGCAGCCGACCGGATGGACCGCTAACATTAGCGGTTACAGGAAGTCAAAAAAAAATCATCATAATCTAATAATCTTAAAAACTCCCAGACCGTAGTTAAAAAACTAAGCCACGGTAAATGAAAAGATGACCTGGATTAAGCACATAGACAACACAACTCCTTTGTGATAACTTATTTCAATAATTAAAAAAAATATGACCATAGGTTCAAGAAAGATGTGCAGAATTTCCCCTCGCAACTTATGTATCATAAAAGCCTTAGCAATAAGTTTATTGCTTTGTTCTTATAGGCTTTGGTCGTGAAAGAGGGGCGTCTGGAATCACCTATTTTCAGACGTTTCAAAGTGATCCTTGCGATGAAGAGAATAAAGACCGTTTTAGATGGAGAGACTAGCTTCCACCACATGTATTGTGGTAAGTTTTGATAAATCGCAAATAACCCCGTGTCTGTGAATTGTACTACAAATTTATGGCAAAAATTCTATTAATATTATAAACGCGAAAGTTCGTAAGTATGGATGGATGGATGGATGTTTGTTACTCTTTCACGCCGGAACGGCTGAACGGATCTGGATGAAACTTGGCAGAGAGATAGTTTATAGTCTGGAATAGCACATAGGCTACTTTTTATCCCGTAGAAATACCGGGATTTAAATCTGCGCGGGTGAAACCGCGGGGCGCAAATAAGTATTAGTAATATTTTTAAAATTTTGAAATATGCGAGAGAGAGGCACATTAGCAGTTAAGATCGCCTTTTAACATCACTACATAGTATAAAACAAAGTCGCTTTCTCTGTCCTTATGTCCCCATGTCCCTTTGTATGCTTAAATCTTTAAAACTACGCAACGGATTTTGATGCGGTTTTTTTTTAATAGATCGAGTGATTCACGAGGAAGGTTTATGTGTATAATACATGCATGATATGCGCACCCGTGCGAAGCAGGGGCGCGCGGGCGGGTCGCTAGTTTAACATATTTTATAAAAGTATAAATAATTTATAATAGTCAATGTTTTACATATAACGAGGACATAAAACTGAATGGACCAGTAACTAGTGTGGGTGATGCATCATGTTCCTTCTGTCCTGTGAGCTAATTGACTTGCTAATACCTCTTTTAATATGCACAATGATATGAACTTGATTTTCTATAAGTAAGTGAAAAATAAGACACATACCTATTTAATTTTTTTTATCTTTCAAGTGTTTCTGGTACAATCTGTAAGATTATATTATTAAGATTTTAGTAGAATCTATGTAGGTTTGATAATTATTTGCTATAACCATTAAAAAGTCAACTTCGTAAATTCTCAGGCATGATAGACATTTCTAATCTATTGGTATCACAGTAAAAAATTAAAAAATATTAACGAATATGTGGTGGTGGACCAATGGATAAATGAGTAGGAAGTAATAATATGAATAATATGAAGTAGGTATAGTAGGTATATTAAATAGGTTTTATATTTTTACAAGCAATACGTATGTATTATATTTTTGATTACATTTTGCAGGTTGTGCTACAAGTAACGCCATCTATACAACGCGTTGTAAAGCTTGACCAAGCGCAGATTAACCACATACGAACCCCTGAAGACTCAGCAAGTGGCGCCACCTAGCGTCGAGTAGCTAAAGCACAAGAAAGCTTCTTGAGCTTGCAATAAATGTTTTTTTTTGTTTTTCTTACCATTACGGTCTGCCAGAGGTTCGCATGTGCAAATAAAACATGTGAGATATCTCGCATTATAAATACAGTGCTGGTGCAGAATTACGATTAAATTAGTACACATTTTTTGTTCTAGAATAATTTTTACGAATTATGTGGACCCGCCATTTCGATTGAAGTTATAACAAATTATAAGGACAAGAGTATTAGGTTAATAATATTGAAATCCAACAGGAAATAGGTAGGTATTACATTACTCTCAATGACATAGGAGATTCTTTCCCCCAAACTGCGTAACGTCAAAACGTGAGCATGGGCTTTTGCTAGTTGCGCCCCGCGGTTTCACCCGCGCAGATTGAAATCCCGGTATTCCCACGGGATAAAAAATAGCCTGCGCCCCGCGGTTTTACCCGCGCGGATTGAAATCCCGATATTCCCACGGGATAAAAAATAGCCTATGTGTTATTCCAGAGTATAATGTATCTCTCTGCCAGGTTTCATTCAGATCCGTTCAGCCGTTTCGGCGTGAAAGAGTAACAAACATCCATCCATCCATACTTACAAACTTTCGCATTCATAATATTAGTTGGATATAAGACATAACATAGGAGATACTTTGCCCTAACCATGTGACGTGACAACGCGATCTAAGCGCAAACGCGATTGAATTTGTCGTAGTGAATAACGCCCCTGATGTCAAATCACTTGGACATCAACTGAGATAGCAAGTGACTTGACATCTGATTACGTTTGCTCGAGCTTTCAGAAACCGACCAGCAAATTAGGTTTGATCGAGCTCTTAGACACCGGCCGTTAGTGTTCAAAACAGATTAAAATGAATGAACAAAGAAATATCCCACTTGTCGTACTATCTCGCAGACTGTGCCCTATACGTATTGCTGCGTCTTAGTTTTAGGGTATCACATTATTTATAATATGAAATTTCAAATCACTATGGAGAAGGCTTAAAACCGTTCAACCTGGGAGTGTAGCCCTCCACCAGTGGACCTCTTCAGGTCGATGATGATGATGATCACCCACTGCTGGGTATAGGCCTCCCTGAGGGAGGTGTCTCACTCACCACACACACAATTAACGTTGATTTAAATATTTCACTTTTTATTTCTCTGTTTTCACTCATCACTTCTTTGGCCTAACTTTGGCCACCACTCGGTCAAGGCTTTGCTCCACCGACCATCATTGCCGATGATGATTGTAACGGGTAAAATGTCGCAAAGGACCTCGAAGGTAGAAAGTGAGGGTAGGCGGGCGTAGGCGCGCCATCTGGCTCAGCCTTCCTCCCACGCGGCTGGACTGATGTCATGATCGGAAGGTTTTCGGTGGTTCCGAATTCCGATTGAATGATAAGTTATGCTACTCGTAGCTTTAGTTAAACGAAATTTGCATATGTGCCTTATGTAATGGACGTACTGAATATCACCTTAGACACCTTCAAAAATCTGGCGTTAGTATAGTGCGCGTCAACCAAAAAGAACGCTTGAAAACAGTGGAGGCGATGTGTTCGCACATACAAAATACTCGCGTCATCACACCCCTTCCCCTCCTTCCGGAGTTCTTTTTGCGTTACGCGCACTATACCTACTTGGTCCTGATATATCTGAGGATATCTACCGTGCCTGGGAATCAAAGTCGTGAAGCTGTGGCAGTTTTATTTTATACTACTCGCTGATAAACAAGCCGATGGCCCACCTGATGTTAAGTGATAGCCATTACCTATAACAAAGCATTACCTAGAAAGTCATCGGTCAGATGTTTAAAACTGAAAAGCTGAAACAGCTTCACGACTTTGATCCCCAGGCACGGTAGATATCCCCACACATCTCTTAGTACCAACCAAGTACGACTTTCAGATTCTTTAAGTGTGTTGATGACGGGTAGTCATAGGTAAGTCCAAACATTACACTTAACACATACCCACATTTTTCAGTATTCCATACGTGACAGTTTGCAAGCTCACCGCCGCTGTTAGAATACTAACTGGTTTCCTCACGATGTCGATGGGCAAGACTTAAGTGCTTGCCCTTCCTTCAAACCGAATCACAGATACGCTGATGACAAAAATAGGGATAGTGATACTTCCCCAATGATAGAAATGACAAAGCTAGCTACTGAACAAGCGCCCTAACTATTTCTTTCAATCGAATTTTTCTCAGTCAATTGTAGGGTCAGTCCAAGTGGTTCAATATGACGTCACCGATCAGATTGAAAGCGTGTGATCCATTAATGCGCAATACTAGCAATTGACCATCTGCGGATACAGCCATCTTTTTATTTAAGCTTTTATTTATCGTAATTTATTTAGCTGAAACTGTTTTTGTTGACCTCTATTTTTTGTATGGGCATAAATTTAATTACTTTCACATTACATTAAAAAAATGTTGCATTTTACTTGGATAAACAAAATAGACAAAAATTCACACCATTTATTTTTAACTATGCTGTCCAATAAAAACATCAACAAGCAAAAACAATATTTTAAACACTACTCAATCATAGATGGCGCTGGTCTGTTGCGCTGTTGAAACCAAACGCTTGGATACCATACAAATTTCCGGCAGTAACGCTATTTAACCATTTTGGCTGTATTCATAAATAAGGAGGATTTTACAGTCTTAACACTTACATAGTAACGAATGAGCAAAGCATTTTTATCTAGAACAAGCATTTTTATTTCATTTGAATCCAATTGATCCAATTCAATCTATCGATTGGAATCAATTGATCTGAGTCGATTGTCATCTAATTAGTTTCATTGATCAAATGCAGAGGCAGTATTTGATCAATTTGTCCACGAATTTGATCATTTCGAAAACCTGTGTGGCGTAGTGGACTACTGACTGAGAGGCAGCCGGTTCAGATTTAAAAGAAAATGTTTGCATTATTTGCAAATAGCATAGATAAATCGTCCAAAATGATGTGGAATGTTCGAAGCTCTTTCGCGACGTTAATTTATGACGGAATTTATATTTATTAATCAATTAATGATAACAAATATAAATGATCTGAGCAAAAATCAACACCAAGCTCGATTTTAGGTATGCGGGCGCTTTTTTTATAAATATTTATTCAATACCAATTTTTGAACGGCTCGAGAGCTGAATTAAAAGCTAATGACCACAGTAAATTTTTTTATGGCAGCAATTTTTTTATAAATGTATGCCAGCGTCACATAAATAAAATTAATATTGGTGGACATTCCATACAGCACTATCTAATTTTAGTGGTATGTATCCAACATTACTTGAGGCCCTAACTAATGAAAGTGAATTTTACATCCTAATTTGAAAGTTCAAAAAAGTTTTGCTTCAAAAAAGGCGGCATTCACACACATACATCAATCAGTTACATATGACTAACTTGACTAAAAACTTTTTAATTATTCTTGACTCTGGCAAAATTCTGTCAAAATGACAGACAGGAGCCATCGATGAGCTAAGAAGTTTGTAGATTCGTTTTCTGTCATCTATCGAAGCAACATAGCATTTTCATTTTAATTGTTTTTCTAGTGTTATTTTGAGTTGTGTTATTTAATTTTGGTGGTATTTTAACCAACATTACTTGTGGTCTTAGCACTAAGTGTAAGCATTTTAAATGAAAGTGTATTATGTGATATCGTGATTTGACCGAAAATGTTTCAAATATTTTGAAGAAACCGCCACCATTTTCTTCAAAACAATTGACTGACTCGACTTTCGACTGACGTGACTAGAAACTTATCAAAGAGCATATCATCTCTATCACTTGACACTGGCAAGATTGTCTATAGACAGGAGCCATAAAAAAAAAAGTTTGTAATCAAAACAAGTTTTGAATCGTCGACCAGTGCCACCGTGTCACTTAGGAATCAGTTAGGTATTTCATGACCTTCTTAACCCCGAGTAAGCCGACAAAGGCCGGGTCGTTGACCCCACACCCGTAACTGTGCAGCCTTCATGCTCTCTCCAAATACCTACTTAGTTCCGGGTTCTTGGCTCTGAGGAAACGTCGCGATGCATAGAATAGAATATGAGGAGCTTACTACAAAATTGTCAAAGGCAAAAGTTCAGATAAATCACAAATCACTACATACTTTAAAACAAAGTCGCTTTCTCTGTCCCTATATCCCTATATCCCTATGTCCCCATGTCCCTATGTATGCTTAAATCTTTAAAACTACGCAACGGATTTTGATGAAAACTAAAACTGAAACAGCTTCACGACTTTGATCCCCAGGCACGGTAGATATCCCTTCAGATCTCCCAGTACCAAGTAGGTACTAAATTCTTTGAGGATGTCTAAGGGGGGTAGTCAGAAATACGTCCAAACATTACATTTGGCACATACCCACATTTTGCAGTAGTTAGTATTCCATACGTGACAGGTTGCAAGCCCATCGCCGCTGTTAGAATACTACCTGGTTTCCTCACGATGTTTTCCTTCACCGTTTAAGAGCACTGGCATTGCGCACATAAATTTTTCGATAGAAAAATCCATTGGTGCACGACCGGATTCGAACCTGCGACCTTACGATCGGAAGGCGGGGTCACTCCCACTAGACCACCGGTGCTCTTTTGGATTTTGATGAGGTGGGGTTTTTTTAATAGAAAAAGATAGATTTAAGAGGAAGGTTTATATGTATAATACATGCATGATATATGTACCCGTGCGAAGCAGGGGCGCGCGGTCGGGTCGCTAGTAATTTAATATTTTTGCTATGAGTTGTTATAAGCAGCCGATTCTCAAGCCTAGTAGCGTAGTTGCGACACTCCATCAAAGTCCAGACGAGGGTGCGTTCACTTTCAATGGACCAGTCTCTTGCACCCCTATTCACAACGTTCTACGGCATCGGATACTTTGATATAAATACAGAATAACGAATCTGTTCGTAAACATTTCAATGATTTAATTTAGTCACCCATTAAAATTAATTTTGCGAAGGACCTTGATATTGAGACTGTCAAATTTGATAGTTTTCTGTCATCAAGAGCTTCTTGACTAAAAAGTTTGTAATTTATTTTACTTTAAAAGTATTAAATTTATTTTACGTACTTGACACTGACAAGTGACAAGATTGTATGTCGTATTCAAATTCCTTGGTCTGTCGAAAGACGGACAGATGCGATCAAGGAATTTGAATAAAAGTACAATCTATATTCCTTGGATGCGATAATATAATAATGTTATCTATCTGTCACCAAAGTGGGCTAATAGCTTACAAAGAAATTATAACCGCAACGTTTGTGAATAAGGTCGCAGTGTACTTGCATCCTGCACAATGAGAAAGTTCATTATTCCATAATGTGGAAAGTCATTTTGTATGATTTATTATAATTATAAAAGCTTACGAATGATGGGAATGTTAATAAACCCTATCATCTAGTACATTACGTCGTATGATGACAAAAACCAAAGCTTAGAAGTAAAAAGCGTTTTTTGATACAAGTAAGAGTCCCCGCAGACTACAAACTTTCTATCGGCCGAGAGTTTGGTCGGCTTCTTAATCAGTATGAAGATGACTTTTTTATCGGCCGATACTGAATCACTGTAATGTGCGCATCTGCATACATCTTCATACTGATTAAGAAGCCGACCAAACTCTCGGCCGATAGAAAGTCTGTAGTCTGCGGGGACTCTTAAGGCTCAAATAATTATATCCTAGAAATAGGGTTAATTAGAGAGAACCAAAAAGGTCTAAACCTCGTTCTAAATACTCGAAAGGAGCCTATTTGTGGCGCACTCAAAATCCTTTCACCACACTGTTTGTAAAGAACTGGCGAAACGACATGAAAAAGACGAATAGATTATTTTTCAATATAGATGTATTTTTTATGCTAAAAGAGTTATCGCTAAAACAACATTGTATTTAAAAAATGTTTTAGACAGATAAACAACGATTAAAATTAAAAAATCTAATATAAGATGAAAAAAAAAAGTTCTCAATTTAAAACAAAAGTGCTAAAAATATATATATTCAAGCGAAAACCCATAAAAACCCTACCTATCTATCATGTATCTTCAAAAAGCAAAAGAGCACTGAAAAGAATCTAATTGAATGGTATCTTAACTTTTTTAACATAATTTAAATTAGGTATACGTATTACAAGTTTTGGCAAAGTTTATACTTTTCTGGGAAAATATATGAAAATCAGATAAAAAGTAGGTGGTGAAAACTAGTTCGGAACTAGTTTCGGAAACTACCAATTTTGGTGAATGATAAAATGCTACTTGCTTAAAATATCATCCATCAGTATGGAACAAAATAAATGTTAATATGTACCATACATAGTAGGTAAATTATAGAAGTGTTCTTTACTTAATATGTAATATTTGTTATGTTCAGTGAGGTTAATGATAACTAAGTAGCTCTTGCTCATGCTTACCTAGATCTTTAAAACTACGAACGGATTTTGATGCGCATCGATTAAAAAAACCGCACGGTTTTTTTTAAATAGATGGAGTGATTCAAGAGGAAGAATCATATGTATCAGCATTGCACCCGCGCGAAGCCGGGGCGGGTCGCTAGTAATATCTATTATGGAAACATCGTGTAGCGAGGCGCCACTCCGAATAAGGGTAGTCAAGTCGGTACGTGTGCCAAGAGTCCACCCACACGTCATACTTATCATATTATTTGTGCACAATACCATTATTTTTTATTTATTTATTTATTTATTTATTTATTTACTTAAGGAAGACCAACAGCTTATCAAAACTTAAATTCTAATTAATATAGGTTATCAGAGAAGCCAATTAGCGGTCCTCACGTATGGTTACAGAGTAGATGAGATGAGAAACAAATGCGCAAACAAACATAACGGACTTAAGTACGTACCTACTTATAAGGATATATAAATCTATGACTTTATTTTATCTTCGTGTTTATTCTAAATTATTGCCAACTTTACTTTATTAAGTTAATAACATTAAAATTTTGCAAGCTAAATTATACCTAATACCTATGCATGCTCGCTTACCTACCTATCACTTATTTATTTAAAGAAGTCACTACTCAGCAGCCGCCGCGCCGAGCTCACACTCGTGCAAAACAAATCTATTGTCTTATCTTTATGGGTTTTATTGAATTTACTACTTGCCCGGTAAAAGAATGAGTTCTGTCTGTAATTTGTGTTGACGAATGGTATATAAAGGAGCGGGTTGTATCTCTTACGTTTG
Organism: Plemyria rubiginata; assembly: GCA_963576535.1. Classification (NCBI taxonomy): domain Eukaryota; kingdom Metazoa; phylum Arthropoda; class Insecta; order Lepidoptera; family Geometridae; genus Plemyria; species Plemyria rubiginata. Next base: position 7,122,753 of record OY754929.1, read on the forward strand.
GGAGGGATATTTAATTTAATTTTATCTAGTAAATCGGGACAATCAATTTGGTTGGATGCTATTTTGAATAAGTACGTTATGTCAGAAATGTCTCGTCTTATTCTTAGTGGCAAGAGATGAAAACGTTTGCATAATTGAAGATAGTCATCGGAGTTGTATGGAATACGTAGTTTATAACATAAGAACTTCATAAATTTTTTCTGGATCCGTTCAACTCTAGTAATATAGATACCGTACCTCGGGTTCCACAGCTGAGAGGCATACTCAAGTATACTGCGAACATAAGTGCAATAGAGAATCTTAAGTGTTTTAGCTTTTTTAAAACCAACAGAACTTCTCATTACGAAACCTAGGGCCCTGTGTGCTTTACTAACAATGTGATTTATATGTTCATCAAATAGAAGTTTTGAGTCGTGGATGACGCCTAAGTCTCGAGTTAGTTTGCAACGCTGAAGTGTTTGGTTCTGAAGTGTGTAGGTTGTGGGTAAAATATTAATCTTGCGAGTGAAAGTGGTAACCGAGCATTTCAGTGGGTTTAAGTCAAGCTTATTTAGGAGGCAGTAATCATTGAGTCGTGACAAATCGTTTTGCAGTGCCTCAGAGTCGGATAGACTAGATATTGTTTTAAAAATTTTCATGTCGTCTGCGAAACAGAGTAGATTAGAGTTGTGGAAACAGTTTCCGATGTCATTGGCAAATATCGCGAAAAGTAGGGGGCCTAGGAGGGACCCTTGGGGGACCCCACTCGGAACAGTAACCCAACTAGATATGTAATTATTAATTACTACTGCCTGCGACCTCATGTCAACGTACGATGCAAACCATCTGAGTAAGTCTCCATGGATTCCTATGTTCCGGAGTTTGGAAACAAGCGTGATGTGGTCTATTCTGTCAAAGGCTTTGCTATAATCAGTATAGACCACATCCACCTGACTACCAGAGTCCATTGCATCGGTTAGGTACTCGTTAAAAAGTATAAGATTAGATACCGTTGAACGTCCTCTTAAGAACCCATGTTGATAAGGACTGAATGAATTCTTGAGAGCAGCGTATACTTGGTTGTACACAACTCGCTCAAATACTTTTGACACAATGCATAGCTTGGAGATCGGGCGGTAGTTAGTCACTTCCAATTTCGACCCTTTTTTATGAATGGGCGTGATAAATGCTGACTTCCAGAGGGAGGGAAAGGAATACTCGGCAATGGATCTTTCGAATAATATTGAGATGGGGATAGCAACAGTTTCCGCACATCTGATCAAGAAAATGGAATGTATGTAATCAGGACCTGCCGATTTGGAGGGATCTAGGTTACTCAATAATTTAATAATTTCTGATTTATTAATTTGAATGGAGCTAATACTTGCTTGAGACTGCGACGTGTCCTGAATTTGAGATGTGGTGTCAAGATTGTGAGCGCCAGGGCTGTTCGAGAGAAATGTTGAGTAAAAATATGAGGAGAAAGTATTACAAATGGATTCACCTGTGCTAGCTGCTACATTATTATATTTGACATTATTAGGCATGCTATTTGATTTTGAGCGAGACTTGAGAAAAGACCAAAAGTATTTAGGATTTTTTTCTATTGAATTTTCTACTGATTCTACATAGTGCTGATAACAAGAATGTTCTAGATTGCGGGCTCTGTCCCGCAACCACTTGAAGCTATGTAGGTCGGCTGTATTTCTATATATTCTGTACTTACGCAAATATTTATATTTTTCTTTTATTATTTTTATCAGAGCTGGTGAATACCACTTCGGGTATACTTGCGATTTAACTAATTTTGTAGGAATGTTTTTTTGTTGTAGTGAATGCAGTACATCATAAAAATAGTTTATAGCTTCATCGAGTGGTTTATGTCTAAGTTCCACATTCCATTGAATATTCAAGATTTCCATTCCATTCCATTCATTCCATTGAATATACCAGAAACAGTACATAGTCGTCACTACCATTCGATGACCATTGGATGCTACTCATGTTGAAATCGCCTAGGACTAGGTACTTATCATCGGGGTAAGAGAGCATCATATCGTCGAGTTTAGATAAAAAATTGCTTAACTGGATCGAGAAAGAATTACCCTTATTCTGTTTACATAAATACAATACACACAAGTGCAAGGTAATTGGGTGTGCGCAACGATTCGGTACGATTGATAAAGTGAGCCACAAGTCTTCGGCAGTGGAGCTGTACCCGGGCTGCGCAGTGACGTTTAAATCTCTTCGCACCGCTATTAGTACCCCCCCGCCGCGGTCTTGCTGAGTTAGCTCGTAATCCCTGTCGCGTCGCCACACTATGTACCGGTCATCGAAAAGTTCCGAGTCAATGATACTGTCGCGCAACCAGGTTTCGGTCAGTACAACAACATCATACGAGTTTAAGCATATATTACGATGAAAAGCAGTAGTTTTAGTTCGTAATCCCCGTACGTTTTGATAGTATACGTTAAGATTATCGCCCTTACTATCCATTTTTAATGAGTAGTGATGTTAGAAACATGATAGAAACATAAAAAATTATATGGGTATACTTGTTGAGTAGAATGATGTACCCGAAAAAGGTAATTGGGTTCCCGGGGCGGGTAATAAGTAATAATAGGCAATATTGATTATGCAATTGTATTAAAGGTGACAGGTAGTTAGCGTATTTAATATGTTTACGTTGCGAAAAAAGTGAAACAAGTAGTATGCAGGTAGTTACGGCGCTTGAGGTGTGAAATATGCAGATAATAAGACAAAAGAAATGCGAGCAATTATGAAACGAGACGAGCAATGCAGGGGTGCTGAGCAGTTGGTACATGTCTAGAAAAGCTCTCCATAAAGACTGGAGACGGTAAAAAATAAGTAAGTTGAGTTGGATATGTAAGTAGCGGGTAATAGCTGAGGAAGATGAGTAAACCACGGACACAATCCAAGGCGATAATTCGAAGATAATTAGATAAAATAATCTTGATTGATCGAGGCAGATTAAATAATCTTGTTTAAATCATTTTCATTAGCAATGATAAGCACGCGCGATGTGTCGTTTTTCCGTATGTGAATTTTTCCATACTTGACCCACACGTAGCTATAGCTCTTCTCCGTCGCCAGTGATTTTGTTCTAGACAGAAGTCCTTTCACATCCGCATTCAGGTGGTCATTGACGAAGACACGATTGGAGGCGTCCTTGAATCCGATGTCCGCAGCTATTAGGTTCTTAGCTGCCCGTGCCGCTGCCATAAACTCTTCCTTCACGTATCTGTTAAGGAAGCTTACAACTATCGATTTTTCGTTAGAACCGTACAAAGGTATTCTATATATATAGTTGATCTGCGACTTTGGGAACGGATATTTGACTTTCTTGCTTACGGCCTCGATGATTGTAAATAGGTTTTCGTCTTTTTTCGTAGGGATACCCTTTACCTCAACATTGTTCTGTCGTGATCTTTGATCAGCTAATGAAAGTTCCCGCTTCAGGGCCCTCACTTCCAAACGGAGAGCATCGATGTCGGCTTGCACTGGTTCCAAGTTCGAGACCCTAGTCTCAACGACAGTCAATCTATCGGTGTGCTCCCCTATTTGGTTGCTCAGGAAGTTGTTACTGGTCTTAAGGTCTGCTATCTCGTTCTTTATAGACGATAAATCGTCTTTTATAACTCTGACATCAGAGACCAGCGTCGGAAGAACTTTGAGTTGATTTTTCATATCGCGAATTTCACTAAGAATGACGTCCAAAGCAGCCGGCTCAGGGCTAGCAGCCTTCGCTATCGGTAATGGAGATAGGGTCCTACATGAGGAACACTTCCACCCGTTTCTTCGCTCAGCTCCTAGTCTCCTCCAGCCGCTTTCCGTAATCCCAGCACAAGTGAAATCCAGGTTATTTTTACAAGAGGTACATTGCACCCCATCATTAAAATCCTCATTGCAGGTAGCACACTTCATAGCTAAGTATATAGTTAGCGAAATCTGAAGTTCGTATCGAGAGCGTGCGTACGGCCGGCCCGTGTGAGTGCTTGCGCGAGACTGTAGTGTTTATGTAGACAGGTCAGTGTCAATTCTCTTAATAACAATCACGGGCAGTTTCACCTAGTGGATCCGCGCTCACTTCGATCACTCACTTCGCCTCACGATGGCAATTCCACACGCCAAAACACGCGGTGCTAATACCGAAAGTATTACAGAATACCAAATTGAAAACTGACTGCGGATTCCGCGGTCGCCTGCAACACAAAATCATTCATCATCACTTGGGTGAACGTGTTGACGGAATAGCAGTGCTGTATGAAACAGTGCAATGTCAGTGGGTTATCGTTATGTTTGTAATAAGTTTTTATCCTTATTCGGATAAAATAATGAAGTTGTTATTATTGCCACCTCTTTTGCAACTGTGTTTTGCAAAAACAATAAATTTATTATAGGACTTTTATGAACTAGCATAAGTCCCAAGTAGGATTTATATTTCCTAAAGGTAATATTAACATCAAACGCTCTTAAAGACGAGCAGAACATAAAAAAATTTCGTCAAGTGACAACATGGATCTTAAGATAAAGACGATTTGTGTCAGTAATTTAGTTTTATTGCAGTCAAGAGATCTCGATAGGAGTTTTAAAAGACTGATTCTGGTCTAATACCTTAGCCTTTATCTCCTTATAGGACATTTTGAACTCAAGACACATAATGTCAAAAGACAGAAGTATTCAGATTGCAAAATGCATTAGAAAGTGAGCGACATTCAAGATAAGCATTTGATCTAACCTTTGCATATGATGATGTAACAAACATCTTGACATACAAAATAACGGTAGGAACCAAGCGGTAAGTTTGTTGCCAGTTCATTGATCAAGGCTTGGTCGCGTGGAACTGACAACAAGATTCACCTAATTTTAAGACGTTTCAAAGTGATCCTTGTGATTCAACTGAATCTACGAATAAATATTCGTAGATAATTACCTTTTGACTATGGACGAACATACACAATACACACTGACTAAGCAGTATTCCATCTTTTTATAAAACGTTTTCCCTCATCTCATACAACGTAATAGTGCTTATTTAATGCATAAAATTAGCGCTGTCTCTGTTTGCCGTTACGCATCGGTAAAGGATTGCAATAGTTTAAGCATAGCTTGTAGTTTGACAGATTTTTGTAGTAAGACACGATGGTTTTAGAAGGAGAGGCAGGCCAAAGAAAAGATGGATGAACTGTGTGAAAGATTTATTTATTTATTCATTCTTAGAGTCACAGTTTTCTTAGTTTTATGAATAAGAAAGGAGTGAGCACCGCAATGACGAATGATAGAGGAGAGTGGAAGAAGAAAACCCCACTAAGCGTGGGATAAGGAGAAGAAGATGATGACGTCAGTGTGTTTGTCTGTTTCTTTGTCATGTAAAGATGTGTCCCAATAGCACCATTAAGGTGATAAGTTTGTTCATTATATCGAATTTGCAATTCAAGTAAGTAGATTGTGAATGACTCATAAAATGATGTAAACGTATTGTTCACACTGCCAACTGAATTTACTTTCGCTTTTAGTAAGTTTTGAATATTTTGACAGTTCAAGGCTTACGTCAAATTTAATTGTGTTTTTTTTTAAACCCGTTTTGTATTACTGATAGGCTATGGAATATAAATACTAAAACTAAAAACAGGTTTTAAAAAGACCGGTTCTAAACTATTTTACAGACATTGCTTATGGTTATATTTCTTAACGCCACCAGAGTTTACCTAGGTAGATATGAAAGTATGAATGTGTAACCACATACCTCCAGAATACCTGATTTCTATGTCATGGCTTTGAGCGCCATAGTTCTTATAAGGATATTTAAGTTTTTATTGCTCAATCGTACATGCCTATCTGTTTTTACGTGATTCTTTTTACAAGTTCGTCTATAGGCAACACAAACTTAATATTTTTTTATTTATTTAAATAATAAAGTCTTTTAGCGAAGAATTTAAAAGAAGCGGTTAGGTAACTGTCAGTGTCAAGCTCCTGTCAAAATCAGCCGTAAGAATTGGCGGTTGGCGGGACGGCGAGACGGTGGGAAAACCAAGAGACGGAATGTGAATGGAATACCGCCTCGGTGTATCAGTGAGCCACGGATACATACCTATAACACAGGATTTTACAGATTGGAAGGTTTTTGTTACCTCTAGACTACCACAGCTTTCATGAAGTAAATAGGAAATAGAATGAAAAGTAGCCACGTCTGTTTGCAAAGACGAACTTACGCAACAGTAAGCCGATAGGCGCGATCGAGCTAAATTGGATTACTTTGAAACGGCCAAGGACGAGTCACTCATTAGAAACCTAGCAGACGGGTTCGATGTTTTTGCTAGTCCGTGGAACTGATTACGATGAAATTGATACCTTTGATTCTGTTCTCGAAACATGAAAGACAAGAATGATACATAACAAGAACTATCATAAAAAGTTCACTCGTAAGATATTACGATTAATAGGTTAAAAACGGTGGAATTTGAATTCGGACAATTCAAGTTTGGACAATTTTTAAATACCCACTAGCTTTAAATAACTCTCTAGCTAGACAAACAGTGACTCCAGTCCGGTATCAATTAAACAAAATCTCTTTTGTTCAAAAAGTGTTCGATATTTAAAATGAATAGAATGTCATAAACTTCTGTTACAAATTAAAAAGGTTTGTTCCATTTATAAAAATGTTTTTAAATAATGTGAGAAAGAAATAAAAGCAAAAAATAATAGATCCTTCGATCCTTGGTGTGCTACAAAATAAAATATGCGCAGTAAAAATTGTAGGTCACTTGAAATAAACCTAACCTACCTAGTATTTGTTGATATCTTTATAACCATCCAATTAAAATCAACAAAACGAATCCGAGATCCAATTATGATTTAAGATCAGAATCTAGAACTCGATTAGCACGAAGAAAAGAACAGTTAAAGGTCACTCACGATCTTACTCGTATAAATAGTGATTGAATCCTTTGAATTGGACTTATTACTGCTACTAACTAAATAATTTGCTGTCAAATTTTAAACATGACAACGGTCTATATGCGGCGATGACTACTTGCCATCGGGTGGGCCAATGTGCCTATCTTTAAGCCCAAATTAAATAAAAAAAAAATTATTTTGCATAAGTAGTCGATATAAAGAACGTATAAACTAACCTATATTGAGATTGAAGTATGTGATTTAAGTATTTAGCCACGATTAAATCTAAACTAACCTGGAAGTGCAGAATTATGGTCCATATGAGACCGAGAGTCAGCTTAGGGTTGCCATCTACGATATCTTCAGCGCGGATGTTGACGAGCTTGATCTTCTTGTAGCGGAGGAAGTCCAGTGCCATCTGAACATTCTGCAGCATGTGAAACCGCATGCGGCCTCGCTCGCGCGGCTGGAATTGTAGAATGGGATGGTGAGATAGATATAGGTAGGTAATAGGTATACGGTGTTTTTAACATTGTGCGCTTAATCTTGTCGTGCCCCTCTTTTCTAACGAAATCATAGGAAAAGGGTGATATACAACTTTTTTTTGATAATGGTAACCATCACCCATAAAAAAGCATTGCCTTGTATGTAACGCACGATAGGAACGTGGTCTTACATATACAGATGTGCCTGTAATTTCACCGCCAAGCAATCATTCCCTTCAAACTGAAACATTAACGCTGCTTGACGGCAGAAATAGGCGTGGTGGTATTACTTCCCCGGACGAGCCACACACAAAGCTCTACTACTTTAACCCGCACCCCTTAATTCCGAACTGATTTAAACCTCCGATAGCAGATATGCTGTTTTGATAGATTAGCGCGGGGCGGAAGCAATCGGTGGATTAATTGATAGGGGTTGGGGGTAATTTGAAAGCTTCTGACATGCCGGTGTGAAGCGGGGGCGCGAATTTACAACTAAGATTGAATTTTACGAACCATGATATGGATTATACATTAGTTGTTAGTTGTTTTTATAAATTTGGTAAACTCTATTCTGTACTTTACTTCTTTACTATTTGGGATCGGATGGTTAATCTAAGTTCTTATGAACAAGAGGACCTGTAAGATTTAATAGCAAAAGAAATAATTTTGTTATTTGTCTCGTTAAAGCAGCTTCAGGAGCAGGTAACCTAAAAGTCATATTTACTCACATATCTCAAAATGCACAAACTGAACAGGTACAATAAATGCCATCAAAAAATATTGCTACTCGATATGGGGTCTACTTATAGAATGATATTATTTTGATTATGAAACAGTAACAATTTACAGAAAATCCATACGTCATATAATCACAAAGTTTAGAGATTCAAGAGGTACACAATACAGATCAAGCTAAACAAAGCCAAAGAAAAATTACACTTACTACGAGGACATAAAAGCGAGCAGTGTATCGCCTGATGCGTATCCATGTAGAAAACCAATAAACATATATATTTACGTTGAACGCGTTAATGGCCAAACAAGTTCCATATCTTATGAGCCTAATTAAGAACTAGTTGGTTATGTCACGCTAACATTAAAATAAACGAATATACGGGAGCTCCTGACATGGGATAGTAAAGCCCACTGTAAAAGGTTATAGTTAAATTATTATTGTCTAACTGGTTGTTGACAAATAGAGATACATTATTTGTAAATCAAACCGTAAAATAGTATAATATTGTTCAATTGTTATGTAGTGTTCTGTTCAGTATAATAAATCAGAAGGCTTTAATAATTTCGAAGAAACAGTACTATTCATGGGGGGTTAAAGTTCTTGACATTATCTATTAATCAAATCTATTATTGACAATTAATCATGCCCAGTATCCTTTTCTTGTGTAAAACTTTAAGAAAAAGCCTATAATCAACAGTAAATAATATACACCGGTTTAGAGAAAATAACTCAAGATTCTTTGAGGATGTCTAAGGGGGGGTAGTCAGAGGTACGTCCAAACATTACATTTGGCATATACCCACGTTTTGCAGTAGTTAGTATTCCATACGTGACAGGTTGCAAGCCCATCGCCGCTGTTAGAGTACTAACTGGTTTCCTCACGATGTTTTCCTTCACCGTTTAAGAGCACTGGCATGAGTTAGTACTTGGTACTGAGAGATCTGAGGGGATATCTACCGTGACTGGGGATCAAAGTCGTGAAGCTATCTCAGTTTTTTTCAGAAAATAAACGGTATACTTACGAGGTGTTCGCCAGAAAGCACCTCCAACAGCGATATGAGGTTGAGTCCATCGCGCAGGTCCTCGAAAAGGTCGTTCACATGTCGGTTCACCTGTACACAACAATACAACATTAGTTCCGTTGAAAGATAACAAAGATAACATTCCACCTAGAGATATAACAAAAGGAAAATACACAAAAGACACTGACAATAAATACACGCTAAATTATAAGGATTTAGTAATTCCAATTCTCAATGACAAAATACCTTTTGATATTAAAAAGTACATTCCTACTAAAAACAAACAACAGCAAATTATTGTGCTTCTAACAACAATGCCAAAACTGCTGATTTGTTATATAAAGCGATAAACAATACTCAACAGTTGGATAAAAGAACGAAATACCATGCCGATTAATCTAACAGATAATAGATCTAAGTAGCTTCTCTTGATATGTGAACTTGAAAACACCAATTACTTAAGGTGCAAACAAACAAAAGCAAAAACAACTAAAACGTGACTACAACAGCTACGGAACTAAGAGCAAAGTCGTAGCAGCGCCTAGTGGTCTGACCAACCCACTGATCGCAACTCGCTATCTCCTTAACAGCGAGCATGGTCAGCTTGTCTTGGCTATAGCGGCTCAAGCGGGAGAATTCGCCAAATTCATACATGATGTATCAGAGGTTTTTACTGCAGATCATATTTCTGAAGCCAGTTTTATTGTGCGGGATCCAAATAGCCTCAAAACAACGACAATGCAGCAACAACAACAAAAACTCGACATCTTTGACTTACTTGTTGCGGCGGACAACACGGCTGGTTGTTGATGACCTCGCACACATGTAGCCGTGTGTACGTCTGTCCAGGCAGCGTGGGGAAAAAATACGTTAACACAGGATTTAGATATTTAAATAGAACTAGCTACCACAATGAAGGTAAGTTGCTTTTAACCGGCTGTTTTCATTCCACACAAAAGGTAGACCAAGATACATATGAACACTACAAAACAAAATAAGTAACAATGATAAGCGAAATTAAAACTAAATACTATTACGAAAGAAACTGTTCAGAAAGAGATGAATGATGGTCTAGAATTTGATGATTCTAAATTAAAAACAGTAGATAAAGCATTTAAATAAATGATTCTAATTGAAATGGATTTGGAACTAGTTTGAAGATGGTAAAAGGCATGTTTAGATCCCAAAGCGAACATAACAAAGGGAAAAACTAAATAAATTAACAGACTGGTTTAGTTATTAATACAAAAGCAATGTCGGGTAACAACAAGTAGAGCTGATGTTATCAGTTCTTGATAAAAAGATAAACATCAGACAGAACAGTTGATAATGATATTAGATTAATAAAGATAAGATAGGTACAAGCTATTATAAGAAAAATACTCTGTATGAAATAACTACTACATTGCAATAGGCAGCACTACAAGGAACACCTGTTATCAAAATCAAAAGCAACATCAAAAATTATTGTTATTTTGATAAGAATCAACTGCTACTAATCAATTGAGATGACTATCAACGTCATGACAACTTTCCAATTCATATAAATAAATGTGTGAAATGTTAGTAAAAATAACCTTTAAGCTACTCGTATATTGTAATAAAACATAAATACACATTTAAAAGACTTCGCACGGTATTAAAAATAAGTGAGCCTCACTACATTATTTTGATTTCTAAATAAACATACGTTAAAATCAAAACATGCAGCAAAAAAATTGACAAAAACTATGATTGATGATGTACAGTCGGTGGGTCTATCATACTCGTAGTATTTAGCTTGGATATTAAAATCATGTTTGGTTAATTACGCCATTTAGACGAATCCGTCAATGGCGCAGATGATCTAATGATATCCGAGGAAGTTATATCATTTAGGAGTAGGTTGTCTAGTTTGGTTAGCCGAACTGGCACATAGCTTTAAGACGCAGACAACCTGCGTACAACTTCACATTCGCATACTATAAAATTACTGAAAGTAGTTACATAAAATCACAAAGAACTAAGTTTCGGAGATTAACATTACAAAGGTCATTAACGTAACATTACATCTCCTAAAATTTAGAAATGTTCTGTGCGAGCGAGAAGTTGTATGATGTTCGTCAGCCTCTTAAGACCTTTGAACCGTTGATGTTTGACTGTTGACGTTCTCGCCAAATACGTTTTATTTTTTTATTTGACGTAATAATTAATAGAGACCTAAAGACATATCTTTCAACATTAGTGAAATCTAAAAATGATAACAAAAATAAATAGTTTTTTACCAAAATAAATATAGAAATGACCTTTCAAGTAACTGATGTAACACAGAGATACCTACCATGCTGCAAACCTATAATTTTCTGGTTAAATTTCAAATTTGATCATGCAGGATATACTCTGAAGTGGAAATTCCAAAACTGAATTAATAAGCAAACATACAGAATGACGTTGATGACAAAGCAGATGAAACAAAGTATCAAACCAGCTGTGTATACTACAGACCTTTAGGTACTTCCAGTGCTGCTCCGAATCCAATGAAAAGCGATGGAAAATAAACATTGAAACCTTAGAATTATTGTGAGAAGGTGTGTAACCAGGGTTACTCTGTTTACTAAGACCTATTTTGTTTCAAATAGGCCCGTCTCAAAACCACTAGGTTTAAACTAGGACAGATAATTTAAAAGCGAATAAAGCTTTCTGTAGGAAACTGAAGGTAAAAGTTACCTAAATAATTGGAGTGCTTATAATAATTAAGAAAAAAGTACGTGCCTTCATAAATGCAATATCAAAGTTGTCACAATATGCATAGGTTTAATATGATACTCATACATAAGTCATCCTACTAAAATTAAAAACCTGAAAGTTTGTAAGCATGGATGGATGTTTGTTACTCTTTCACGCCGGAACGGCGAAACTTAGCAGAGATATAGATTATAGTCTGGAATAGCACATAGGCTACTTTTTATCCCGTGAGAATACCGGGATTTAAATCTGCGCGGATGAAACCGCGGGGCGCAACTAGTATCAAATATTTTTTTTCCTTAACCTAGTGTTCGACTGCTGGGCAAAGGTATTTTCCTCCCAATTTTCAGACTAAAGTGCAATTAATTTGACAAAAAGTAATATAAAGAGGATAATCCACCAGATTTTAAGCGGTAATTTCAAAAGTACTATATTGTTTGGCGGTATAAATTTCTAACGCCAAACAGTGATGCTTCCCACAGTTTTCCGATTTTAATTAAATGTGATAGACGCAGTGCAATGGCACAAAGCATGTCATTGGTAGACGTGCATTATGCGTTGTAAGTCGTGGTAAGAACTCTTTAAAACGAGCTAAAAAGTAGCCAATGTGTTATTCCAGACTATATCCCTGTGCCAATTTTCACCAAGATCCGTTCAGCCGTTCTGGAGTTATAAACATCCATCCATCCATCCATCCATCCATCCACCCATCCATCCATCCATCCATCCATCCATCCATCCATCCATCCATCCATCCACCCATTCATCCATCCATCCATCCATCCACTCACCCATCCATCCATCCATCCATCTATCCATCCATCCATCCATTCATCCATCCATACTTACAAACTTTCACATTTATAATATTAGTAGGATTCGAGAGCACTGGTGGTCTATCTTCCGAAGGTCGTGGATTCAAAACCAGTCTTGAATCTTTTCTTTTTTCTTTCTGTTCAAAAATGTATGTACACTATACTTGTACTATCAAACGGTGAAGGAGACCAACTTAAAACTAACTTAAAATCTTTTCACCACACTGTTTCGACTGAACCAGAGACACGACAAGACGCCTACATTCTGAAGTGTTAACCAACATCAGTGCTTACTGTATCTTGCATGAGGAGATAATCATTAGCCTATTTATTTCATTAAAGAGGCGTTGCTACTACATCAGACCACACAAGCTTGTGCAGATCATTACCATCAGCTTTCTCTATAAACTATATTAAGATCACAAGCCCAGTTTACAACACCAAGTATACAAAACCAAGTGTCCCCTGTGTTCCAAATGGTGAATAAATGATATGACTATACTCCTTTGACTTATAGCTCACTAGCTGGTACCCGCGACTTCGTCTGCGTACTTTTAATCTCTAATCTCTTCATCTCTTTTTTTCGCAATAAAAGGTAGCCTATGTTCTTTCTCAGGGTCTAAAGATTGTCTGTGCCAAATTTCATCAAAATCGGTTGAGAGGTTTAAGCGGGAAAGCGTAACAGACATTAGTTGGGATTATATACCTCGCTAGTGGAATCCCCCGATTTTGTTTGCCGTGTTATTTTCTTAAAACCGTCTCCTACTTGCCTCTGTTCTTTGCGCATTGGTTCGCGAAAATTCTAATTACACACGTTCGACTGCCGCAAGTTCTAAAATGTGAGATGAAAGCAGTCAAAACAGCTCCTAAAAATTAATATACCGCATGTTAAATAATAAACTACGCAACATATGTTCCACATATTTTATAGATAAATAAAATATCAATGAGTAAATGAGAATTTAAAGTACATAGTCTGCCTCGAATTTCTCTCTGTATACACTTAACATTATACCGATTTCTAAACCTAGCCTAATCTGTAAATCGCTTAGCCTAGTGCATTATTTGTATTTTATATTAAATTCGAATTTTAATTATATTATTATTTACTATATAGTATGTATTAGGATTGCTTAGTTCGTTAATAGGTATATAGGTACCTTAGTACCAACCCAGTAGATTATTTAGATAGTTATTAGTATATAGGTCCTCAAATTTTAATATTATCCGTTAGTGACTACACCGCCTTTAGTTTTTAATTAGATCTTTCCATCCAAGGTTGCCTGGAAGAGATCGCTCTCAGCGATAAGGTCGCCCATTGTTTTGCCTAGATTTATGCCTCTAACCTGTATTTTGTTTCTGTGTGGTGAACAATAAAGAGTTATCTATCTATATTAATTTTCAATTAGTATTAAATTTATTCCTAATTATATGTATATTTATGGCTTGTTGACCGAATGACCCAAAGGTCTTATGAAGATTCTACTGTTCGTAAGTCATTCAAATGAATCCATCATTTGCCATCAGTGCTATTAGGAGGTTAACCGTGCGTTTCGTTTGTTTGTTGTATGCACTCGGATACATCTCTTATCTGTTTATTTAGTTAGATTAAACGTTGCTTTGAGTATTTGATGGCTATGATAAAAATCTGTTAGAAGCTTCCAGACATCAGTTATCAAATATACCAAGATCAATGAATACTGACTGGGGATCAAAGTTGTGTGTTGTGCGGTAGGAACCAGCCGAGTTTGTTGCCGGTTCTGATAGGCTTTGGTCGCGTGGAGCTGCACCTAGAGTCACATAGTTGTAAGACGTTTTGAAGTGATCCTTGTAATATAGCTGAATAAATACTTTTGGCTTTGATTTTATCCATTTTCATTCAATCTGGTTCCCGATGAAGCTTTGTTTTGTTTAGGGCTGGATAGTGCTGTGTGTCATGTCCATTTTTTATTTATATTCGACCCACTTACGATCTTACAACGATTTTAAAATAAAATGTCGCCAGTGGGATGCATTTATCATTTTACTTTTGCACATAAAATATTTACGAAATAAACTTTCTCAACCGCCTCCTTTTATGGTCCTTCGTTTCATAATTATTTCTGTGGGTGTTCTGAGAGGTCCTAATATGGTTTCAGACAACTGACTGGACATTGAAATTAAATATTGTTTTTCTCACCCACCGACTACATCCTTAAGTGATTATGTCACGTACCTAGTTTTTATAGATCGAACTAAACTATTTTGGAGGTAATAGTTAGTTCGCATGGTCATCTCAGGTGCCGAATAGTTCATAGTTCATAGTTATTTATTGGTAAAAATATTATTACATGTCAGGGGTTAAATTCATGTTGTAGGTACATTAACATAATAATGATAATTTACTAGAGTAAATACATTAAAAAACACATCCACAACAACACAGTAAATCTACATAAATGTAACTCATATAAAAATCAATCAAAGTACAATAACAAATCCACAATAAAAAAATAATTTAATACAATAGAACAATCATTATACATGTGTAATGCAAAAAGTCATCTGATAAATGTCAAGAGTTCATAAGGGGCTTGCTGCACAAGCCACTTTTTTAGTAAATTTTTAAAGGACCGCGTCGAACTAGCATCCCTAACGGCCGTCGGCAGACTGTTATATACAGAGGGAGCCATCACGTGCAGAGAGAATAAAAAACTTAATTTAAAATAATGACATAACAATACATAAATGACATTTAATGAAACAGACTATGAATCGAATCGTAATTATTTCTCGTTCACGTGATTATTAGGTATACGATTCACTTGTTTGACTTCTGGAAACCTCATGACCCGTTATCGGGTCACCTGTCTACAAATCGGCTTTTCTGCAAGTTTATAACTTCATAACATTTACATTAATTCGTCTCGTTTTGACACGATAGATCGAGACAGAATGTTGTCTATTTTTTTTTTACATCGCCACCACTTAATTCCCATTTGCTAAAAGGTTTCAGTGGTGCTTGTGATTTTATTGAACAAAATATACATTTTAACTCCGATTCCTCAAAAAGGTCGTAATAATAGCGTACCAAAGCGGACGTAGGTAAAATTGAATTTCTTGCCCTATCGCGAAAAGTGTTTTTTTTTTAATTGTCGTCGTTTGCTTGCGAAAATGCAAAAGTCTGAGAATGCAGATCTAGATTTTTTCTCTATTAAAAAGAATAGAATAATTGACCGTATTGAGATAAGTGTTATTGTTGTCCCGTCGTTGTCAGGATTGTTGGCCGGGTTTGGTTTACCTTGAACATCGTAGGTAGTACCTAAACTATTATGATGTCACACGGTATGACGAAAAGAAAAACCACAAATCTAAAGCAACAACACACTTGCTATTCAATCATTTCGATGATGTAAGCGAGACTTTTTGAAGCATTTACAGCATCCTTAGTCACTGACCGAGCGAGCGAAGCGTCTCAGTTTCCACATTGGCCAAAAATGCGTTTGTCCGGATGTCTGTCTGTCTGTCTGTCTGTCTGTTATCCTCTACAGGTCGCATTTTTCAACCGATCTGGACGAAACCTGGTACACAGGTTATATGACTTATTAGAATTTTTTTGTCATCGGGGATTTTTGATTGGAGGGGTACTTCCCCCAAAAAAAGGGCAAAAAGGGGGCTATTTGATATACTGGATATCTCCATCAAATGAGATCCGATTTCGATTATTCTTTTTTTATTTGAAAGGTAGTAACTATAAGTTGGTCTCATAAAAGTTTGGCGAAGATCTGATAAGGATCTTCAGCATGATGGCTCATCAAACAATCGATGGTTTTCAATCAAATTTGAGAGAAACACAATGGACCTCATTCTACACAAGATGATGCAAAAAAAATCAAAAAGATCAAAAAAATCACAAAACGGAAAATGCACTTGCACATTACATTCCTCAAAAATTTACAAAATTAAATAGAAAAAACATCATGGGGATGGGTATTTTCTACTTCTCTTCAACATTGATAGGTTTCTTTCAAAACTCTGAAATAGCTTTTGCTAAGGCAGTAAATAGCTCACTTTTATTATGCTCGCGAGGTCTACAGCTCCCAGAGCCACTAGTAATAAATAGATATAATAAAATATCGGTGATCATTTTACACAACAGTATTCATCCCCTGATCTAAGCAAAGCTTGTAATTGAAACCACATATTATACTACGTATACACATGTGAAAATGTGTATCTGTTAGGTACATGGTTTGAATGATTTTTTTCATGTAGGTTTTAATAAAAGCGCTGTATTTTATTTAGAACAAACGACATTCCTACTTGTTTTTAATTTAAATAATACACTTGATTGACACTGGCAAGCTTGTCCGTCAATGACGGAGAGAGCCATAAATGAGCTTTTTCGCTCGCACAAAAATTAGGAAAAAAAAATTGTTCAATTAGGGTTTGATTTGGTGTCTGGAACATGTCCGGATGCATAAGTGAACTATTTTCAAACTGCAGTCTCAGTTACTTATGCATATCTATAGCATAACATGACTCAGTCATTGGGTCAACTGCATGGTAAGAGCATGCGTCAGCCTATGATAACATCCTTTGTTGGAACCCAACACGCTGGGTTGCGTATTTTAATAACAACCTAGTTGTTATAAGCTTTCGTAGAAAAACTAACAGGAGACTATTATAGCCGCAGCAGCCAAGATGCGAACATTGGTAGAATGGTATTAGGTACGTTGCCTAAAGTCTTTAGTCACACGTACTTTGACAAAAAAGCTTACGTCAAAACGCAATTTAAAGTGTGGTTTGATGACGTAAGTACACGTAGCCCTAAAGTCTGTCACTTCGTACTTTGATAAAAAAGCTCACGTCAAAACGCAATTTAAGGTGAAGACAAGAGCTAATATGACCCTCGCTCGCACGTTTTGACTTGTTGAAGGATATAAAACCAATGGATCCAATTTCGAAAAATCGCAAACAACTATTTTATGTGCAATCACATTGCGCACAGTTTAGTAAAAAAATATTTTTTATCGATACAAGTTTTCCTACTCAAAAGTTTGCTTTTCTTGTTTTCGTAGTTAAGGTGAAGACATGAGCTAATGTGACTCTCGCTCGCACGTTTTGACTTGATGAAGAATATAAAATCACTGAACCCATTTTCGAAAAATCGCAAACAACCATTTTGTGTGCAATCACATAGCGCGCAGTTTAGTAAAAATTTCATTTTGATCGATACAGGTTTTCCTACTTAAAAGTTTACTTTTCTGGTTTTTGTACTTGTGCAAACTTTTGAGTAGGAAAACATGCATCGATCAAAATGACTCTTTTACTAAACTATGCGCAATGTGATTGCACACAAAATGGTTGTTAGCGATTTTTCAAAATTGGCCTTAGTGATTTTATATCTTTCAAAATGTCTAATAGTGCGAGCGAGAGGTACATTTGGTGTTGTCAACGCCTTAAGCGATTTTTCAAACCCCGCGTTCCGAAATACGCTATAATCGATTTGAGCGCTCACAAACCCGTACCGAATTAGCGTGAGCGCGATAACGATGACCCATGAAACGTCATAGATGACGTCATGACATGTGCCATCTTACGATTACGCCGACCCTGCAATATTCTAATATCACTGTGAGCGCTGTCAAAAATGACAGTTGTGCATTTGTGTTTTGTTGTTATTTGTGATGAGGTTACATGTTTTCAGTCGCATTATAGTCGTTATAGGGTATAATAATATGTTCTGCGATCATAAAATAACAAGTCCAGAAAATATCCAAGCAGTCCCAGTTTGTTACACAGGGTTTGAGGTTATGATTCCTAGGATGTTTCTGTGAGTGCGTTTACGAGCGTTCCGAATTGTTGACAGCTCTGAGCTGTCATAATCGCAATACCTAATTCGGAACGCCTGTGAGGTGATGTGAGCGCTGTGATCGATTATAGCCATTTCGGAATGCGGCCAAAATGAGACTTAGTCATTTTATATCTTTCAAAATTACGAATCGTGCGAGCGAGAGGCACATTAGGTGTTGTCAACGCCTTAAAGTGTGGTTTGATGACGTAGGTACTCGTAGTATTACAAAACGTACCTACCTAATATGTGCCTGGTTTTACCCTAAAATCAAAGCCCGCTAAGTAAAAATAATCAGTTTATGTTTGCTTATTCACGAATGACGAACGTCCCATTAAACAAAGCTCCTTAAGTCCATCCATAACCCCAATTAAATCAAAGGAAATATTAACGACGAGCAAAAAAGTATTCGCGCCGACTTTCATCAATCAAACTTGTTCTCAGTGGCGGTGCTTTTATTTGCCGCCATATTTTAATATCTTCATAAGGTTATATATTATTAATTTCTCATAAATTACATTTTACTTCATGATTGTATATTATATAATATACCTACCTATGTTAAAACTTTATTTATTTAAAATTCTGAAAGACCCACATAAAATACTAACTCCCGGTTTCTGAGAGCGTGATCAACACTAATCGGCTGTCAAGTCACACGTATCTCTATCTAGTATGAAGTAAAAGCTGAAATAGCAATTAACTTGACAGCCTTTAGTGTTGATTTGATCCAGCTTCCAGAAACCGGGGGCAAGTTACAAATAAAATTCATGAGTGAGATTGGCTTTTTATCGTACCATCCTATAACGTAGGTGAGTTTAAAGAAAAAAAAGGTTTGTTCGCAGACACAATGTAAAGTGTCTGTAAACGAGAACACATTCTAGTTGCATTCCAAGTTTAAATAAATTTTAAGATTTTCCCGAGTAGCGACTCAGGATACAGCGCTGACGGTTAAATTAATTCTTGGAGTTCCTTCGCCATAACAAAATAAGCATTACAATTCCTGCAGATGTTCGTAACACTTTCTCGCTAAGTATTGGATCGCCCGCGACTTCGTTTCTTCCTGATTTTTAGTCAAACTTATTTTTCTGATTATTTTATCGGTTGCGAAGATTTTTACAAAGATACAAGGATTAATGTGTGGAAAAGCTTTTGTCACGATTCTATAACGGTGCCAGACATATATTGACCTATACATTACTAGGTACATTTTTACAAAATACTGTAATTTACAATGATACCTACTTGCAGTTTAAGCGGCTGTGTGCTGTCAAGCATCCATCAAACTGCATCAGTCATTCGCTCAGACAATATCGCACTTTTGCACACTTCAAAAATAAACATAAAGAGCTCTTTTCTTAATAAATAAAGAGTGATTGTCTGTATGTCTCAAGTTTCTTTTGGGCACTGTTTATTGTAATTGGCAACCATTTTAGGTTAACTCGATAAGCTCTTTCATTCTTTATTGGTGACGTAAGCTGTCTCAATTAGGTACTGTTCTGCTGATTGTCAATGTCAATTTTATTCACTGCTGTGCAATTTGCAAGCAAGTTTGTTGAGAGATAATAAGCCACCCATTATGAAAACAAAACAGCAGTGGCGGCGCGAATCGAGTCTCTCACGAGAGCGAGTGAATAATAAAAAGAGAAGACAAATGTCAAATAATATATTAATTACTATTTTTTTTATAATATTCAAGTGTTGCCCTCTGACAAGCAAGGCTCTGAGTCTATTTCGAACATGTAATTTGTTGCACGTTGCATGTTTGATCCTCATATTTCGTCCTATCCATGGAATGGTGCATAGGTTGGGGTGTTTTCGACTACCCTAAATATTTTATATGAATTACTATTGCTTCCTACTAATTGATGTAGAAATTTCAATAACCTCATTTTTTTTACAAATTTCCCCGCCCAAATCTAGCATCAAACAGGCAAAGCTTGACATAGGAACCGGATAGCTGATGGCATATTGATACACTTTTTTGACATACACAGATACTATTTAATTAGGTACTTATAAGACAAAGAAGAAGAAGAATTTTGCTCTCGGTGGAGATCGAGCCCACGGCCTACAGCGCAGAAAGCGAAGCTACCATCATATTTCTCATTTAAAAGATCCAATAAAATTAAATAAAACACTAACGTTGTAGTGCTCAAATAAATATCATTTCATTCCATTTCAAATCCAATAATTGACCTTCCAATAAAATAATCTTTTTGTGAGTGCAGAATGCAATGAACTCCAAAACACACAAATGTGGTTTAATTCAAACAAATCCACAAAGGATGGTTCACATCCTTTGCTTATTTACAAACGGGCAGACAAAGGAATGCATTACATTGATTTGTTTTGTACTTCTCGGGGTTCTACATGACTGTAAAGGGTCCATGCTTCGAGGTTGAAGGAAAAACGGACCATGGTATTTAAGATAATTTGATTTTGTTTACAGAGTTTTTAGGCCAGACCATTTTTTTGATTTTTGATTTTTGACTTCGATCAATCAACTGAGGTCTGCACCTCAGTTGATTGATCGAAGTCAAAAATCAAAATCAGTTTTTTTGAAAAGTATAGTAAAAGATCAAAATGTATTGGCTTTCACATTTTATTGCTAAAGAAAAGTTTTAAGCTAGCTGAGTAATAAATTGGCATGCGTTAAGCCACATCCATAATGGCATGTAAGGATGACAGACAAACTTGACCAAAAACGGATCAGCCTTTCAAACTGACAGCTTCTAAAAACGGAACTGAGCTGCAGTCCACAGGATGCACTATCCCTGCACTAGAGACCGAATTGTTTTGAACCTTAACACTTTGCAATAAGACTTAAATATTCGATCACTGAACTACGAAAACAAACGTAAGAAATCTGAACTTTACTGACATACAAATAAAGCATTGTTTTTGACATCGTTTACCTGGGACTATTTATTCAAAGCAGTAACAATCGTGAGTTCTATCATCTTAATAATAGAGTTTAGGTTGTGACAGATGACACGTGCTGTCATCATTATTCAATGCGCCTTACGTTTATAGCCTTACCACGATCAACCGCGGAATATTGGCTGGCGTCAAACATTGACAATTACAGTACACGAGTCGGTTACAAAGTGTTATCGGTGGGTTGTGTACTGAAAGATGATAGATAAATATAAAATAGTCCACTCACTAACCTAATCACCATGAAATCTCGGAAACTACAGGGCCATTGAAGCAAGCAATTAAAAACAGTAGGTAACTTTGTTGCTGTGCTATATTTTTATAGCTATATTTTTTATCTACACATAAAGCAGAACCGCCTAAGCTCCATACATCCTAAGGATATTATCCTTTATTCATAGTTTTACCTGAACGAAGCCGAGTGGCTTACACTGACAAGGCATACCCAGCGTGGCCACTCACAAAACAATGTCTCCACAGTATTCTGTTACTAATGTCACTGTCAAAATGAAGCAAAAATCATCCAAAAACTGTTTCGACAACCTGTACCTATGTTTCGAGGGTGTCTGCATATTAAGGTTAATATAAATTTCCTATTTGCCGCGATTTTCTCACGTAATGGATAACAATCTTTAACAAATCTCATTTTCTTCTCTGTATGTGCAATAAAATGTTTTAGAATATGGATTACAGAGGTTATTTATGTTTATTTGTTTGCATATACTAATCTACTCGTGGTCATAACTGATAAACTGCATTTGAAGTCCGAAGGAGTTCCGAAAACGATGGGAAAGTTAACCTGTTTAGTGCGGAACCTTTTAAGCAATTTAATATCAAATTACATAAGAAATATAATAAGTGACACTCTGTATTATACCAACATTAGAAATGCGAAAGTTTGTATTAAGTAGGTACCTTTGTTTGTTTCCCCTCAGCTAAATAGATCTGATTTCTTTGATGAAAACGAGAATATTCATTGTTCGCGATCCAGAATAAATATAGTCAGAAAAAATTAACTGTATTATTCCGCAGTTTTTAACTAATTTGAATAAAAGATCATTCTCAATATGATTCTTCTTATTTCAGCCAAAAAATTTAATTCGAGAAAAATTAGAGCTAGTAAGATTTAAAACTGCGAATATCTACGATAATGAAATGCTAAAGGGTGTCCGTGTCTATAAATAAATATATTTGAAACTAGCTACGAAAACGGCTACTGATGTAATCTCAGCGATTGAGTAACTTAACAATTCAGTGACAAGGTCGATTTTCGCGGCTGACCTAGACGCGCCAAGGCTATGAAATTATCGTGTGCACGATAATAGATTTTGCCTTATGAGGGACAGGCTAAAGTCCTTGCAGAAGGGTCGTTTTTTTAACAAAATCCACAGCTATCAAAATACTATAAAAATACTTCTAACATACAGCCAATAACGAATTTACATTATTATAAAAAAAAATCAATAATAGTGCACTTGACTTAGGCCCGTATGCATCGTAAAAAAATAGGCCGGAGCTCATCATTCATTTTACCGACTCTAGTAAGTAGAGTAGATAAGAATCTTTCCACAATAATAATAATTAAATAAAACAGTCATTTTAAGAACCTTTTGCGAAAGGGACAACAGAAAGTTCTGCGAATGGGACGTTATGCGTTCAAATCCTAAAATCATACCTACTCGTCCTACAATCCGTTGTATTGTATGTTTCTTTCAGTATGTATGAGTTATTCTATTGTGCCGGTAAAATCGGCTATTTGTTTAAAAGTAAACGATATCGGTTATTTAAAAAAAAACAAAACATAAATTTAGCAAACAGTTTCGTTTGTATAGTGACTATTATAAAGATATCAACTATGTACCTTCCTGCGTTATTGGATCCGCTGCGTCGTTTACCCTAAATTGACGCCGTAATCGATACATTTAGGGCGATTCTCAAATATTTGTTACTACTAGTGGCTCTGGGAGCTGTAGACCTCGCGAGCATACTAAAAGTGAGCTATTTGAGGAATGTAATGTGCAAGTGCATTTTCCGTTTTGTGATTTTTTGCATCATCTTGTGTAGAATGAGGTCCTTTGTGTTTCTCTCAAATTTGATTGAAAAGCATCGATTGTTTGATGAGCTATCCTGTTCATCATGCTGAAGATCCTTATCAGATCTTCGCCAAACTTTTATGAGACCAACTTATAGTTACTACCTTTCAAATAAAAAAAGAATAATCGAAATCGGATCTCATTTGGTGGAGATATCTAGTATATCAAATAGCCCCCTTTTTGCCCTTTTTTTGGGGGAAGTACCCCTCCAATCAAGAATCCCCGACGACAAAAAAAATCTAATAAGTCATATAACCTGTGTACCAAGTTTCGTCCAGATCGGTTGAAAAATGCGACCTGTAGAGGAGGACAGACAGACAGACAGACAGACATCCGTACAAACGCATTTTTGGCCAATGTGGAAACTGAGACGCTTCGCTCGCTTCGCTCGCTCGGTCAATTATATTTTAGTAATTGTATTTAATTTTTTTAACTAACCTGCTCCCTGGTAATATGGATGTAACTTTTATGTATACGTGATTCAATGCAGATTGTGACAGCTTAGATAGTAAGACGATTTAAGCTAAGTTGGTAATTTAAATAAAGTAAAATAACGTTTTTACCTTTTTAAGGTGTTTGTTGACCCATTTTGTGAACGTCTTTTTCTGGATGGCATCTCGTTCATCTGAAAAGACAAAATAAGAATTGTTTTATATGGATGACATGATAGCGGTTAGTGAGCTTGTTTTTCGCTGAAACATGACATCCTAGCGTTACATTATGTAGAATAGTAGATAAGTTAGTTTGGTACCTACTAGAAAGGTGCCCATTTATACCTCCATCATCTAAACATCTACGAGTATTATCACCATTAAAACATACCTCAACATATCACTTATGTTAATAGTCGGTAAGTACAACTAACAGGTTTTCTACATTCACTCTCGTCAATATTTTTTTTGCTTTTTTATACAACCAGCTGATGGAACAAGCAGATGGCCCACCTGATGTTAAGCGGTAACCATCACCTATAACAAAGCATTGCCTCGTAAGTCACGCACGATAGGAACGTGCCCCACGATTCACTGCCCTGCGTCCATCAACTTGAGGCATACTGATGTTAAGCCTCATGTGCCTGTAATTACACCGGCGACCACACCCTTCAAACCGAAACATAGCAACGCTGCTTGGCGACAGAAAATGGCGTGATGGTAGTACTTCCCCGGACGAGCCACACAAAGAGCTCTACTACTCTTAAATCTATTCGTCATCTCGGTGGTCACTCCTTTCTTTCTCATCATTCACACAGATTATCCATATTTTCTTTACTCTTCCTTTACTCCTATAACATCCACATCATCTAACACTTTTTTCGTAATTTGCCTTTCTTCTCTCCTCTTTCTATGTACTTCCAATTCTACTTATTATTTTAAAATTAGAACGCTTGACCTAATTGGCATCATAAAAAGTTCATCAACTTCAAACACGACAGAGCCTAGTCAAAAGAAAAAAAACATTCAAATTAAGAACCACGAACCGTTAGGAACATCTGTTGGGTTCAATGACTTTGATCGATAATACTGGTAATGGTCTATTTATGTTCAACTATTTTAGACGCGAGACGTTGCCAAATATTCGCATGTCGGAAGTGGCTACGCAGTACGCACTTGGATCTGAATATGGACATATTTTGTACAACAAACAAAAGACCTGCATCTTACATACAAAAGGCATCAGAATTAAACGCAGTAAGATTTTATTTCAGTACCTACTTAAGTAATACTAAAACATCACTGATAATAAACCATTATAAACTTACATCTAAGTATCTCTCTGGTTATTCATGGCTTATGTGTAGATTGCCGACTAGTACCTAAATACATGTGCTACACGCTATTCAATTTATTGCAATAATTGCTTCTCTGAATTTTACAAAGTATACTAACTTATACACACGTGTATTTTGTTAATTCTTCATTCGTTTTTTACACACAACACACAAAAAAGTTCAAAACATGTTCGTTGTGTAACAATTAATAAACTAGACGTTAGAATGAGACACAATTAAAGCGAGAAGGAAAACGCGTTATATCTTAATTAGTATACGGCTATTAACATACCTCACGATATAAATAACAAGATCAAGTGCATTGCTAACAATTAGTAGGTAATACCGCTGTGAGACGAGTCTAAATTAATAATTAGAAAAATAAATTCAGCGCACGTCCTTTACAATCAATAAATCGACGATAACCTTGATAGCTCAGTTGGTTGTAGATCTGCCTTCTGTACTGGGTACTGGGTTCGATCCACACCGAGAACAAACATTTTTATGATGAACATAGATGTTTGTTGTCTGTTTGGGTGGTATGTAATATTTTAGGTATGTAGTTACAAAAAAAGTATATAAGTAGTAGGTATATCAAAAGTCTGGTACCCATATCACAAGCTTTGGCTTAGTTTGGGGCTAGATAGTGCTGTGTAGAATGTCCACCAATATTTATTATTTACTTATAAATCATGGGCAAAACTTTCATGAAACATTATAGTATGTTGTAGGTACAAGGAAATAAATAAAGATCAGGTAACATATTCGCGGTTAGTCCTGCTGTTCCTGGACGTTTTGTTACCCCCTAAAACCTATTTCCAAATAGCAATATAGCTTAAAATTCGTGTTGATTCTTCTTCGTAAATTTTTCTCTGTCGTAAATATTGATATCTTGATAAGATAAGCACGCGCCCTGGATAAAGTTGCGAGTGCATCGTCCGTAGACTCGATACACAGCTGATTAAATTGAACTCGGTTCGCATACATACAGAATAAAATATATAAGAATATCCTCTGAAGAATTATAAGAAACAATATTAAAACAATAGTTTTTTTGAAATTCGAATTCAATTTCAAGTCTAGAAAAAACGGTTCGGTTTTTGATTCGAAATTATTGCGATTGCCTATGTGTTTTGCGCGTTTTTGGAGGTATAGAGCTTTTGATCTATGTTTCTGCTTTTGTTTTCTAATGCTAACTAGTACTTTTAACAAATTGTACTAGTACTAGTACTTACTAGTACGTTTTGTATTAGAGATTATCGTACGTCAATTTTGTTCGAACTTCGAATCAAATTCAAAAACCGAACAATTTTTTCTAGGCTTGAAACTGAATTCGAATTAAAAAAACACTATCGTTTTAATAATACTTCTTTCTTACTTCGTGTGAAATTGTGTGTAAACTGTAAACCCTATGTGGGGTATCGTCAGTATCGTTCTCAATAGCGTAGTGTTGATTAAATTAAACGCGCTTCACGCTGCATATCTGGTTGTTTGCGCTCAAGTGGCTCGATGCATTCGGTCATTTAAATTGTAGACTTCACTACATAGTATAAAAAAAAGTCGCTTTCTCTGTCCCTATATCCCTATGTATGCTTAAATCTTTATAACTACGCAACGGATTTTGATGCGGTTTTTTTAATAGATAGTGATTCAAGAGGAAGGTTTAATGTATAATACATGCATGATATGTGCAGTTGCACCCGTGCGAAGCAGAGGCGCGCGGGCGGGTCGCTAGTTACATGATAAATTAGCGCCCGTTGCTTTGCTCGTTCGGTAATTATGCTAACATCAATAGTTATATTTAAAGGGTTACCTTTTTGAGTTCGTGTTGGTTTCTTCCCGTGCCCGTGCAAATTTTTGGTCATAAAATAGCCTTTATGCTAATTTAGTAATCATAATTTTAATTAATAAAGAAGCCATAAATAATTAAAGTGAGTGGTACACCGCCGTCTCATCTTCGTCTCAAGGCCAACCATTGAACAAAATTTATAATGTTTGAATATACCCCTTGTGTACAATCAATTATCTATCTATCTAATCTAGCGTAGGTACTATGTTAGTTGTAAATAACAGTCTATTAAAGGCTGGTGTATTTACTTATACCAACCAAAATCAACAAATAAAGTTCACCTTGCAATGTTGTTATTTCTATTACATCAGCGATATCGTCCACTTATCACCATTTATCAGATAAACGTGGAACAGTTTGATGTCTATATCGACTGGCCGATTTATTTGGTTTTAGCTAGCTTTGTCTATCTTGACCGATCTACTAAGGCACTATTTTGATATATAATAATAATAATAATAAATAATAATGCTGGACAATCCACACAGCACTATCTAGTCCCAAAGTAAGCTATTCAAAGCTTGTGTTATGGGTACTAGATAACTGATATATTTAATACATTATATGTATACTTACATAGATAGATATTTTTTATTATACATAGAAAACACCCAGACCATCGGAACAAATTTCTGCAGATCGTACACAAATTTGTTCCAAGGCGGGAATCGAACCCGCAACCTCTTGCGTCGCAGGCAGGCTCTCGCCCGCTGCGCCACAGAGGTCGTCAAATGAAGTCATATGACAAGATGACGGAACAAGCCTATGCCCACCAACTGTTAAGTGATGACCATGTCCTATAACAAAGCATTGCTTCGTAAGTCGCACGATATGCCGCCTTACGATTCACGGCGCTGCGTCCAATAACTTGAGGCATTCAGGTGATAAGCCTCACTTGCCTAGCTTTTCATCGGCATTCGTCCTTCAAAACAAAGCAACGCTGCTTGGCGGCAGAAATACGGATGGCGGCAGAACTTCCACAGACGAGATCTTCACAAAGAGCTCTACTACTACTAAGTCTAGTGACTTTATTACTCTACAAAACATCAGGAGCATTATTCTCTATCTATGACATAGGGTGATGTCACAACATGATTTTCGGCATTTTTCTACGACATAGTAGATACTTTACCCAAACATGGTGAGCGACACATGGTGGAGACAAAAATCCAGAGTCTCGAACACCGTCGAAAAGTCGCTTGCTTATCGATCTTCTATAGGCTACATTTCGGTGAATGTGCTCAGGAACTACATGACCTCATTCCAACATCTCCATTCCACTACAGGACAAATAGACGTACGGCTCAATACCATCCATTTCTAGTTAGCATACCACCAATTCGCACGAAGCGCTTCGCTTCAACCTTCATTATGCGAACCGCTAAGGAGTGGAACTCGTTACCGTCGTCTGTCTTTCCTGACCATTATAACATGAGTCTCTTCAAGGCAAGAGTGAATAGGTGCCTTCTAGACCGTTCTGCTCCACCGTAGGCTACATCGTCGCTTAACATCAGGTGAGATTGTAGTCAAAGGACGGTCTATTCAGTTAAAAAAAAAAACATTGTGACGTAACACACAACGTAATCTAAACGCAAACGCGATTGAATTGATCATAGTGAATAACGCCCCAGACCAAATCACAACATAATTTAGAGCAACAATGTAATCTTGTGCAACAAAATACATCGCCTACAACACAATAAATAGCCAAGTCTAGTATTCATATTACGTAGGCGTACAGACATTGATAAATAGCAAAAACTTATCAGACCGCCTTGAGGAATGCAAATTTTGTTGCATTGGCCTAGTTATGAGCTTTGTCTGCTGTAGAAGTAGGTCGAATGTGGATAAGCTGGATCTAAGTTGGATATTCATGAGTAAAGCTACAGTGAATTATGCGTAGACTCAACACTTATGCCCATCAAGTTGATGGACGCAAAGTCGTAGGGCACGATCCTAACGTGCGTGACCTGCAAGGCAATGTGGAGTCGATCCTGTTGATGCGTTAATTAGACCGCTTTAGCCTTCCTTGTTGTTTCAGTTCATAAGAAAGAGACACAACATTTTAGTGCTGACAGATTAAGTCAGTTTAGGACAATGTAACACTTGCATTATTTGGTCTACAGCTAAACATAATGAAGACTGATGAATCCACTGCTAGAAATAGACCTCCCCTATACATTTCCAGGAAGAACGATTCTGACTCAGAATTTCTGAGCCTTCTCCATCCACCGATTTCTCCCGCGAAACTCATAATGTTGACAGTCCATCGTTTAGGAGGGCGGCATTCGAAAACTTTATTGACCTGTTTCCACTTCAGATTGCTAATTCTAAGAGCTATATGGTTACTAGGTTCTTCTTGGAAGTCCTCATCACTACATAGTATAAAACAAAGTCGCTTTCTCTGTCCCTATGTCCCCATGTCCCTATGTCCCTATGTATGCCTAAATCTTTAAAACTACGCAACCGATTTTGATGCGGTTTTAATAGATAGAGTGATTCAAGAGGAAGGTTTATATGTATAATACATGCATGATATGTGCACCCGTGCGAAGCAGGGGCGCGCGGACGGGTCGCTAGTTTCTTACAACTTCAACTGCAATTGGCACACATTTCATAGACTTCTTTTGTAACAACTTATGCCAATGTATACTGTGTTGTGCTGTTGACGTTCCCAAATAAATAAAAATTCAATACGGCGCTAAATTATGTACGGTATTCCTCAAACCTCTAGAAACCCTTGCCTTGAAGTCTTATCGCTGAGGTCTGGCTAAATCAGGCTACACGACAAATACGGAAGCGAGATACGGGCATTCCGATATACAAGCGGTGACACTTGCTGTCATGAATATGCAGATGGCAACACCACAGGTAAGACAGAAGGCACGTATATGCCACACTGAGGTAAATTTCACGGTTACTTAATCTCCTTTGTATATTGCTAGCTAGAGAAATCTATACTGAGTGGACGATACGATATACAGTAGTCCATATGTTAGTATTGACAAGAAATAAATTTGGTACCGCTGGTTTCTGAAAGCTTGATAAAAGCTAATCGGTTGTTATGTCACTTGCTAATCATCTGTCTTGAATATCTTTGTCAGAGGGCTACACTTGACTATTTGTTATAAAAAAAACAATAATGAATTTGAAGATTGACTCCTATGACCCTAAATGGCCATCGGAACGAATCGGCTTATTAGTGCAATCAACTCTTAATTGAAATATTACATCTAACGGTTACCGAGCGGTAGTTTTTTTTTTAATCTAGACTAGAACACTCAGAGATCAAGCAAACTACATGAAGCTGAAGAAAAATGACGCTTGATAAAAAAAAGGATTTGAATACCTCTTATAAGGATGGAAGCGGGCAGTGCTTGACAGAGCAGCCTAAAGCGTATCCGTGTGTGTGTATAGGTCGCGTCAACGAAAAAGAACGCTGGATTACAGTGGCCCCTCTACTGTTATCCAGCGTTCTTTTTCATTGCGTTGTGTTTGCGCTTACAAAACACTCGCGCCATCATACCCCTCCCTTTCCTTGCGGCGGTCTTTTTGCGTGACGCGACTTAAACCTACCTAAATAAGTACTACTTACACAGATTTCCGAATCCGTTCAGATGTTACATTTTACATCAGGTAGGCCATTGCTTGTTCCAAGCAAGCGTTATAAAAAAAACCAACAAATTGTATTTCCTGTTTGAATCCTACTAATACTGGCTACAAATCAATAGCGACATCTATGTATGACGCCTTATGAACGAATTGTTTGGATCCTCATTATCAAAAGAATAGTACGTCAAACTGACGTTTTAATCAATGACGTATCTACATTTTAAAAAACTAATACTAACATCCGTTTTCCTTATACCAGACCAAACATAGTTATAAGTATGGCTACTAATGCTACTTACTAGCCTCGGTATAGTATATTATGCTAAAATCTGAGATTCATCATTCGAACTGTGGCGTAGTTGGCATCGGCGAAAATGGCGGGTGGCATTTTTTAATTACTACGATCTATAAAATATGTTAAAAAAACTCCATTAGTAGATCCAAACAGTATTATAAAACACTAAAACCAGTTCAGCAAAAAACAATATATTAAATAACACGCAACACTGTTAAGAATATTAGGAATCACATAAAAACGAGTTCCACGAATTTATAATATTGATCAGAATTGTTATCACAGCGTTGATCTGTTTTCAATTTATAAAAAATAGTCTGACGTTCTAAAATAACCCATAAATGAGACATTGGAGGGTAGAGGTCTCTTGCCCGACTGAAGTAAACTAATGGCTTTACTATACTAACTTTACTTATACTTAAATATTTTTATGCCATAGCTGGTAGGCGAGGAGACCACCTGTTGGGGTGGTCACCGTCGCTCAGACACCTACAACACGACAAGTACAGAGGTGCTGATGCGCAGCCTTTTCGTTGAAGCTCATAAATTATGTCAAAACATGAGCACAACAAAGCTTAAAAATTATTGACAGCTATTACGAATGAGCTAAGTTAAATAGCGACAGGACTAGCTTGCAGGAAGCAATGTTTCAATCGTTTCTCTATAAAAGTATTTAAAGATCAATTTCGGTGCTATTATAAGTTAAAGGTGTCTTACTTTATGATTGTCTTAATTGTTTCGCCCAAAAGCCGGCGCCAGGTATAGCTTCTAATGTTGGAACAAATGTTTTATTTCTGTGCCACACTAGTTGTGTGTACTTTTAATTTATTTTAAGTCTCGTGTGTGTGACACGAGTCGTGTGGCACATCAATCAAACCTTTGATCAAACATTTGACGCTATATCTAGCGCCAGGATAATGAAAATATACCAACATTTTCTAAGGACAATTTATGCCAAGATTGTTGACCAGTTAGGAGCCAAGACACAGATTATATAATGTGCCAAGTGTTGCCATTAACGCAACAAACAACGCATCGGAAGTTAGTAAATACCACACGTTAACACGACACTGCCAAACACGCATTCTCTATATCCATCGCCACGAACCTGTCTGTTGAACAAAGAACTCCCAACATGTTGTACCTTTGAATTTAGTCAAGTTCTCCTCGTAAACCTGATCGTGGGTCTCAGAGAGATCCCCTCGGTGACGCTTCGGCTGGTGGGGACCGTCGTAGTGTGCGTTGCCGTTGACTCCTTCTGCTTCTTGGGGATCAAACCCAAGCCGCTCCTTGTAGTATGATTGTGTCGACATTTTAAACACTTTTCATCACAACACGATTATCATGAAGGGATCCGCCAAAATCCTTCCACAAAGCCGTGTACGGTAGAAGGTTGTATTTAAACGATTCACTGTTTATCACGATCGATGTCATCCAGTCCACTGTTCTACAAAAGGAAAGTTGAAAACCCCCTTGACACACACTTATTGATCTTGACACAATTTTTGTTCTTATTAATCGTCTGTTACTTGTAGGTTAAAAGTTGGCAACTATGGCAACATTAAGCGTTAGTTTGAAAATGGAATGTTTAATTTTTAAAGTCGTTTGTCGTTTCACTCGGACGTCTTTGAGATTTTGCGTGGTTTCGTTGACATTTGTGTAAATAAACGTTTGAAACGATGCCTGTGGAAACAAAGGAACGTTTTACATTATTTGGAACCTAATGAAGAAACGAATTTCCTACCAGTAATGACTCATTATTTGAACACAGACACCTTTACTCATACCCATGAAATACATAAGACTTGATGCTCTAAAGAATAAAGAAACTTGTGTAGACCATAGACTAGATTTTCACGTAAGTATTTCATCGGTATGAGAACTAGCTTAGAGAAAGGCTATTGTCTTACTGAAGACTTTGGTAATGTTACGACCTTGTTTTATGAAATAAATCGTTTTGTCTATGCCACGATCGCCGGTAGTATGACTCAGACAATTTACAAGAAGTAAGCGTCAAATAGTTCGGTAGTTTTATTTAGGTAAATTGTCTCAAAAGAAATTTAATTAAAATGCTAACATTTATGATATTATTGCGCGTTTAAAACTTGTGTCATAAAATATGACACAAGTTTTAAACGCGCAAAACGAAATTAAAATGGTTTGGTCTATGGGCCATAAAACTTAAAATCCTTAAAAGCCATGACGTAATCATTTTATTGATTAATTACCCCGTACCAGCAAGTCAATAATACCATAAGAGGAACTTCACATAAGCCGATTAATTGGCGTAGACTGGCAACACTGGCCTTGACAGTTTACGGTCGAAAAATAATTGCAATTTGTCATTTGCTTGACCTCAAATATACCGATACCGGCTTCCCTTGGTTTCATTCATGACTTCAAGTATTCATTGACCATTTGTATACCTAGGTATTAGGTACCGCTATGCTATTCGCTTGCAGATTTAAACATTATGAAATATGTAAAATGTATGAAGGTTAATGAAATATCGCAAACAAAATAATTTCGGAGAATATTATTGCAAAGTTCAGCAAATGCATATAACATGTTGATACAAATAAGTTTTCCTATCAATAACTCTTTCGAGGAATAACTCTTTCATAAAAAACCTGACTTCAATGCACTGGAATATACACTCTATAACTCAGAAACTACTCGTCAGATCTGACTCATATGGGACCACACGGGAAGCACCAGCTTTCGATTACAAAAGATTCATCAAAATCGGTCCACCCAGTAAAAATTTATGAAGTAACAAACTTAAAATAAAAAACAGTCAAATTGAGAACCTCCTTTCTTGAAGTCGGTAAAAAAGGTTGTCAGCCCGGATAAAATACAAAAATTTTCATGTTACACTTAGGTACTTATGGTATGAAATATGAAAATCTTTGACAATGCAAAAGGGTTCGGATAATGTAAAGAAATCGCAAAATAAAGCAATCTATTTATGTACCTACGTATTTCTTAGTAGCTACCAATTTTTTTCTTTTTTTAACTAGTGTTAGCAAACTTCGTTTAATAACTTTAATCCATAGTTCTATTTCAAATCGTATCAAAAAGTACCTACTAGGTAAGTACTTACGAAAACCAATCAACTAAAATACATTAGCAACTCGGTAAAAGTTTTTCATTACGAATGCAAGCCTATAAAGAGTAATATCCCACTTAATAATTTCTCTTCAACAGTGGTTTTTGCTAGTTCTCGGGGTCACTGGCCGCCTGCTAAATTGACCTTGTCAACATTTCTTAGAACTTTTCTAACTCGTGCACTTTGCTGAGTTGACTGGAAGGTAGGTACCTTCGGGAGATAACCTGATATATTGCGAATTACAAAGATTTATGAGCACAGTGCAGGTGGATAAATTTGTCTCATTTTGAGTTTTAATAAAATTATAGCTGTCGAAGATCGTTTAAAATGTTGTATCGAATGGAGTTTTAAAGCAAATTTTCTTTAAGGATCATTTCGCCGTCGTTTCAATTGTTTAATCAAACGGAGTTTTAATAAAATACCATAGTTTGTTGTTTTCCTTTGCCTTCCACACTTCTCAATTTATACTTACAGTGGGCCAGATAATAAAATCACAGAGTAAATAATCAAACAATACATATGTTTTTTCGGCAATAAGTAATCATAGCAAATAATTAATCAACTCTTAAATATCTCTCTATCAACAGTAATCTACTCTTCCGTTTCTTGCCATGTTTTTTTATCCACAATCTGACAGCCATCATTACACAAAAGAGGCCGCTCTGATTACTACAAAATTTGATACCAAAAAACATTTGCAAAAACAGGTTTTAAAACTACAATACGGGTGCCCCCAAAATGCACGATGATCCCAGTTCACAGACAAACCTCCAAGGTCTTGCGACCTTCGTGCTGCCGTGGGAATGAGAGGACAATGGTGGATAGGGTCGGAGTGTAAGCGAGTTTGACCAGTGGTCAGCTGCTGCTGATTGTATTTTATGAGGTGATGCAGACAGCATGCCAAACACTCGCATTTCATTTTATTCTGATTCAAAATAAGATCATGTAAGATAGCAGTCAAACATCTTGTAATGGAATAATAAAAATATAGATGTTCAGTTTAAATCTAATAAGGCAAATGTACCTAAGTACTTTGAATTTGTTTTTCATTGGGTATTTGATGTTCCTGCTTATAATTGCTGAGTTATCTGCAAGCCATTGCGAACGATATAGCGATAGCTCAACTGATCAAAATCAGTCCCTATCGAAGAAGTCCCTATAGGACGCTGGCTGCATGGCCTATTTATGAAATTAACGTAAAAGGTGAAAGTCGAGGAATCTCGTAGTATATAAATTCCTTGGTGAAAATACTTCTAAGCACAGCTGCCATAAAAAAAAACAAAAAACATTGCCAAAATTTTGCCAAATTGTTATTTATTTCTCAAAATCCTATTGCGTTCTCCCGTCTTATTTCATTCATGCAGAAAGTATTATTAACTCGTAAAGCATGGTTCAGTTATTGCTTTTTCAAAAGATTATTGTTCTCTGCATTGTTTTGTAAAAGATTCTCCATCTTTCAAAAGAATGCTTACTCGTACTATTCTGCAGTGTTTTGTAAAAAAACCGCATCCGAACTCGCTTACAATAAACCCCTACCTCTATCCAAAGTCACAAGCCCGGATACCATTGTTTGCTTTGAGAACAAACTTGACCAACGAATTTCGTCAGACTTTGAAAAATATATAATTCGTAGTTTTGTAATATCATGTCGTTTGTTGCTCACATGACATAGGAATTAAAAAGAACACGCTCAATTTCGACATGTAAGTGAGCTTGTGTAACTGTGGGCTTAGTTTGTGTGTGGTTGGGTGATAAGGCGTTGGGTATTATCGGGTTTACATAATAGAAAAGTGACAACCTTTTTAAACCAACCTCTTTAATTCTGAAAATTTGGTATAATCACCCTGCGCAAGTCAGTCAATTCGAGTGCGTCTACATTACGTTTGCCTAAATACAGCCTCCTTTCCAGAATTCGTTTTTCTGATGAAGCCCTACATTCTCCTAAACACTATCTTCTCATTAATTTACCCAAACAATTATCAATTCTTTAGCACACTGCCACTTATATAATAGTAGCAACAAAGAAAAAACAAAGAGTACATTAAAACTCCTTTATTCATTCAATTTCGAAACTGACGCCGCACATGAACGTGTTAAGAAATCTTGTGCATTAAAGATGCACACATGAAGAATCGTTTCACTTCTTCAGAGGTTAACAGGGGCATATAATTCAAAGACGAATTGAATTCGCATCGCATGATATCATTACCATTTGTTTCAATAAACTCAGCACTCGACAATTGACTGGAGTGCATTCGTCTGTAATACGAATTATGTATTCTTATATCAAGTAAGCAAGCAAGACGCGAAATAAACTTGATATTTAAACATGTCAGGGTTGAAACGATAATTTCATTTTTAATCTGTAGGTACCTACATAAAAGGCAGTGATTTTCGTGATAAGAATGCACGAGCCTTTAAATGTAAAAAAAATACTGGAAATACTCTTTAACCATAACTGCATACATTCAAAAAATATGCATTACATACATGTAGTAAATCTTTACAATGAAATCTACAAATAAGATTTAATTAAAAATTGTGTTTGATTTAGTAACCATTAAATTTTAACCGAAACAAAAATAATTTTGGTCCAAGATAGCATATACTTCGGAGTCCAATACCTACCAACTATATACAGGGTAATTCGACGTATTCCTCAGGACATCATAAAAAAAAAAAAATGAAAGATAAAAAGAAGTAGGGTTGCAATGCAAAAAATTACGTCATATACCCACGAAACTTTAAATAGATTGTAAACTAAACACCGAATTGTCGGATAATCTTAGACAGTTTATTAAAAAGCTCATTCTATCCTAATAAAAATGTCTAAATCCAATACAATAAATCAAGATGAAAGTTCTTACAGAGCAACATTTTTCAAAAGTTATTTTAAAACTCTTGGAAGCGTGTTGCTACTTTATAAATTCCAAGAATTCCTTTTATTGCTATTTATTTTAATATACTAACAACTGAACATCGGCTTTTCAAAGAAATCAATAAATTACATCGATTCATGTGGATATTAACTCTTTGAAATGTAGTCATTTACCCGATTAAGTTATCGATAAAAGTCAACAGTCAAGAAGTTAATTGCATTATTACCCATTTACCCACTTTATTAAAATAAATACGACCGAATTTCATTCCTCAATTTCCAATTGTAATTTTTTTTTTTATAAAAGTTTGTTGTTTTTGACAGATAAAAGAGAAGTGAGTGAGAGTGGTCAGTCAGTCAGTCAGTTGATCTTAATACTTTCATTATCCCAAACAAACAAGAATTGAATTAAGTACATAACTATGTCAAAATAGTACATACATAATGAACATAAACATAATATACATTAATAAAAACGACTACAAAAATCGTTACTGAACTTATGACCTTTTATAATTATGTATTTATTTCAATAGTATTTGAATTTACCAATCAGGCTATTTGTCAAAAGTCAAGAATTTGGTAATTCACACGCCATCGATATTTACTCGCACATAATATTTTTATAACACAGTAGGGGCCGACTTCGGAAGATCCTAACCCAAATAACAACTTTATGCTATGTGACACACGATTCAAATTTGAATAAATTTAACTATTTTCCACATAACATAGACGTAGAACCTTAGGTAGTTCAATATTTAAACAAAACACCTAAGTAGTTATCTTCTACTGAATTTGTTTTTATAATGCGACTAGTAGCGCCCTGCGGTTTTACCCTCGTAGTTTTAAATTTCGGTATTCCAACGGGATAAAAAGTAGCCTATGTGTTATTCCAGACCATAATATATCTGTGTAAATTTTCACCAAGATCCATTCAGCCCTTCTGGAGTTATAGAGTAACAAACATCCATCCATCCATCCATCCATAATTACAAACGTTCACATTTATAATATTAGTAGGATTTACATGGCCTACAAACTTATTTAAATAAGATTCATTTGTTTTTAACATTTCGGGTTTGAAAACATGTCATGACTGCAAGCAATAAAATAAAAGATCAATAACCCGAAAACCAAATTAAAAATCGTATTATGTACCAAAAGTAATGTAACTTTATAACTAAGGCAGGCGAAAAAACATAACGAGTCGAAATAAAGATATTGTTACAAGATATTACATTGACAAGTACGAATATTACGATCCTTATCAGAGTTCCGTTTTCACTTCAAACTTCTATATTAAATAGGTATATTGCAAGGATATTTTTACTTAACTCATACGTATTGTTATAAAATTTGGAAACAAGAATCCCTACTAATATCATAAACGCGAAAGTTTGTAAGTATGGATGGGTGGATGTTTGTTAATTTTCACGCCGGAACGGCTGAAAGGATTTGGATGAAACTTGGCAGTGACAGATTATCTCTGCCAAGTTTCATCCAGATCATACTTATTCATACTTACAAACTATCGCGTTTAAAATATTAGTAGGATTCGAGCCAAGCATAACAGATGGTCCACCTGATGTTAAGTGGTAACCATCACCTATAACGAAGCATTGCCTCGAAAGTCATGCACGATAGGAACGTGCCCTCCGACGCACTACCCGTCGTCCTTCAACTTGAGGCTACTGATGTTAAGCCTCATGTCATTATTAGAATTAGGCCATATATCTACAGCTCGTTTGGAGTCTGAACGAACACAAAACTGTAAAAGTTTCGGGATAAAATGCTAGTAGACTATGGAAGTCTATTAATTCCAGCTTTGAAAAGACCCAGGTTAAAGCGCCGCGCCGCCGCGCCGAGGCAAAATAGAGGACGGCAGCAAATTCCATTCTTTAGCTGTGCGCATTAGAAATATCTAGCGAAATGTAGATAGTATCTATGGATGGGAGGAATGTCAACAACATAGGGTCAATACAGTTGCTCGTAAAAGCATTGGAATCTATTTGAGAGTATTACATTTCCTTTACATCTTTGACACTAATAAAGATTTCAGATCTTAGAGTAGCGGTGCTTTAGAGGGACCCGGCCTTCTGAATGCAACGGCGTAAGTTTGAACCCAGCAGTGTACTAATGTCGGATGAAACCAGATGTATTTTAACTATACTGCAAACGCTGAGGGTATGTGCCAAATGAATACCTAGTACTTAAAATGTTTGGATGACCTCTGACTACCTGCCTTAGAAATCCTAAAGAATCTTGAATTGGTACGTAGTACTAAGAGATCTCAAAGTCGTGGGGCTGTTTCATCATTTTTGGGCAGGCGTTTTGCTGGACGTCAAATGTCAAAGTCAAATTTGACGTAAAAAAAATTGTACAAACTGTTTACGTCAAATTTGACCATTTCACGCGTTTTCTGCAATAAAGTACCTAGTGGACCCTAAAATGATCTCAGATCTCGTGCGAACAAAATTTTAGTACCTCAAGACTAATTCATTGTGCGTGATATAGCTACATTCGAAGTAGGTATATCATTGTGGTCCATGACCAACGACCGAAACACCGTTAGATGACATCGCAGTGAATTCTCAAGTGAAAATGATGCTAAGGGGCCTTGGGCGATATAACCAAATAGTTTCAATAACAAGACGTGAAAGAAGAGTTTGAGATGACACAAGATAGCAATAGATTAAATAAGAGATGACACATTTTTGTATAAAAACAAGAATTAATAACGGGTAAGGCAGGCGAATACAAGTTATATCCAAACGCGGTATGGTTTGAAAAATATAAGAATGAAATCGACAGTGAAGTTGAGTCTACCGTCATCCGAGAATGTGATAAAATCACATATTAATATTATGACAGTAAAAGGGTTATTGAATATCAATTGAATATCAGTATATATCACTTTGGAATGTCTTAAAAAGCTATGCGAACCTAGGTGCTAGTTCCAGTTCAAGGAATCGAACCCAGGTAGGGTATTGCAATAGAATATAAGCGGTCCAATATAAACGGACCTAATGCAATTTTTTTTTCAGTGAAGAGTTATCCATATTGAAATCGTTACGTAGTTGCTTTTCAGTTTTCTGTTTTTTTTACTTTTTATAAAATCTCATTCAATCGATAAAAGAATAATAGGTAATATCATTGATTACTTACTATTATTGTTATTAACGATTAAGTGATATTTTCTAGTCTCTCTATTCCAACAAGATGCCATCTTTGAACCAACAGATCGGCATATCAACAATGTTGACCACTGTAAACACAGCAGCCACAACAATGCAGAGTGCTGGGCACTCGTGGCATCCCGCGGCACCGTTCCTAACGGTATCCGGCTAAGTACCGGAGATAGAAATGGGAAATACCTGGTGGATGTGGCAATCCTTACCTGATACTCTTTATTGTACACAAACAAAATTGACACAAATCTTACATAGCAGTCAAACAAAAAAAAACAAACACGAACGTAACCCTTAGTTTTCTGAGACACTCGTCTTTTTTTCGTACTAGCTATCCCCCGCGGCTTCGCAGATACTAGCCCTGATTTTTATGAATCTTTTGTAACGTTGTTTGTTTGTTTGTTTTCAGGAAGAGATCTTATCGTCACTTATTTTAGACATATCTAAACTAAGTGTAGAGATCAAATTAAGTACTAATTAATTAATCAAAATTAAATTATTGAGCCTATTTCATTTTTTTATATACCCATTGGATTGATGCGACACGAGTAAAATGTATTAATCTAATAAAATACGTATTCGTCTCGTAATCCTATATGAAAGTCATTGCAGAATATGGCAAATCATACGCAGCTTTGCCATGTCAAAATAAAATATTATTCTTGACCACAGTATTTTAAGAAAGTCATGAGATACGAGTATTATTGTAATTAGCGTCCTCTTTCAATATTTAAAATAATTGGAGGCTTAAACAGTCACGTCAAAATTTTTGTGAGGGTTAAGTATTCGAATACACAATATTTTCCCTCTATTTTTAACAGGCCATTAAATTTCAAAATATAATCATCAACAAAACAATTTAACACAATTTTAATGTTCACTTCTTTCTCAATTCTCGGTAAATCACAAAGAGATCGCACCTTTCACAACTTCGGTCACCACTGCTGCCTCGATAGCTTCAGGCTAAGAAAGTACTGAGCAAACCCCGCTATAGTTGCCTTGTTTACCGATATTATCGTGGTCTAGAATTAGAGATAGTAGAAACATCGTTATTTGTGCTGACTATGCGTTTGAAGGGTTTGAAGTCAAATGTTTTGTAAGTACACCGTTTAAATGCATTATTGCTTTGCTTGAGATGGTCTTAAAACATTTTATAGTTATTTGTTTTATTTGGTGGTTGTGTCCTCATTTTCTATTTAATCTAATCACCTATCATTTCCTGCAGTGATTTAAATAATCGCATCAAATTCACGATTTACGTTCGTTACAATTACTTAATTATAGGGAATTCTCGCTTTTTTAAGCCTCGTATTAACTTGGGATTCTAGACACAATCTAGTTCTTTTGTGTCTGACTCGATATCGAGTTACTTATTAGGTTTCTGGAAGATAAAATTTCTAATTATCATTTTTATAATATTTTTCTGTACCTTTAATAAAAAATATCTATCTAAGTATTAATGTATGAAATATATCAGTTATCTAGTACCCATAACACAAGCTTTGAGTAGCTTACTTTGGGACTAGATGGTGCTGTGTGGATTGTCCAGCATTACTTATTTATTTAATTATAAATTCCCCATTCATTATCCCATATTTATAATATTATTCCATACACTCAGCCCCTACCAGTTCTTTTGAATGGGAAGAAACCCATTTATTTAAAACACGCGTAGTTTGTCTTGTCAGTCAACTTGTCTGTCGGCATATTTCCATCTAACTTATAATAAATGAACAATAATTTACAGGATTCCAATAATTAAGAGCGAATTCAAAGAGGATACGATTACTTACCTACTGAGAACTTCTTATGAATAAAATTATGTAACGTATTTGTTTAAAATCGCATAGAAATGAACTCATTAATACAACAAATACACATTCCAAATCGAAATCCGTATTCATTATTTATTAATAGGTAACGTGCATTTTTAGTTAATTGTTTTTAGACTATGACATTAATTAGAGCGAAGTTAGATAATGCATTTAGTTACGCAAACTGGTTATATTCCTTGGTTCCTTGATTGCATCATTACAAATTTAATAAATTCCTTCTTCAGCAATCCTTCCAGCGTTCTTTTTACGTGACGCGATCTATACTAGGTACCTACTATCCATTATCTGATATTGCTTAATTAGGCTATACGTAATATTAATGATAATGTCCATAAAAGTTATCAAAATCTAGATTGTCGATGATTTTGCGTCAGTTCCGGTGCAATAAAATAGTTATAACAGCCTTTCACTGCACTTTTTGTCTATTAATTTTTATTTAAAATATTTTAACTCTTTGAAAATATAAGAGAATCAGCAGTTCTGTGAGGGCCACGTTATGAATTTTTGTCAAGCAACGTAAATTATGATTCAAAACAAAATTGTTTTAAATACCAACGACAGGTATGACGTTATCAGTGAGTCAGGTTTTAAGTCTGTTTCGTTAAAATTACAAAAAACGTAAGATAAGTATAGAGGTGCTGACGGTACGATATAAAATGTTAGCAGGAATTAGGTATAGTACCTAGGTATTAATAAAATGGCTAGCTACCGCGGAATTAATTATTTTCCGTTCAATAACAATGACGGAATAAAATACCTACCTATTATCTGTTTGTAACGAATATTTATACATATTTGAAAGTATACATATATCGCACAAGTTGCAATTTTGAACCAAAGTTTATTAATTATATGACCGCGGTGAACCCAACCTTATTCCGGTTAGCACGTTAGCCGTAACCTACATTATTGTTTTAAAAAAAGTTCGTGG
Organism: Plemyria rubiginata; assembly: GCA_963576535.1. Classification (NCBI taxonomy): domain Eukaryota; kingdom Metazoa; phylum Arthropoda; class Insecta; order Lepidoptera; family Geometridae; genus Plemyria; species Plemyria rubiginata. Next base: position 7,165,766 of record OY754929.1, read on the forward strand.
CATAGACAAAACACCTGACCGGACTCGCCTTGAAGACACATTAGAACGATCAATGCGAGTTTCCGATAATTATTTTGCAATTTACATCACCGGTAAAGATTACAACGACACGAAAAAACATCTGTATTCGTTCCTCGTAACCTCTTTACCAAAATCCTCAGCGTTCCATTGAATAATCAGCGAAAAACGTTAAAAACACACACATACACTTGTAGTTGACACGTATTTTATTGCCCGGTGAATTTCGTAAAATTCAAAATGGCGACGGCGAGAGTACCGCGACGCCGAGTATCGGTCGGCCAACTGAAGCTCACGCGGCGGCGAACTGTCAAACTGGCTTAGCTTATCTGTGTGCTGGTTCGCACCTGTGTGCTGTGTGTGTATCGGTGAAAGAAGGCTTGAATTGAATGGTTAAAGCCTCGTAAAGGCAATGGTGGCCGACCCATGCATACTTGTGACTCAGAATACGTGGGATGGTGAAAAATACGTATTTATAGCAGCTAGATGCAACGTTGCTATCAATTTTGCATTACGAGAGCTGTCAAATGTCAAGGTTGACAGTTATTTCACTGTCGTAGACGGTTTAACCTAAATTTTCGGTTACGATTGCAACATATCTTGTTTTCCCGTTGACGAATCGCGAGAGGAATTTTATTGGCTTATTCATCACATTCTTTGAAGATTCGAAGTGGTAACAAATTTCGAAATGTTAACAAGAAACATTATGATTGTACTGAAAATTTATTTGAAAAAGTACATAAAAATATAAACACACTTCATTTGCATAAATTTATAATCAAAAGTCGTACCTAATTTCAATGGTACAAGAGAATTTGTTGTTCAATTCATAGATTTATTTTTAACTTAGCCCCAATAATAAAAACAGAATAGATTTTATTTGAAAACATTAATGAAGATAAGGTAATTAAGGTAACCATCGCTAGAAATATGATTTTAGAATCGGTGCAAGTTACTTGTTATATATGTGTGTACTTATGTATATTTATATTATTTATAATTCGTAATAATAAAACTATTTTAACATACGCGGTATACATACTGTCTTACTGGAAGTACAAAAGCAGAAACATTTTCGAAATTCGAACGAGTCAAGTCTAGATATCAAAATAAAAGAATCGCAAGAATCTGACTTTGAAAGACCTTGCCGAATTTACCTGCAGTCCTGAGCGTAACAAGAAAGGTTACTCTTGCGCATCTCATTTAGATATATGAAATCAAAAAAATGCATAGTATAAAACAAAAATTCTGCACATGCAACTTAAAAGTACAAAAGAAACTGTACACCGTTCGTGTCCCGATTTCGGTTTCAAAAACTGATTTTCTATTGTTTTAAGTATGTCTGACGAAGCTATAATGCTTCCAAAGTTGATAGAAAATAAGGCAACTCTTTGTTTATCCCTTGCTCATTGTGGTGTGACAGATTTGACAGGTCATTTCTGTCGCAGGTGATTTTACACCGGCTCTCTGATCCTATTGTTCTAGTTTACGAGCTATTTATGAATATGTAAATACTACACATTTATTTATATTTTTATACAACCAGCTGATGGAACAAGCAGATGGCCCACCTGATGTTAAGTGGTAACCATCACCTATAACAAAGCATTGCCTCGTAAGTCACGCACGATAGGAACGTGCCCTGTGTCCATCAACTTGAGGCACACAGATGTTAAGCCTCATGTGCCTGTAATTGCACCGGCGACCACACTCTTCATACCGAAACACAGCAACGCTGCTTGGCGGCAGAAAAAGGCGTGTTGGTAGAATTTCCCCAGCCGAGCCCTTCACAAAGAGCTCTTTTACTCTTAAATAATTAGTAATAATGTAATGCAAAAGTGGCAATAATGACAAGCCTCATTTAGGTGAAAGAATCTCTGCCTTCTACGATGAAGTTCGTAAGTTTTTTTCCCCCACAAAGACTAACAAGGACAATTCGTTTCGTTTCGTTTCAATTTGTTTCTCCATTGTCCGGGACTCTGTCATCTAGAATGCATGACCCCGTTTACTTAATTTTGCATAAATACTATTTCTGTTAATGATTACATCGTTTTCCTTATTAATTCTATTCCTATATAAACACAACATTGCCATCGCTCTTGACAGAATTACAATTCGCAAAACTGTTATTGACCTATTTAAATCTAGGGCAGATTTGGTTTCCTAGAGGAAATCGTGATGTGTCATGCGATGCAGCTCCGGTGGCCTAGTGGTAGCGACCCCGCCCTAAAGATCCTAAGGTCGTAGGTTCAAAACCAGTCGTGTTCCAATGATTTTTTTTGACAAAAAAATGACGTTCACAGTGCACTCCGGAGAAGTCGGGAAGTACCCGGCATGTAGTTAAATCTAAATATTTCTAAAACATGTGTCGAGTGCTCGAATGGAGCTTCTTTGAGGCGCACTTAAGTTTCTTTCACCACACTGTTTCGAAAGAATTAGAGACACGACAAAAACAAGCCCTAGTTACGCTGCTTGGCGGCCGAAATGGGCTGGTGGTACTACCTATCACTAGCCCAGTTTGTTTTTAACCGACTTCGAAAAAAAGGAGGGTCTCAAATCGACTATTTTCTAACGACTTAAAAAAAGGTGTTCTCAATTCGACAGTTTTTTTTATATTTGACTAGTAGCGCCCCGCGGTTTCACCCGCGTAATTTCTAATCCCGGTATTCCCACGGGATAAAAAGTAGCCTATGTGTTATTCCAGACTATAACATATCTCTGTGCCAATTTTTACCAAGATCCATTCAGCCGTTCTGGAGTTATAGAGTAACAAACATCCATCCATCCATCCATCTATCCATACTTACAAACTTTCGCATTTATAATATTAGTAGGAAGTAGGATACTTCACTACTTTTTACAGGGTGGACCGATTTAGATGATTCAGTTCAATATCCAACTAGGATGATTAACAGTGGTTGTGATTCTTTTTTTATCGAAAGCTGGTGGTCTTGTCATGTGATCCCATTTGAATTTGAGTAAGATCTACGAATAGTTTTTGAGAGTAGTACGAGTGTATTTTCCAATGCATTCGAGGGCGGTTTATTTCTTGAGAGTTATTTTAGAAAGAGTTAATAGATTTAGAATAGAATAGAACAGAAAATATCTTTATTAGGTTTGAAGGTTATATAGGTAAAGTATAACTTAAGCACATTAAGTACCTTCTGAGCTTACAAATGAGCTGTCAGATGATGTCACAGATTCTTCAGAACGCCATATGCCAATTATTGGGAGTAATGACTCAGGATCGACAAATAAGTCTTTTAGCGTTGACCATAAATGAATAACACCTACAGTATCATAATATTTGAATTTAAACTACCGAATTCCACGGGCGTAGTGCTAATAAATAGAACTTAGCTAAGAAACATTATAGATATAATACACTTGTTCTTGATTCCCCATGTTTCGACATTCCAAAATTATTCATACCATTTAATTATTTCAAACTTTGTTATTTTCTCTATTTTTACTTATTTTTTTAATTATTTCATACTATTTACCTACATGAGTTATTCATATTATTACATAAGTCTGTGTTAGAGTAATAATTGCTCAGTTGTCTTTAATTACTGTAATTGGTGTCAATGTTTTCACTATTTTTGTGAAAAAGGTAGTTGTGAAATAGGTACGTACCGAATATTGTTATGTAAAATCTATAAAAAACACACATATAACCATTAAATGGTGACTGTATTTATCCCAAAGACAAAAAGTTTTGAAACTTATTAGAAATCTTAGAAATAAAAATTAAATTTTATTAGTTTTGATTAGCAACTCATTTTTGTTGATAAAAAAGAAGATCCTTAACGGAAGTTTAAATATCGTCCTTTTGAACATTCCCTTTGAACAAACAACAAAAAGTCGAATTGAGAACCATCTTTTTTCTAATCTGTTAAAAACTCATCGGGTACTGGCCCCTCATTTTACCCAGTTTTAAGATGTTTCAAAGAGATCCTCCAAAACGTTTCAAAAAATCGTTTGACTTTGAATACATTCACAATTTTAAGGTTTTATGTCTGGTCATCCAATTTGGTTTTTGCATTGGTTTCGTTAAAATGTGTCGTTTTATTTATAGCTTGGCAGATTTATTAGACTTTTTGTTGATGTTGATATCAAGTCATAAAATAACTAATTTAGAGTTATTTTATGACTTGATATCAATTTAAATTCCAGTTTTTTTTTTTACCATTTACCATCAGGTGGGCCATATGCTACGATTTGAGCTTACACATACAGACTTCTCTCTATCTTCACAACGTCTTCAATCCATCTACTCGAGGGCGTCCTACGCTCCATCTTCCGGTTAGTGATAATGATCATGTACTTTTATGTAGTATACAAGATAAGGACCATTAAGTAGTATGTTCTTTAACCTTTTGCAGTTAAGGCCGTGACATGGTGTATGGACAGAAATAGCATATTTTATCGTAGTAGGTATCGCCTGTATTGCATATCAAGCAGTCTTATAATAATTTCCATATCAGAGGATGGTATAACCTTCCTTCTTACTTGTGATCCTCATGATTGTACTGAATAAAGTCTATTTTGATTTTGTTGAACCGAAACCAGAAGTTACGATACCGAATATGGATTAGAATTTGGCTATTTTTAATCTCGAAATAACAGTTATAAATACTATTTGAATGGCCCACCTGACATGAAATGACCATCACAAAACAACAAAGCGCTGCCTCGCGTCCCGCACTATACGGAGCGCCCTACGATGCACTGTCCTGCGTCCATCAACTTGAGGCATACAAGCAATTTCTCCGGGAACCACAAACCCTTCAAACCGAAACACAGCAACGCTGCTTGACGGCAAAAATAGTAGTTTTCCCCGGGCGAGCCCTGCTACATAAAGTCTTAAAAATTGCGATACAAGTCACTAATAGAACTCGACGCTTGACAGACACCGTCCTTTAGAACAGTAAAGCCTATCCTAGGGCAAAAATCTAAATATATATAACTCAAAGGTGACTGACTGACTGACTGACTGACTGACATAGTGATCTATCAACACACAGCCCAAACCACTGGACGGATCGGGCTGAAATTTTGCATGCAGGTAGATGATATGACGTAGGCATCCGCTAAGAAAGGATTTTGATCAATTCCACCCCCAAGGGGATGAAATAGGGGATGAAAGTTTGTATGAAACTTTGTCAATTTTAATAATAATAATACTTTTTAACGCGAGCGAAGCCGCGAGCAAAAGCTAGTCACTCCATAAGAGTCAAGGGGACACCATGTTTAGAAATTAATCACTTCATCAAAACCCTTTTACGTATGTGGTACAGGAAAATCTATTCAGAATACCTAGATATAGTAGCCATGTTTGACAGAAAAAATACCTATTTCTGATAATTTAACAGGGAAAACTATTGACCAGTCTTTTGTAGGCTGTTGACGCTATAATATACTACCGTCATCTGTGAATCAAAACTATAAGAAAAACTCATGCGATGAGAGAACGAATATTTTATTCACGCCCGGATGGGTGCGCTTATCACACCTTCATGCAAAACCCGCTGAAAAACCAAATTACAAATTCAAAAATACAAGTTGTCCAAAGTTAGAAATACACTAGACAATTTTAAAATTGGAAGCGTTTTCGATCGAAAACGACTAAATTGTCGCTGAAGCGCGTTTTTATCTCTTAAAATATAACCTTAATTTACTGATGCGTAATTACTGATAGAACACCGACGCAAAACGACGGACTAGGCGGTTTGCTACTTTAGCCTGCTTCGAGGCGAATAAAGAAAACTGAAACTGGCGTTTACAACCGGAAAGAAAAACTCATACAAGGTATTTTTGCTTACAAACTCATTACCATATTATTTGCTTACAAACCACCTGACTAATTCATTGCGTAATAATAAAAGCGTGTAGGAGTCCGTTTAGTCAGCGGGAGGCCTAGGTACCTGGAGCCTTACCTACCTTATGTTGAGTAGGCTATCTGGGTCTTTCTCTTTGGTTTGGCAATAGAAATAGGGTTGGCAGGCGTCTGGCGTTCTTATCCTACTTATGCGTAAAATGACTGTGCTTGGTATTACAGATAGTCGTGTTTCTGATTCGTTTCAGGCTTGCATTTGGAAGCTTTTCACGCATTTTTTGTAATAGAGCTATTTGTGAAGGGCTCATCCGGAGAAGTACTACCAATATGCCTTTATCTGCCGCTAAGCATGTTGGCAAGGCTAAGGCAAACCTGCCATGCTGTGACAACCCTATTCCCAATCTCAGTATCACCCTGCGTAGGCGCTACTGAAGGCAAACTGCTGCTATCAAACTAGATGTGGCCTATCTGACAAACTTGCAATAGGAAGTGGAAAGTGAACCACCAGCGCTACTTAAGCGGCAACAAATATAATATCAAATATCGCGCAGGGGCGTTATTCACTATGACCAATTCAATTGCGTTTGCGTTTAGATCACGTGACGTCCAACGGTTTAGGCAAGGTATCTCCTATGCCATAAAGAATAAAGCCCAAGGTCACGTTTAGACGTTACACGATTTGGGGCAAGGAATCTCCTAAGTCATAAAGAATAATGCCCCAGTCGCGTTCCTGCGCGCGTAATCGTTTCGATGCTTTCAGGAATTATTGTGTTAATTGATTTTCGATATTATTTCAATGAAAACAATAGTTTCGACAGCGAAAAATTCGCCGCGCTCCGCTGGTTTGCGCTGGCCCTTAAAGGTTCTATAAATTCATCTGAGGTCCCAGCTATCTTGTTATTAGGCTTATTACCATGAAATACTCCAATAAATTCAAGTAGTAGACGCACTACAAATCATGGCGTGTAATAAATCTAAATATTTGCATTCCCGTACTGAATGAAAACGGTAGACTTTCACAGTCCTCTGTACTGCCTTTGGATGTTAGACTGGTCGTATTTATAGTACTGTCATAGTGTTTAAAATAATCCTTGTGATTTTATTGAATAAATACCTCTTGACTTTGACCTACTTGCTTATGAAATGATCAGTAGGTCCACCTGTTGTTAAGTGGTAACCATCGCCTACACAAGACACAATAATTAGAATCAGAATAATCTTTATTGTAAACAATTGAATTTATAAGGTGCTAAGTATATTTAAAAAGTACTAGTCTCATATGTGGACATACCAATTAAATGTTTTAAAATGTTTGCTTGAACTAGAATTTAAATTTAGAACATTGTACTAATTTACAAAATTGTATCAATATAACATAATCTAACTTACCCTTACTAATCTACATCACCAATCAACAAAGCGCTGCCTCGCATGTCATGCACGATAGGAACGTGCCCTACGTGCACTGCTTCGTGTCTATCAACTTGAGGCATAATGTTAAGCCTCATGTGCCTGTCGTTTCAACGGCATCCAAACTCAACAAACTGAAACACAGCTAAGCTGCTAGGCGGCAGATAAAGGAGAATATAACTTCCCGGAAATTTTGGGATTCGACATCAAATGGGTACGAGAATTAATGAAGACGGTAAAAAAAAATACATACGTGACGAATATAAAACCTCCTTTTTGGAAGTCGGTTAAAATGTAAAAGAAATAGAATCTCGAAAATCAATTAACTATCAAAGGGAGGTTTAAGAATGTAAGACTTGAAATAACAAAGCGAACCAAGCCATGAACATTCCACTAGTGCTTAACAACTTCCTACATCATAAACCAAGCTGCTAAGATAAGCACACACGTGACCATACTTTATCGGAATAGCAATAAGAGCTATAATCGTACAGCAAAAGCTCCGTTTATGCTGGTCCCGAGACCCCTGAGCAAATCGTAAAATGAGTAAAGTTCATGAGTTTTCGCAAATAGAATGTACCTTACCTATTCATTCGAAGCACTAAAAAGTGATGTGATCGAAACAAAACCCGATAGTATTGCTACTTGTCTGGTAAGAAAAGTAGCATTTAAGAGGCTGACAACTTTCAAACCTAGAGGGGGAGGGGGGAACGGGTCGGTGGAGAGGGGAAGGGTCGGGAAAGTCGCGGGTAAGATCGCGGGGCGCAGCTAGTCCTACATAAAATAACTAAGGTATCTTCTTCAAGAACGCCTATGGAGTGAGAGTATGTCCAAATATAAGATTTGGCAAATACATAGATGTACTAAGTTTTGCTTTGTTGGTATTCCATACGTGACAGGTTGCAAGCCCATCGCCGCTGCTAGAATACTAGCTGGTTTTTCACGATGTTTTCCTTCACCGATTAAGAGCATAACTACATAAAAAATAAGTCCTAAAATCCGTGACCTGTGACTTGTGTAGGTGATGGTTACCACTTAACATCAGGTGGACCATCTGCTTGTTCCATGATCAACAAGTAGTTCAAAAAAATCATAAATCACCGAAAGTCACCATAATAGCTGCGAAGAGTTGATAGTATTCGATAAAGTTGACTATATTTAAGAAAACCTCACCATAATTGGCTAAGCGTTAGATCATTCGCCCACTGCTGGGCCCACGCAAACGAGTTTATAATCTGTGGCGTTACTTATTAGTCTTGTTGACAACAATACTTGATATGTTACAGTTTAGGTTATAAAGGCGTCAAGGATATCAACGCCTTCGTCGGATGACGACTACACATCTTTAGGGTTTTGATACCGAAGGTTCATTTATCAATACACCAGCGATCCGCCCGCGCGCCCCTGCTTCGCACGGGTGCACATATCATGCATGTATTATACATATAAACCTTCCTCTTGAATCACTCTATCTATTAAAAAAACCGCATCAAAATCCGTTGCGTAGTTTTAAAGATTTAAACATACATAGGGACATGGGGATATAGGGACACAGAAAGCGACTTTGTTTTATACTATGTAGTGATAGTGATAGTGAAGTATTAGATTATGTACTCGTAGGTACCTAAGCTATTAATATTGAACGCTTTTTAGATTTAACTAGCTGAACCCGCGGCTTTGCTCGCGCCAAGGAATTCAAAGTTTCATACAAACTTTCATCCCCTATTTTATCCCCTTGGGGGTAGAATTGATCAAAATCCTTTCTTAGCGGATGGCTACGTCATAACATCTACCTGCATGCCAAATTTCAACCCGATCCGTCCAGTGGTTTGGGCTGTGCGTTGATAGATCACTATGTCAGTCAGTCACCTTTGAGTTATATATATTTAGATATAGATATATAATGGGAATCCTTTATACAAATGGGAAATCGTAAAAAAAGTTACCCCAAATGTATGTTATGGGGGTTTCTACTACCCGTGATTAAGTCAAAATCATGTATGTATTCACTTACATCACTTTCCAAGTTTTATCTGCAATCAGTTTATTCAACTGAGCAATTTTTTTGCAGGTTATTTTGTCAGGCAGAGTACACTCTTCTCAGTAGGTAGGTACACTTCATTATTGGTTGACGACCTCAGTGGGGCAGCGGGTGAGAGCCCGCCTGCGACGCAAGAGGTTGCGGGTTCGATTCCCGCCTCGGAACAACAAATTTGTGTACGATCTGCAGAAATTTGTTTCGTTGGTCTGGGTGTTTTCTATGTATAATAAAAAATATCTATCTGTGTAAGTATATAATGTATTAAATATATCAGTTATCTAGTACCCATAACACAAGCTAGTAGCTTACTTTGGGGCTAGATGGTGCTGTGTGGATTGTAATATATATATATATTATATAATGCTGGACAATCCACACAGCACCATCTAGCCCCAAAGTAAGCTACTATATATATATATATATATATATTTATATTGTTATAGGTACTAGATGACTGATATATTTAATACATTATATACTTACACAGATAGATATTTTTTATTATACATTCATTCATTCAAGTGCATACTCTTGAGTCTCCTCATGTAAGTGTGATTGGTGAGTCTCTGTGCTAGTTGGTTAGGGTGGTTTTCCAGTTTGTCTTGGTAGACTTGAGCAGTACTTTTGATCTCTTCACATACTGTTTTGACCATGAAGGTAGATTCGAATCCGCTCGCCCGGATCGGAAGGTGGGGTTGTTTCCACTACCCCACCAGCGTTTTATCCAGTATGGTGATGAATTCACCTACTTACAAAGCCAAGTCAAGCCGTTGTCTCATTCCAGTTCTAACTAGGTGGTCGTGGGCTGTCATTTTGTCTCACTTGATTTATAGATTCAAATTATTTATTTTAGTGATTCTGTTGTCTTCGTCTACTCAGATATTCAAATTTAGATGAGGTTACAGGAGGTTACCAAATTATTCTACTGTGTTACGTATCTTGAGTGGGTCTGAGTATAACACGCATCACTAAATTCGATTGGCACCACATCACTATCACTACATAGTATAAAACAAAGTCGCTTTCTCTGTCCCTATATCCCTATGTACCCATGTCCCTATGTATGCTTAAATCTTTAAAACTACGCAACGGATTTTGATGCGGTTTTTTTTTAATAGATATAATGATTCAAGATGAAGGTTTATATGTATAACACATGCATGATATGAGCACCCGTGCGAAGCAGGGGCGCGCGGGCGGGTCGCTAGTTGGATATAAGAAATACATTGTTGATGTATATTCTATATTATATTAATTATTATTATAATTTGTAACAAGGATCATTTATAAGTGATGGAAGTTTGTGCCATCAGAATATAAAAAAAACTCGCTGTCAAAGATGACAGAAAAGGAATCCCGTACGTCTGTTAAAATCGAAAGTCCTGACTAACTCTTACAAAAAACTAAGCTCAACAAAGTACTGTTAGCATAACTCGGTCACTTCATGAAAAAACGTTATCTATTAGCTCAGTCCTAAAATGGGTGCGACACGACAGTTCAATAGCAAAAAATAGGTACTACTAACCGAATATCTATTGATCCCAGATTGATGGATAACGGTACGTATATATAATTGAAGTTTACTGTAAATGTGTTAGTAACATAGGCAATGTCGAAAGGCATTTATTCATTTGAAGTGCGGTTGCCGGTAAAACGGCACATGAGGCCAAACTGTATACCCAGATACCCACCTCATGTTGATGGACGCAGTGCATCGTAGGGCATATTCATATCGTGGCTTACGAGGCAATGCTTTCTTATATGCGATGGTTACCACTTAACATCAGTTGAGCCATCTGCTTGTTCCTTCAGCGAGTTTTATAAAAAAAAGGAGCAACGTTGTCGTGAAATCGATAATGTCTGATGATGTCATCAGCTTTATTTGTACTGCTTCGCCTCCGCAACTCCTACGGATGGTAAACAGTAGGATACCTTTCAAGGTGACATGAAAGTACATGATGTATTTCATTGATATTTTTATTGATATTCAAGCAAACATGTAGCCCATCTGTTATTGGCGAGACTTCTCCGTAAGACAAAAACGGTATTTACGGCCATAAATGTCAATTCTCTCATGCAAATTTCTAAGCACTGAAATCAATAATTCTATCAAGAAAAAACAATTCTTACTTCAAATACTTACTTGGTAATGTTACTCAAAAACTTAAAAAAATAATCATTAAAATCGGTCCACCGAGTAAAAAGTTTTGAGGTGACAAACAAGAAAAAAAAACAGTCGAATTGAGAACCTCCTCCTTTTTTGAAGTCGGTTAAAAAGCACTGAAATTGAAGTGCTCAAAAAGCACTGAACTTATTTATGAAAACATCAAGCAGCTTAATTACTCTATTTTGGTGTTTAAAAACACGAACATTTTAGATACTTACTACTCTAAGTTGTTATATGCGTACCTATGTGAATATTCAATGATTATTATTTCGAATAAATTTCCCAAGCATTCAAGTAGGCATGGGCTAATGCCTACCTATTTCAACGTCTGTGGTAGAGGTAATGCCATTTAGCTCCACCACAAAATACCTAATTTCAATACCAAACGAGCAATAACGATTGCCAGAAGGCGAACAACATTGTTAGGACCAAAATGCTACACATTCTGCGCCGAATTAGTCCAAATCCACTAAAAACTAGTTTACGATAGTTAATTCGCTTTTGGTTTGCGCTTTGGCGCCAAGTTTTGCTTGGTGACAACCGTTTTTGGCGGTTGCTAATAGCTGACGATTTAAAAGAGAATTAGAAGTAAAACTGTGTGAGCCTTACTACAAAAAAATTGGCAAACGTTTAACACTGCCTAAACATTTGACATCCCTTGCCATTGCGTAATGGCAAACAGAGACAGCGCTAACTTTAGACACTGTTTAAAGTTAGACACCGTTTAAGGCCCTGTATCTTAGAAGTTTACAATGTATCAACTGTTTGTTATTCCTAATAAAGTAAAATAAAATAAAATAAAATAAGAAAAAAAAAAAAAAAAAAAAAAAAAAAGTTAATAGTTCTGATCGATTTCGTTATAAACGACAATCCAATGAAAAAAAATAAAAATTTAAGGTTTATAAACTTTAATACTAGATAATTCTAATAGAATAGGTAATAATAGATAAACCTATTATTATTTTATTGGCGTGATCTGAGAAAGACATATAATAAGTGTTTTACTAGTGGTTTTACTTAGCACAAAAATTACACAGTAAAATAAAATAGGTATACATGAACTCTTTCAAGAAAAAACCGACTTTAATGCAGTGGAAAATATAATACAATACAACTATAATTAAAAAACTACCCGTCGGATCTGACTCAAATTTAAATGGGACCACATGACAAGCACCAGCTTTTAATTAAAAATAATCAAAATGGGTCCACACAGTAAACGGTTGAGGCAAATAAAAAAAACAGTCGAATTAAGAACCTCCTCCTTTTTTTGAAGTTAACAATAAATTTCAAGACCGAAATCGGTTATGAAAGGATGGTCTTGCTTGTGTCTAGGTGATGGGTTGGTTTCTTTCTTTAGATAAATATTTCGATTAGTTAGATAGGTATGCAATAAAGATAAATAAATACGTAGTTATTTATACTTTGAAAGATAAGTTTTTATTGATAGCGTTTGTGAAGATCCGAATTTGTTAAAATAATTTACAATTGTTTGCACATCAAATACTAGCTTAGATAATATCAAACCCAGTCATTGACCCCAGACATTACCTATTTAGGCGAAACAGACAGTTTGGCCTGAATTACTTCTAGAATTTATGCTTTTAACTATTTGCAGCCACGCGATTTCTAACCGCGAAGAATTTGTAAAAGCGCCATCTAGCGGGGAGTAGCAAATCCCATGGGATTAACAGTAGTTTTATAATAAATAACTGTTTTAAATCAATGCATTACTTATAAATTATAGTGAATGCTTACAAACGCAAGCAATACTCGTACATTCATAAATTCGATAGTAGGTAAAAGGTACTTAACAAAAAATGTACTTACGTAAGGAAGGATTATCAACCACTTTGTATTGTACGCAAAGAACTTATTATTAAGTAGGTAGTACCGAACAAACAATATCTTAAGTATCAAGATACTTTAAAACTAGATTAGGTGGTAGGTACCTACTTTACAGCACTATGAAGATTATATATAGAAACTTTACTCATGAGTATTAGCGGGCATCCATCACGACGACGTATTAATTACCTGAAACAAAAAACGAAATGAAATTAGGCCCAGTTATTATTGTAGACAATAAAAAGTTCTGATAAACATTTGAGAAAAGCGCCATCTCTTATAAAAGTTGCGAACCTTCTGATTCTTATGGTTCACTAAGCACTGTGACCCCGAAAGTTATGGGACAATGACGATAGAGGACGCTGCTAGTACTTTAGATTGATCGATCATACCTAGTCATATCGGTCATATCCGATGTACGACCTGCCCATCCTAAAGTAGGTATTTCATCGGGGTCTTGATTACAGACACTTCGATCGGATACCTAAATACTGTTTTAACTAGGTACTTACCTACCTACTCAATCTGTATTTTTATAGTAACAGCTTTTCTTACCCTGTAAATTTATTAACTAAAATGGACCAAAATAATCTGAATTCATAAATAAACAATCGAAATCGAAGTTATTTTTTCGTAAACTTCTACACCGGCACGTTGTCGAATCTAAACAAAAATGTGTATTTTTAAAGTGGACGGGTTCTTTACGCTACCTCAAGCAAGACCTCCACTGATAGCTTATAACTCGAAAGATGCCACTACCAAAGCAGTTGTTATTTTTTTGGATAATAGTTCTTTTTAATTATTACTTCAAGTGCCTTGCACTGCACCTTAGTAAAAAAAGACGTAGGTACTTACCACTTTGCTAGACGGTACCTGACTTCAAACTGAAGGGTAGCGTACTTTGGAATCCAGATAGCTGATACAATACTTATATGCCTAGTATGCCTACTATCAACTGAACGGTAAGGGCTGTACAGTTACAAACAAAGGCAATAACAGCAAAGCAAAACCCCAAGACCCTGACCTACATACAAATAAAGCAATTGAAATTCACTTCGCAAACTCGGCCGTGTGAAATGCAGTTTTACTAAATATTTGGAGGGAATTTGAGAATCACGGCACGTTTCGAATGGCCACAACATTCGCGTTAGATTTTGCTAGTTAAGTAACTACTATTATTTATGTGGTTATGGTTATACTTAAAAATAAGTGGATAAGCTTCAAAGTGGTTTACTTCGGACAAATTTACTTGTAAAGTATTACCATACCACAGTATACCATTTTACCAATTTTCAAAGCAGCTAACCTGACTGCAGCGATTACATATAACTTAATTTTTAATATTCTGTAAACGAGGAGTGCCCACCCTAAAAATAACTAAATTTGTGTTCTCCGTCGATAAACCACTTAAATCAATCACGCCCTAACGTGAAACAAAACAAAAGAAACGTAAATTAGATTAGCAACTTTGTTCCAGAAAAAAGTCCGTAAGTGTAAACGTACGTAGGGTCGCCGTGAATAGATACTATTGTTAGCAATCACTTTTACTATCATCATTACAATTCTAACCTACGAGAGCAAAAGAAGCGGATGGGCGACTGGTAACATAAATTGTTTAATTCACATCTGTATGTTTCATGACGACCTCTGTGGCGCAGCGGGCGAGAGCCTGCCTGCGACGCAAGAGGTTGCGGGTTCGATTCCCGCCTTGGAACAAATTTGTGTACGATCTGCAGAAATTTGATCCGATGGTCTGGGTGTTTTCTATGTATAATAAAAAATATCTATCTATGTAAGTATATAATGTATTAAATATATCAGTTATCTAGTACCCATAACACAAGCTTTGAATAGCTTACTTTGGGGCTAGATAGTGCTGTGTGGATTGTCCAGCATTATTTATTTATTTATTTCAGTACGTCTATTCTCAAAAAAGCAAAGGCCCCCTCTCTACATGATTTCCACTTAAAACAACGATCCTATCCCAACCATAATGATTATTAAAGCTATTTCTTTCATTACCATTCATAAAATCTCAATTACCTACTCTCAAGTGGAAGTGGACGACGCCTATAAAATTGAAGAGCACTCACCCTAATACGTGATGGTTAATTACTATTCAATTTTAGGGTAACAAACTATGACGTGGTTGTAAGAGCAGTGCCTGCAGAGATTAGAAAACTGAAACTGAAACAGCTTCACGACTTTGATCTCCAGGCACGGTAGATATCCCTTCAGATCTCCCAGTACCAAGTAGGTACTAATTCAAGATTCTTTGAGGATGTCTAAGGGGGGTAGTCAGAGGTACGTCCAAACATTACATTTGGCACATACCCACATTTTGCAGTAGTTAGTATTCCATACGTGACAGGTTGCAAGCCCATCGCCGCTGTTAGAATACTAACTGGTTTCCTCACGATGTTTTCCTTCACCGTTTAAGAGCACTGGCATTGCGCACATAAATTTTTCGATAGAAAAATCTATTGGTGCACGACCAGATTCGAACCTGCGACCTTACGATCGGAAGGCGGGGTCACTCCCACTAGACCACCGGTGCTTTTACAGAGATTAGATCCATAAAAAAATCCTATTATTCAGCAAAAATACCTAGGTAAGTAATTAAATAGGTATAATATGTTATTTCGTATTTGGGTATTTATTTATCGTTATTAAATTTTATTAACAAAGCAAATCCAGTAAATATTAGTCAAATTAAGATGAAGTTTCCTTGATTTTATTATTTTGCTCGCATAAGTACATTTTCAGTACTGGGCGTTGGTTTTAAGATATAAATATACAAACAAAAATAACGTTTTCATGGCCCCAACCTACCCAAATTATACCTTGACAATTTGAGAATTATTCACACATCGTAAATTATAAGAAACTTGTTTTTAGTAAAATTATTTATCCTATATTTACTTTTCCGCCCTTTTTTCGGAGTATTTCGGAACGTAGGTAGTTAGGTGGTAAGTCCCTGTATAAGAAAGATTCTGAGCCCTCTCCATCCACCGACTTCCCGCGATTCTTTCGAAGTTGTTGAAAACTTTAAAAAATAATAAATAAGTTTTCAATGTGGAAAGTCCCCCAATATTAATTTATTATTATTAATTTATTATTATTATTAGGCAAAATACGCGCCACGCAAAAAGAACGCCGGAAGAAGGGGAGCGAGCTGTAATGGCGCGAGTATTTTGCAAAATACTCGTACTCCACTGTTTTCCAGCGTTCTTTTTGGTTGACGCGACCTATAGCTATGTAGGTAATTGAACACTTTTTTTGGAAAGCAAGTCAAATTTTGAATCAGACGAATTCTAAGTAACGGTTAATAGGACCGATGCTTAGGTTTTATAACAAGTATAAAATGATAAACTACTTTATAGCTTCGTCGACTATACCCTAGATAAGATACGATATGATATCTTTTGTGATATATTATGACAAACCTATGAATACGATAAAAATATCGATTTGTAACGATAGTAATATCATAGTTTTCCTATGAATAATTCTGACTTAAAAACAAATTGTATGATAAAAACAATACAAATTGTATGCTTTTTCAAGTAACACAGAATTCTAGTTAGGATTCCTTCAAAGCTATGATAAAATTATTCATTCAAATCAGGATCATGTATACTCTTTGATCAAGATCACGACGTAGGTACACTTCATTCCAAGTGCTCATACTTTTTGGCTAAGAGCTGAAGAGTAATTTTGGTGTATTTAAACCAAGGAATTTGAATACTACGTATTTAAACCACCGTAATAACACAACAGAACTCAAAATAACAATAGAAAAATTAAAAACAAACTACATAGTTTCCCAAGATGACTGAAAACGTACCACAGAACATTGTAAGTCATCATCAAATCTAACTTGACGTTTTACATTTTTTTTTTAACTTAAAAGACCTTTCTTTCGCTACGATCTCGCCTGGTGGTCAGCGACGATGTAGCCGACGATGGAACAGAACGGTCCAGAAGACACCTATTCACTCTTGTTTTAAAGACACCCAAATTGTAGGAATCAGGAAAGACAGACGACGGCAATGAGTTCCAATCCTTGGCGGTTCGCATGATGAAGGTAGAAGCAAAACGCTTAGTGCGAATGGGTGGTAAATTAACCAGGTATAGGTGGTACTGCGCCGTACGTCTACTCGTCCTATGGTGGAAAGGGCACCATCCCCTTTCCACCATAGGACGAGTATGTATAGTTTCATATTGACATCATCGTGAAGTTCTTGGGCACATTCTCCAAAATGCAACATGACATGACACTGCGTAGATTCGATAGCGGCTTTATCAAATCACAGTTTAGATCCATGATTAACACGGCAGGAAGTCGCATACAACACTACATCACACGATAGTTTTTGCTGAACGATAATTTTGTCGATATATCGCTAAATGCTTCTATAGAATGAGAATCAACAAGGTCACATCAGAGTGTCCATTGTGACTTTTGATTACTTACTTGTTTTTCCATTTTTTGGATTTGATATTAAATTTGGCGGTTTAAATGTCAATAAGCGCTCTTATCGGGTGTGTTTTTTCACGCCCAAAAAAGGAATCCAAAAAAGCGGAATAGTCACTCAGGACTATTTTAAAACACTCGGAAACGCCACCAGTCTTTTTGGTTCATTAAATCTGTTTTTTTTTGCAATCGGAAGTTACCAATCGGAGGAGTCAGAATCTGTCTCTTTTAATGTTGTTTAACAAAAAAGAACACTTGATATCATTAGAAATGAAGCACAAAATTACCGATTCAGCTCGAATCATTAACAAACTGAAGTGTGAAAAACAAGTTCGTCAGGTTCAACTACACGTTCTGGGTAGTTCTCTTACGCAACCTACCGGATACGCAAGGAAGGATGGTGACAATAAAGTACTACAATAGTGAGGTAGCACGGATACCAAATATTATGCTTCTTAGCCTTATTCAAAGAATATTTTATTATTTGAGAGATGGCAACTCTGTTTTTCACGTCGCGCGTCGCGTATCTGGCTTCTGATTGGTCAAATATCCCCCTCCTTTATTTCTCCCTTCTACCACCAGGGTGCGTGCGCTAGCGCGCTATGCAGTTTTTACTCTCATTGGCGTTTTGTTTTTCGTCGCGTTCGTATGTGCAGAAAGATCTTACCTAAGTCTTTTGGGCACTTTTTTATTCTGGTTTTTTATAAATCTTAAATTTACTTATATAAAATTATAAAACGGAGTTTTCCGTTCGGATGTAATTCCTTTTTGAAATTAATAGTTTTTTCTATTTCTAGAAGATGGCGGATTCAAGTTCACGCTCATCCTCCGATGCTGATGAGGGCAGCCTTTCCACTCCACCATCGCCGCCGCCGCAGCCGCCCCGTAAGCCTGCGAAGCGTAAGACTGCTAAGCCTACTAATGAACCCAGCCGAAAGCGGCAGCGTACAAGCGTTGCATTACAGCAACTTACAGATAAGGTCAGTGAGATAACCAATTTTCTTGGCAATTTTTGCCAACCAATATACCAATCGAGTGTGAATGGGGACGATTTAAATGCTGATGTCAGCCGTGAGTTGTATTCGGAGGAAGGTCATGAACCAACAGTTCTTACAGAACCCCCTACTACCCTCAAACTTTCACTTAACACAGTTTTGAAAGAACCCTCAATTCCTAAATCCACGAAGGCCCATGTCGATACAATTCAGGCTATTCAACATTTCGATTCTGAGGAATGGGCTGATCTTAGATATGCCGAAGTCCAAAAGAGTTACTGTTCCCGTCCAGGGTTTGTGGAACTCGAAACTAACGAGGAGGTAAAACCCTATGATAAATTCACGAATTTAAGCCTCACAGAACGCGGATTTGCAGCAATTACACACGCTCTGATTAGACAACAAGAGGCTGCACAAAATGCTTTCGACTCATTGGTTGCGTGGTCAGAGTCATCGACAGAGTTATCCTCCCAATCGCTAGTTGATAAAATTAAAGAACTGTTCGTTGATGGAGATTTTCAAAAAATTTCGAATGATGCCCTACAGCTGGCTTGTGGGCACCGCGCGGATCTTATTCAGCAGCGTAGAGATAGCATACTTCGTTCTGTAAAAGACAAGTTTTTCAAGGCGACACTCCGTAAGATTCCTCCGAGTTCGGAAAATCTTTTTCAAAAAGAGGTTTTTTCCTCTGCAGTTGAGAAAAATGGGGGTAGTTCTAAAACATTCTGGCCTGTGCGCCAACCATACCAAACCAAACCTGCTGCGCAAGCGGGGTCAAGCCAGAATAATTATAAAATACCTGCGCAAGGTACCTTTGAGCCCATGAATTTTCATCAAAATATGCCTAGGATGAGTTTGCCTACGCAAGGTAATCAACAATATTTTAACCCTATGAGGTCTGACATGCAACGCCCCACAATAAGGCAGAAACATTTTCAAGCCTATCATCCTCGTCAGAGAGGACCGCGTGCACAATTTTCAGATGGCTCCCGTCAAAATAATGCACGAGGCCAGAGCAAAATCTCTAGCCAAAACTACCCGCGCAGGGACTATAATCAGAAAAGAAAACCATGACTGTATGAATTTTCAAGCGGGCTGTTTAACAAAGTTTGTATCCCAATGGCAGGCATTGCATGCCCCCCCTACGATTGTAAAAATAATTCAGGGCCTACGAATACCTTTTTACAGAAAACCTCCGCTTGGTGTCCCGAATCTAAAATTTCAAACCCAATTTTCAAAAGATATGGAAATAGCAATACAATCCATGATAAAAATGAAGGTTTTGGAACCCGCGGGTTCAGGCCCCGGTTTTACGTCCCCGATATTCCTGACCCCAAAGAAAGACGGTTCCACTCGGCCGATTTTCAACTTAAAAAGGCTAAACAAGTACCTACTAGTTTCAAAATTTCGTCTGATAAACGTACAGAAAATTCCTGCTTTCCTGCAACCATACGATTGGCTAATAAAGATAGACTTGTCAAATGCTTACTTCCATGTACCAATAGCAAAAACGCACAGGCGTTTTCTACGCTTGATTTTCAAGGACCAAGTCTTCCAAATGACCTGCCTACCATTCGGGATTGCGTGTGCCCCAAAAGTATTTGCCTCTCTTACCAACTGGGTCGCGCAAGTGATGAGGGACCGAGGCTTCCGTGTTATAGTCTATTTGGACGATTTTTGTATTGTCAATCAAGACCCGTTCCTTTTACAAAATCAGAGTCGGGAAGCCGTTCAGCTTTTACAGCATCTAGGGTGGCAAGTGAATCTCGAAAAATCAATTTTGATACCACAAAAAGTAATAGAATTCTTGGGAATAAGCTGGGACCCGCACACCAACGTAAAATTCTTACCTCCCAAAAAGTGCAAAGATATAGATCAGAAAATAAAAAAGTTAATAATAAGAAAGAAAGCAAACCTAAAACAAATTCAGAGCATAGTAGGTTCCCTGAATTTTGCCAGTTTCCCAGTGCCACGGGGGCGACTCAATCATCGAACTCTTCTAAAACACTGTCAAAATCTCCTACATCATCGTCCGGTTCTTCAGTTTCCAATTCCCCAAGGGGCCCTCGACGAACTAGAATGGTGGCGAATAAACATATCGAACAAGTCTCTAATACACTACCCGCCCGTGTCTCATTACCTAGTAACGGATGCATCAGAGTTAGCATGGGGGGCGCAAATAGACAATATGAATGTTTGGGGACAGTGGCACCAAAATCAGTCTGCTCTTCACTCAAATCAACGAGAATTGCTGGCCGTGCTGTACGCCCTAAAAGATCGCTGTCTCTTCCTAGCAAATTCGACACTGCTGATTCAGAGCGACAACAAGACTGTAGTGTCGTTTTTGAGAAACGAAGGAGGCACGAGATCGCTTCCGCTGTTGAACATATGCTACAAGATTTTTCAAATATTGGACCTTTACAACATTCATATAGAGACTCACTATCTCCCGGGACGATTCAACCCCGAAGCAGACCATTTGTCTCGATTATCTCCTCTACCGGAATGGCACCTACTTCCTCTGCTAACGAAGAAAGTATTCCACAAGTGGGGAACACCACAGATAGATTTATTTGCATCAGCGACAGCTCACGTGGTTCCGACTTACGCATCTCTGGATGTGACAGACTCCAGAGCTCATATACACGACTCGTTCAGCCAAACGTGGAACTTCAGTCTAGCGTGGCTGTTCCCTCCTCCATCCCTAATACCACGGGTACTGACCCATCTCAATACAGCTACAGGGATTTACATGTTGGTTGCTCCTCGGTGGCCGAAAGTGTTTTGGAGACCCGACCTACGGAATCGAGCACTGGCCGCTCCATTCACGATCCACAATCTTGCAGAAGTTCTGATAGACACTGTAACAGGCCGGCCCCCACCACAAGTACAGGACATGACGCTGGAAGTCTGGAAATGTGGGGGTGGTCAGAAAGCCTAGAGCACTGGTCTCAGGAACAAAGAGATTTCCTTTTCTCCAGTTGGAGGACATCCTCTCTGAAAACCTACAAACCAGCGTGGGAGAAGTGGACCACATGGTCCAGAGGTAACTCTATCAATACCTTCAAACCATCTGGTTCTGACTTAGCTAGATTTTTAATAGATTTATATCAAAATCAAAATCTTTCTTATTCTACTATTTTAGTTTACAAATCAGCAATTTCTACACTTTGTGACCCTAATTCAGACAACAGATTAAGCTCCCATGTCCTAGTCAAGCATGCTCTGAAAGCAATCAGAAATAAGAATCCTAAAGTAGATAAAGCTCCTATATGGGATACTGATTGTTTAAAAGATTGGTTACAAAATACCCCTGTTAATGAAAATAGCCTTTTCGAATGTTCAAAAAGAGCCGCAACATTGCTTTTACTGTGCTCAGGTCGACGTGTTCATGATTTGTGTTTACTATCAATTGACTCTAATAGTTGTATTGTC
The DNA here is from genome assembly GCA_963576535.1 of Plemyria rubiginata. Taxonomy (NCBI): domain Eukaryota; kingdom Metazoa; phylum Arthropoda; class Insecta; order Lepidoptera; family Geometridae; genus Plemyria; species Plemyria rubiginata. Next base: position 7,187,996 of record OY754929.1, read on the forward strand.
TCTGAGAATTCAATAACTTTTTGGCCTAAATTCGGATCTAAAACCGATTCCTTTACTCACCGCCAGTCTGGTTGGAAGCTATTTGTAAATAAGGATAGTAAAGCTTTGGATCCTATTTTATGGCTTAAAAAGGTCATATCTTTATCAGCTGAAAGACGCAACATATGTAAATCAAACAATTTATTCTTAACAGCTTGCGGACCACCTAAGGCAGCCACTCCAACTATCATTGCAAACTGGGTGAAGAAAGTCTTGATGGACGCGGGGATCAAAGCCAGCCCTGGAAGCATTCGCCCAGCGGTAGCATCCAAGAACTGGGTCCAAGATTGTCCCCTCGAAGATATCCTAGCTCGAGGTAACTGGAGATCACTGAAGACCTTCAGGAAATATTACTGTCGGGTCATCAAGCCTACAGATCCTCTCTCCAGTACAAGTATCTGTTTTGTCCCTATTAAAGGTTAAATACTGTATGTACTACTGGTGTTTTACGGTAGTATCAATATTGTTTAACTATTAATAAAATTGCCCCCAAGTTGTGTAATCTACCTGCTATAATAATGATTGTAAAAGTGATTGTAATAATAAATTATTACCTATTGTGCTTCTCTTGAAGATAAGTACCTATATCATGTGTATACCTAGCCTAGTACTTGCTGTGTTTGGTAGGGGATTTTTGTATTATAATAAAATACTGCTTCAAATATACCTTTTTATTGATGCAACAACAACCTTCAAAACATACCTGATAGGTAGATAATACAATACAATAGAATAACTAAAACTTACCTGATCGATATTTAAAACAATAGAACATTATAGTTTTCATCCAGATAACCTAGATCCACAGATACCTAGGTCCCTTGTAAGTAATTCATAAAATCGATCTTTTATCACATTGGCGCTTACTACCACCAGGCGATAACAAACATAATCTCAAATAATAAAATATTCTTTGAATAAGGCTAAGAAGCATAATGACAGCGTTTTACCTAACAATAAAACGCTTATTATGCGAAGTACCTTATTCAAAGAATACATTTTATTTCTGCCTGGGGTTTTTTCTTTAAAATAGAAATACATTTAATTTTTTGTTTACATTACGTAATTACGTTACCACACGATGATCGATGCTATTTGGATGCTATTTACATTTCATTCATTCACTCAGTTCACAGACGTCATATGCCTGTTCTGTGACTCACTCACATTTCTGCCTTGGACAAAGTATTCTCCCTACTTCCTCCATGGCATGCAGTCGAAAATCTAGCACATTCCACCAACGCAACGCCACGGTGTAAAGTCTAGTCTCCTTTGAAAGATTTCTGGAACAATGAAATTTAATTTTAATTTTTTCCTTTCATTTACATCACATCATGTGAGTGGCATGGCATCGTATCATCGTAGGTATTTTCATTTGAGATCCAATGAGAGTAAAAACTGCATAGCGCGCTAGCGCACGCACCCTGGTGGTAGAAGGGAGAAATAAAGGAGGGGGATATTTGACCAATCAGAAGCCAGATACGCGACGCGCGACGTGAAAAACAGAGTTGCCATCTCTCAAATAATAAAATATTCTTTGAATAAGGTACTTCGCATAATAAGCGTTTTATTGTTAGGTAAAACGCTGTCATTAACCACCACCGGCGATTTTCTTAACTGCATTAACATTTTTGATTATGATGAATGAGTTCGCAATTTGTAATACGAACTAGTAAAATAATTTAGGAGGCTAGAACCGTAAAACAACATCTCGCTCCCACATTTGATTGTTTCCTACCAAAAAGTTTGAATAAGTAAAAAATCAGTAAACTATGTAGGTAATTTGTTTAAGAAAATATGTTTTCTGACGTTTGTCTGCTTCAAGTTTCGAGTTTCCCGTCTTTCACAATATAAACAAACAGACGTTCCAATTTCAAATATATGTGAGGCAGGTCACGTCGTTTCAATAACGAAAATGAATAATCGATAAATAGTATAAAATGCCTGACGCAATTTGAATAAAGCCATCAGCGTACCTTTGTGACCTCAGGCCTTGCATCGTACTTACTGATCTGTGGTAATGATGTCATCATCCGTCATTGTAATTAAAAGCTAATCAGCAAACGATTACAATTTAATTGAAACTGCCGCTATAGCAATGTTGCATAATTTGTTTACTAAGTTTATTCAAGACTAGTTGCGCCCCGCGGTTTCAGCCGCGCAGATTTAAATCCCGGTATTCTCACGGGATAAAAAGTAGCATGTGCTATTCCAGACTATAATCTACCTCTCTGCCAAGTTTCATCCAGATCCGGCGTGAAAGAGTAATAGACATCCATCCATCCATACACAACTTCCGCGTTTATAGGATGGTAGTAGGATTTGAAGTCAATCAAAATAATTATCAGTTGAATATCCACATTTCGCATCATCTTGCCATTGAAAGAAAGAAAAGAAAGAAAATACATTTATTTTGGACACACACACGATACATACACTTATAATAATTAAAACAAGAAAATACAATAAAAACATTAACAGAAGCACGACAGAAAAGGAAACACGAGAAGACAAAGAAGAACAATTTCAGGATAAAAACAGTAAGCATTGGGCAAGATGACCACTAAATGAATAGATGCTGCCACAATATCTTTGATCTATTTCCCAAGCAGTATAGTCCTTTGAGCACTAGTCTGCATCGTGGTTATTATAAGAAACGGCTAACTACGAGAACCATGGCTGAGTACGGTAATTAGCAGGTGGAATGGAATAAGCAAATGCGTAATGGTGCAATCATTTTGGCCAGCCATGGGCCGGGGGCGCCGCGCCACGGAAATAAATTTCGCACCTTCTGCGAATAAATGGTTGTATTGTGTCGTACAAATGGTGTAGCATCTCGGCCGGTTTCGCCATGGGGAGGTTTTAAAAGTTGAAAAAAATTACGAAGCATGTAATATTATAAGCTTGAAATTTTAACACGCCGCACCGTTGTAATTTAAAGTGAGTGTTGACGGCACCACAGCTCTCGGCTGAAAGTGAGGAGTAATAAAACAAACTTTCATGCCGAGACATAAATAGACGCTTCCCGGTTTGATGAACTTGACAGCCTTGTTTATAGGCATCTTGAAATGTCACATAGCGTTTGCATCTCATCGCAAGGCATAGACGCAGGGGTAAGTTAGCGTATTGCGGGGAATGACTTCGTTGTCGGTGTCAACCAAGCAGTACCAGTTTAGTTTTTTACTACATCTGACAATGCCGAGACATAGATTGTAATTAGAAATATTTCTATACCAAATATAATCTTATGCAATAAGTTTTGGCGTGTTCCAGGTATATATTTAAGAATTCTATAACATGACTAACATTAGTTTCGATGTTTAGTTAATAACTTCATATGAACTTTTTTGTATTACAGGTATGGGAGATTTTTATTTGTCAGTACTCGATAACTTAAGCCATGCTGGAGACCATCGGTCGGCTTTCAAACGTTGTTACTAAGGTTACTTGCCACTACCACTAGCCACACGCTTACTAGTACTTTATGCTGTCAAAATGGGACAGATGGTAAATGAAAGTCAAGGAAAACAAAATGAACTTTAACGATGAGTCAGAAATAGATGCTTCCCGGTTTGATGAACTTGACACAAGGTTGCCAGTTTAATAGTTGAGTTGTCACGTTTTGCTTCTAGATGGATGAGACAGTTCGATATTTAAAATATTCATCATAAATCGAATGCTTGCAGCTAGCATGAGACAGTTCGAAATTTGAAATATCTCACGAGCAAGCAAGCAATGTTCAATAAAATAGTCCAATCAATCAAGATAGTGTGCTTCTAATAACTACATAATAACCTAGGTTGGAATTTAAAAAACAAAATTAAGCTTGAATCTGGTAACTTCAAATTAACTTTCAGATTAATAAAGATGTCTCAAAGCCTCAAACCCATAAATAATTATGTGAATTGCAGTTTTAATTTCGTAAAGAAAAACGTCGTAATAAACGGGCAATCCTTTCACCACACTGTTTCAAAAGATCTAGGGACACGATAAGAAGAAGTAACATCGTGTTCTCTTTATCAATGAATTTCTAAGTAATTATAGTCTTTCACGACAAGTGGTTTACTTACTTTAAATAATCGTTATCCTTATTAAATCTCTAGCATTGTTTAATTATTATTAATGTGCCTAGTATGGCGATAGCATGCAATGTTGACTATTATTTTTTCGTTATATAAATATTCAAAGCAAATTTTCTATTCGTAGGTATTACTTATTAATATTATAGCGTGTTTCCTGTGGATAAGGACAAATAACTAGGTTAAGGAGTAGGCGTAGGACGTCCCCTCTCCACGAACCGATGATATTGTAAAGGTTTTTTTATACAACTAGCTGACCGAACAAGCATGTGGCCCACCTGATGTTAGGTGGTAACCATAATCTATAATAAATCTCGAAAATTTGGAAAGAGCTGTTATGATTATCGGCTGTGATATATTCAATAGCTAAACCTCGTGACTCGTGAAAAGATATATTAGGAATTTATGGCTACAGATAAGATAATAAAAAGTACGAAATAAACGAATAACGAAATATTGTCATAATATCTTTAAAAGTCTTCACAGCTCAGTTGATAGTAGCTCTGCCTTATATACGCGGTAGGCCGTGGGTTCGATCCCCACCCAAAACCAACATTTGTGTGATAAACACTGGCGGGTTTTTTCTCTTGTGTTAATGTAGTGATTAAATATATTTTCATATTTATTGCTAGGTATGTGGAAAGTTCACCAGTATATAAATATTTTTTAAGCTATTTGCCTTACCAACCAACCAACATAAATTCGATGTACCTAATGCTCCATCTTAAACGGTTACATAACATAGGTGAATCATATTTTTTTGTTTTAAATATTGAACTTGAAAAAAATTATCGAATTATAGATCGCAGAGAGTAATCGCCCTTAAACAACACACTCAAAGATTACAGTCTCTAGCCTTAGTTTACCTTTCGTATTCCGTAATTCGTTTTTCGGGAGGATTATGTACATAAGCAAAAAATAAAAACGAATTACGGAATTAAAAATAAGAAAATCTAAAACAAAACAACTAGGACTCCGTTGAATAATTTCTGATACAGCTATAAAATTAAATATTTCTGTGAATCAAGTGATAACTTCATCGTCAGAGTTTAACGACAATTGAATGTAAATGTCACTGATGATGTCATAACAACAGGCTAGCTCGAGCTCGATATTATGCAAACGAGCGATGGAATCAATTGATTTTTAAAGTCCAAACTATAAGCGGAAGCGGCAAACATCGTAGTGTCGAAAATAGACAAAAGCTATCGGGCGTTTCGATTGGTTTGGTGCTAATCCTACTACTATTATCAACGCGACAGTTTTTATGTATGGATGGATGTTTGATACTCTTTAACGCCGGAACGGCTGAACGGATCTAGATGAAACTTGTTATCCCTTTTTATGATATTATTTAATCTGCGCAGGAGAAACCGCGGGGCGCAACTAGTAGTCAATATTTTGAAGGGAAACAAAAAAAACTCAAACGTTTCCTAGATCAAAAATACAGACGAACTTATGAACGAACTAATCTCATAATGGTCCTACTTAGGCAGTTGTAAGGTCAAACTATTGGTAGTAGTATAGGTTATCTACCTGTTTTACGTAATAAGTACCTATGATTATTCATTCTGTGTTATGGATAGATTTCACCTTGGAATTTTTCAATGCAATATCAGCTTTAATTTAAAGAAAATCGATGCCGGCCGACCCTTGCTGCAATTTGCAACAGGTTGATACTCCGAGCACAATATGCAGTCAGTACCAGTGAACCAATTGACTAGGCTGTTGAGTGGTCGAGGTCGTCTATGTCATGGGAATAAAGCGGAAAAATAGATTTGTTTAGAAGATAACCAAGAGTCAATAGATTTGTTAAGTAGTTAGTTTTGGTCGACCAAACTATACATGCTTAGACAGAAATCATACAATAGGTACTCAAACTTAAGATTGTTTTAGCGTGTCTAAGGTAGACAGATGTACGACCAAATACGTACACGTTGTAGTAATTGGTATTGTATGCGTGATAGGTAGAAAGAGAGATGGATAGAAAATACTACATTGCACACAACGGATATTACAAAAAACAAACGAAACTACTAAGTACAATGGGCTGTCTTAACGCTAAATAGCGATCTCTACCAGACAGGGTGGGTAGCAAGAAAAGGGGGTTCTTAATTCGAATGTATGTTTTTTTGTATGTTTTTGACGCGATCACTCCGCCAGGTTATGAATTAATTTTAATAATGTGAAAAGAAAGAATAAGATGAACATTTTATCTGAAACCACCATTGAAATTTATCGAATTTGGAAGAGTCCTTTTTTTAAAAACATTTTTGTATTTGATTCCCCTCATCAAAAGTCGTTTTGTTAAAGTTTAAGTATTTTTTTTTTCAAAGTTTTTATAAATTGTATTGCTTAAATTGGGTGCAATTTTGTAGTATAATAGAGTCGCTTAAACCTGTACGTTGGACCACAAAAGTTAGCATTTAAGATAACGAGTGCGTGGGCGGTCAGTTATTGTCAAATAGTAACGGTGTTTTCATTATTATTGTTTAATTTACGTTGATAAGGAGTTTTAAATAAAATTATATCGATGCTTTTAAGTTTGCGAATTATACGTTTATCCCGCGCGAAATACCGGTAGGGTAGTGACCTTCTATAATGGCACCCTACAAAATAATGTTCTTTTTTAAAAACCAAAATGCAGACTATGTATTTCGAGACGCAAGAAGATGAGGACATATTTTTGCATAGACTGTGTTCATTGTATGAGTGTATACCAAAAAAACCAGTGGGATGAGAATACATAGAGAAAAATAGCATAGATGTATGATAGATGTAGGTATTTTTAAAGAAATTGCGCTTTCCTAGTAAAGTATGTAGCAGATCTTTGTAAAAATGTTCGTCCGGGAATTTACTACCACCGTATGTACTTAGTATGATTATTTAAACCTGTATGTGAGCAAAGCAGTGGTAGTACTTCCCCGGACAAGCCACACACAAGAATAGAATAAGTTTTTATTTGCAACACATAGAAAAATATACATAAAACAGTTTTTAAATTAAAAGGCACCATAGGCACATAAAGAGCTACTGCGCTCTAAAACACTGATTCACGTACGACATGACATAATAAATCCTTCAAAAACTAGTTCGTCCTAACAGATAAGACCTCGAGGTAATCTAAGGGCACCTGTACAAACAGCTGATGTCATCTTGTCAAAATATTCTAGTAAGATAAACGTAAAATGCGTAAACCAAGGTTTTTAAAGTAGATTATAGTCGTGATCCTTGGAATTATAACTTTACTAGTTGCGCCCCGCGATTTCACCCGCGCAGATTTAAATCCCGGTATTCCCATGGGATAAAAAGTAGCCTAGTTGCTATTCCTGACTATAATCTATCTCTCTGCCGAATTTCATCCAGGAGCCTTATTCACTATGACCATTTGCACCGCGATCACAGCTAAGACAAGGCAGTCGGTGTCATACGGTCAGGGCAAAGTATCTCCTATGTCATAAAGAATAAAGCCCAATATCAAGTTTTGACGTTTCACGGTTTGGGGCAAGGAATCTCCTATTGTCATAATGCCCCAGATCCGTTCAGCCATTCCGACGTGATAGAGTAACAAACATCCATCCATCCATACAAACTTTCGCGTTTGTAATAATAGAAGGATAATGAAGAATACAATCTTTGACAGCACATAATAGTTTTGTTGAACACGCTTTTTCTGCCGCCAAGCAACGTTGCTGTGTTTCGCACTTCGGTTTGTTAAGTGGTAACACACAAAGCAAAGTATTGCCTTGTAAGTCACGCACTTAAGAAACATGCCCTTCGTAGGGTTTACTGCTCGTGGCCTACGATGCACCACTCTACGTCCATGAACCATATTAGATGTTAAGCTTCATGTGCCAGTTATTTCACCCGTAACCACACTCTTCAAACCAAAACACAGCGTTGCTGACTCATTGGCGGCAGAAAAAGCGGACGAACAAAGAGCTCTACTAACTACTACTTTAATCTGTCTACCAACTCAGGAAACGAGTTGGTAGACCGATATTTCTCTTCACCGTTTCGTTCGAGAGCACATAGCGCACATATATTAACTATTAAAATGCACGATAAAAGGAAAAGTGAACAGAAATAGCGCCAACGAGTTACGCGAATCAAATATCAAGACGAAAAAAACTACTTAAAAATTATATACTACAGCGCGGCGAGTACAATATTCGTATGTCCATATTTGTATCCACTCGATTAAAAGATATTATCTCAAATTCGGTAAAACAGATCATTCAGTGTTCATTTGGTTTCATAATTTAATGTGGGCAAAGTGATGGGCTCAGCGAATTGAGCTTGATCAGTAATGTGGCAGATTTTTGATTTTTGTTATAGAATTTGTAAGTATTAAGATTTTCCGGATTTTGTGCACTGTCAGCTATGGAGTCAGAGAGTTCTCACCTCGGGTTCGTAGTTCAAATAGCTTTCATTCTTTTAAAAAAAAAGTAAGTTAGTTATAGGTCACGTCATTTAAAAAGAACACTGGAAAAAAGTGGAGGCGATGTGTTTGCACATACAAAACACTTGCGCCATCACACCCCCTCTCCTTCTTCTCTTTTCTCTCCTTAAGGCTCCGGTGACAGCGGCTCGCAATTTCGAAGTGCGATTGGCTATTATTTCATTTTATTTCATTTCGGGGAGGTTGTTTGAAAAAATAACTCAAAAAATAACTAATTAGTATGTTTGGTCTTACGTTTACCTAATACCAAAATGATTTCTGATTCGGGCATGTTTCCCTTATATTATTGTATTATTTGTGTTCGAACAGTATTTATGCGTGTTTCTTTAGAGTTATTTTTTCAAACAACCTCCCCGAAATGAAATAAAATGAAATAATAGCCAATCGCACCTTGAAATTGCGAGCCGCTGTCACCGGACCCTTAAATAGGGCGCAGTAATTCCCTGGACGAACTCATTTACAGAGAGCTACTTCGAAATTCAAAAGACAAAAAGTATTCAATCAATAAGATCACAAATAATTTAAAGAAGTTTCACGTCTAAGAGCTCATTCCTTGTACCACAATGCTATTGCGTAAAAACTATGGTCACCGTACCGCGACGGGCACTTTCTCAGCCATTCGCACGAAACCGTATGCAAAACTTGTCTTATCGTGAATAGCTAGGTTTTTTACACAATATTTTTTTTGACGACCTCGGTGGCGCAGCGGGTGAGAGTCCACCTGCGACGCAAGAGGTTGCGGGTTCGATTCCCGCCTCGGAATAAATTAGTGTACGATCTGCAGAAATTTGTGCCGTTGATGTGGGTGTTTTCCATGTGTAATAAAAAAATATCAATCTATGTAAGTATATAATGTATGAAAGCGAAATGTAGGTCTACTAATATCAATTATAAGGTGCATTGCATACCTAGATGTTCTTACGACCGTAAAACATTATTTTTTAGAATAAGATACGAGGTCAAATTACCTGTATCCGCCATGAAATGAAGCATTCCATTGCCCACATATCGCATGTGCAAAAGGACCTGCATCCTTGCCATGAAATTACATTCCATTGGCGTAGGTCAGTGACACACATAGAACGTGCATGTGGGCGTTGTATGCTTTTTGCTCGCGTTAATCGTTTGATTTATGCTTAACTGCTCACGTTTGACCGATAACCGGATAGGTTAGGTGTAAATAGAGGTCGATAGCCTATTGGTTGATAACGCTCATTGAGAAAAGCAGGTTCTGCGCGGTTGTATTGTCTACAAACATGTATTGTCTGAACTTGAGATTGTTTGAGTAGGTAGTTAATACAACCAAATTAACTGGGTGATTGCTGACTTATAAATTAAGAATAACCTATGGTAGCAAAGTATCAAACTCTTTTATTTCTGACACCTTATTAAAACTTGAATATTTCAAGATCTATTTTAATCTAAAAAAATCAAGTAAGTAATTCAAATTTGTAAACAAGCTTGGTAATATGGTTTTATTTTATTTTACTTACTAACTAAAAAGTGCAAAGTGATAAATTGAAACAGTCTTCATTAATAATCAATGCCGTAGGGAAGAAAAAGCTATCCTTCTAGTCTAGATCGTCTTGGCGATACAACTTGATCCTAGGCACTGGCAACACTATCACTTCCGAAGCAAAAACGTCGCAATTTTCCAATCAAAACGCAGTTCCGAGGTTCACCAACAAACAAACCGCCTGTTTTCATTATTATATAGTGTTTTTATAAGCTTTTTTCGCTAAACAAATTACCTGGGCCTAAAAGCAAATGGGACGGTCAACTTCGTAGAGTACTTGTATAAAAGAGAAAAAGAGAGTGAGTGAAAGAGAAAGAGTAATGTATTTAATTTCTTTTGATAAAACTACAATTCTGGATTGCTGCACTATGATCTAAATAGTATCTACGTCTACATAAATCTCACTTACTGCAGCCAGAGGCTGTATCCCAAACCGGATTGATGCCATACCTGCAAAAAAAAGAATAACATATCTAGTCTATGGTATGCGACGCACGTGCGCCGTCCGCTAAGTGCTGACTGGCTCTCTGTGTAATGAATACAAACAGAGTTACTTGGACCCAAAAAGATGACGCTTTCAGCGATAAGACCGCCCTTTGCAGGTACTACTTTATTTTATATTTGTCTTTTTTTTGTTTTGGTGTACAAAAAAGTATTATTCACTCATTAATAAATAATAAATTAATTAATTAATTAATTAATTAATTAATTTCATGCCAATATTGGTCATTATACTGGTAGATATGGCGAAGAAGAGGAAAGAAGTAGGAGCTTTGCATTGCAGCGAATGCAGATATATACCCTCGTATACTTATTTCAGTTTTCTTTTCTTTTCTTTCTCTTTGCAGAATGAGGTCGGAATCGGGACCTTGTACCTTGAAGGTATTTTTCAACCAACTAAGCTAATTTATCTCCAGTTGTGTAATAAAAATAATAGAATCATCAGTATGTAACACAATATATTCAGTTCAACGCACAAGACACGACACTCCGTGACGTTCTGACCACTTATTAACTTTCGACGAGCGGATCGGTGACACTAGAAAACGGCATTATCCATGCATGACTGGCGAGAGACAACGGCAAGTGGAGACCTGACGTATGAAGGCTGTGGACCCATTTGAATGTAGTATCGTGTGTTTCAAGGATCATTTTAAAATGGTAGGTATAACATTCGCAGCCCGACTTTACACTTTCGGTGGGTTATACAGTCTTCTCTTTGTACCTTTTGTCTTTGTTTTTTTTTGTCTTGTCTTTTCTTTGAGTAGTAAAGCTCTTTGTGAAGGGCTCGTCCGGGGAAGTACTACCACCACGCCTTTTTCTGCCGCCAAGCAGCAACGCTGTGTTTCGGTTTGAAGAGTGTGGTCGCCGGTGTAATTACAGGCACATGAGGCTTAACATCTGTATGCCTCAAGTTGATGGACGCAGGGCAGAGCATCGTAGGGCACGTTCCTATTGTGCGTGACCTACGGGGCAATGTTTTGTTTATAGGTGATGGTTACCACTTAACATCAGGTGGGCCATCTGCTTGTTCCATCAGCTAGTTGTATTAAAAAAAAAAAAAAAAAACCTATTTTTTGAGACGTTTTTGGACAACCATCATTTTCTACGGTCCATGTCGATCCACCATACTACCTGCTAATCTTTTGAGGATACTTTTACCAGCCCTCAGAATTATGTTCGTCAACCTAAAAAAAGTAGTAGGTAACCAGATTAAACCTACATTGAATTACAAATTATTCGGAGAGCTGATACTGAGCTACACACCTTTCCCAGGCACGGTCGATGTCCCCTCAGATCTCTTAGTACCAAGTACAAGCTTAAGATTCTGTTGATAACCAAGGGGGTAGTCACGCGAAACACGCAAAACAACTAAAAACTCGAAATTCAAAACTGTTACCCAATTCATCAGTCACTACACGATACAATGTTTTAGTCTAGATATACTAGGCAAGTTACGCACGTACGTATACGGGATAAACGCCTCCGTAGACCATAAAATAGCATGACCAACATGACTTCTCTACCACAGGACTTCGAGCAGCAAAAACTGGAAATCCTGTTTCAAGTAAGTGGTTAATGTAGTACAGAATAGATTCTATTTCTAGTTCATAAACGGTTAAAGACAACAATCTTTCCAAAGAATTGCGTATCCAAGTTCCAAACAGGTTTTTATTTCCGGAGAACAAGCAGAACTTAATGTGAAGGTACAGCGAGAATAAAGCTTGTGAAATCATTCGCATTCTAGATTTACATACGTACTGCATCTCGGAATGTGTTTTTGTTCAAATTCATGACACATTCGTCAGTAATTGCCATCCAAACAAAGTTAACGATTCCAGCTGAAATATTACTATGAGAAAACGTATTACCTACGCATCTATTTACTAAAAACATATTTATTAAAAACAGATGAAACGGAAGCAAGGAATATAATACTCTCTGACGACGGAAGGGTTTCCATCCCACTTTTTTCTTAGTCTAGATACAAGTCTTTTCGTCACTTAGTCAACTAAACCAGTCAGTGTCAATTACACCAAAAGACGATAGGAATTTATTGGCTAATCATTTACCCATCGCAACTAGAACACTATTACGTTTCTAATTGGCGTAGTTATCGGAACATCGTCGATCTTATTAAGCATTAGCTGTAATGGTTGACATGGCACCAGATAAGATGCTTTCCAAGACTGGCGCCTGTGGACGTTAATTAGTTTCCCGGATACCAGCTTTAGTTCATAAAAAAAGTACTGCCTGTAATATCTTGGGCGGAAGATATCCTCCCAGATGTACCTAAGATACCCACCAATCCTTGATTTCAGAATATACATATAGGCATTGAGCTTCGAATGAGAATAACCCTAGTCAGGTAACTTCTTAGGGGTAGGAAACCCATTGGAAAGGAGTTTCCTAAGTTTATGGGCGTTTGTGCACTACAAGGAATTTTACTGTCTGGCAATCCAACTTTTTACGGTAAAGAGGATAGACGAGACTATTTATTTATTTATTTATTTATTTATTTATTTGTCATGGAATCAACAGCACTTTAAAATTACATTTGTGAAATTTATACTATACTTACTGCCAATTATAGATTCCTACTCTAGTCGTCTTTACTGTCGTTAGTTGTGTTTTGTTTGACGTCTCTTTCGAACAACTAATGATACAATATGTATAGCTTGCAGCGCTTTGATTTACACAACATTATTATCCTCCTTGATGTATTTCGAGGTTAGCTTCCTTCTATCTAAAAATAAGTAGGTAGGTATGTTTTTAAAGTTCAAGCAGGTACATCAAAGTGAATGTGGATCGTAAAAACAAGTTTTGGACCCGTTTTTGAATGAAAACTATTTTTTTTTTCAAACTACTCTAGGTAGGTATAATAAATTATGGATAAGTCTTAAATTTGAATAAAACTTTTTTGCGAGAGACTAGTGTCTGAGATAAGATTGTCAATAAACCTATGTTGCAGGTCGCCACTCGCCAGGTCCTCACACTCCGAGGATTTCATAAATCCTACTACTATTATAAACGCGAGTTTGTAAGTATGGATGGATGGATGGATGGATGTTTGTTAGTTACTCTTTCACGCTGGAACGGCTGAAAGGATCTAGATGAAACTTGGCAGAGAGATTGATTATAGTTTGGAATAGCACATAGGCTACTTTTATTCTGTGGGAATACCGGGATTTAAAACTGTGCGGGTGAAACCGCGGGGCCCAACTAGTTACCTATAAATAGAGTAGGTTATGCTTCAATGTTTATTACTCAGACCATAGATAATGAATTCAAACAAGTTCACGAAGCGATTAATTGTCGGCGATCAATCTGGTCAGTCATTAAAGTTTAGTTCCGGACACGGCATGTACGTCAATTGCCTTTTAACTTAGCGGAGGATATAACATCGGAATTGAGCGAAGATTGGGGCAGTGAGCTTTGCAGAGACGGAAATTTTTTTGGAATAATTAAGGGTCCGGCGACAGCGGCTCGCAATTTCGAGGTGCGATTGGCTATTATTTCATTTTATTTCATTTCGGGGAGGTTGTTTGAAAGAATAACTCTAAAGTGACACGCATAAATACTGTTCGAGCACAAATAATACAATAATATAAGGGAAATGTGCTTGAGTCAGAAATCATTTTGGTATTAGGTAAACGTAAGACCAAACATACTAATACCAAAATGATTTCTGATTCGGGCATGTTTCCCTTATATTGTTGTATTATTTGTGTTCAAACAGTATTTATGCGTGTCACTTTAGAGTTATTCTTTCAAACAACCTCCCCGAAATGAAATAATAGCCAATCGCACCTCGAAATTGCGAGCCGCTGTCGCCGGAGCCTTAAATCATAACCACGATGAAGGCAGTTCACTTAGTTAAGTACCTACCTATTTGTGTTCGCGTATTCGTACCTACTATTTTCCCAAATACGATGTGAAATTACTCAATTGGCTTATAATTGCCTATTTTGACGTACAATATGAATACCGTACAGTATTTGTGACGATGACATGTGATTGAGTTATTTGGGCTTCTATACACAAAAGACGAATAAATACCAAACAGCGGTTTCAGAAGTACAACCTTATGACACTGACAACAGTGCGAGCGCACGAAAACTTCGTTAATGTAGGTATGTCGAATTCAGGCAAACCCAAGGAATTTGAATACAAGTGGCAGACCTAACCGACTGCGCAGTCAGTACTCAATATTTATGAAATAAAAGAATAATGTAGAATTATATTCTAATTTTATAAACCTTATTAGGGATCAAAAATAAAAAAAACTCCCAAAACATAAGTACATAGCTGAGTTATGAGCGAGTATGTACAGTGCGCGTCAGCCAAAAAGAACGCTGGAAAACAGTGGAGGGGATGTGTTAGCACATACAAAATACTCGCGGCATCACATCCCCTCCTCCTCCTTCCGGCGTTCTTTTTGCGTGACGCGCACTATACCTAGGTTATTCGATACCAAAAGTCGCCAGTTTGCACTGTTCAGTTCACCTCCAACTCACCTGTCGCTGCTAATAAAATATTACAGGTACATAGTCAAGTGAGCCGCGCCTGGTGACGTCACGCGGCTATTGAGCACACGAAGTGTACTGGAACGAAGGATGGCACAAGTAGATTGTGATAGGATAGAGTGATTCAGGATCACAAGTTCACAATCCTCAATCTTATCTGTGTTCTACAGAGAAAATAGATAACATCACACAACGAAAATAATGGTTCTTTCAATGTATGATGTCTGTACATTACTGTACTTACATACATAAATATAAACATTGACGTTAACGTACGTTTACTACGCATACTTTAGCTTTTATAAAAAACATGATTTATTATATGGGTCCGCTTCTCTCAATTGCAACACCTGGCTACATTATGTACATCACAAAATACGTCATAGTCCAGACAATGTGAAATCTACATAATGTATGCATGTACATATGTATGTATATACTCATACATTATAATAATGCAAGAAATATACTGTATACTACTGTATGTATCTCAAATGATACAGGAACTAATTCTAGGCTTGGTCGCGTGGAACTGGCACCTTGGTCCTTGTGATACAACTGATCTTTTTGACTACGACTGAACTTTTCGCCTCATTAGTTCTATAAACAGTGGTAAATCGTAATAGTGGTGGTCGTTGTTCGAAGCTCCTGACACGTGAGCATCGCCGCAAAGTTGCCTTTTTATCGGTATTTTACAGGGTACATTTCGGAGAGTGTGCGATGGAACTCCACAACTTAGTTCCTTCGTCCCCATTCTACCATCGGACCACCAGACGTACGGAGACGGGATGCCTCGTCTCCGTACGTCTTCTTGGTTGACATACCTACTGCCCGCACAAAGCGCTTTGCTTCTACTTTTTTTTTTATTAGTTTAGCGCATGATATGCGGTACCCTAATATCACCTCTATTATGTTTTTAATATTTTATATATATATATATATATATATATATATATATATTATTATAATTTTATTATTTATTATGTTTTTATCATATTTTTGTGACTTTAATTTACAGGATGTAAGAGCGTGCAAAATAAAATTGTGCAATGTTTTCTTCTGGCGTAAAGTAACATGGGCTTTAATAATATTCATTGGGCCCGGCCAATTTTCCGGACGAGTAGCAACGCGTCTTTGATCAGAGTAGACTATCCGCTTCGAATAGTCAAATTGAACAAGTTTTACATAACAGTTTTAAAATACTATATAGAGCATTATACAACTAGAAAAGTAAGCAAAAAAGAATGAAAGTTTTAACGAAAACATATCCTCTCAAATCTCTTAGCACAAAGTATTTCTAGAGAGTGTTTAATGGGTAAGGTCTCACATTTTGCAGTAGTTGGTATTCCTTAAAAAACAACTAACGCCCATCTAAAAACTACTTGCTTCCGAAAGTGATTCAATTTTACAGCCTATAAAAGTCACAGCCTTGAACATGTATAGGATCATCAGTCTACATATTATAGGTAAGTTGTGTTTTCGAAAGGACGGGCCTGCCCTTAAAAGCGGGACGGTGTCTTGGATCCCGGCAGTGCCTTTAGAATATTACTTCCACCGTGTGTACCGATAATTATTCATAGCACGCTGATCACAATAATTATCTTCTTAGGAGTATAAAATAAGTAGGTAAGTATTTATCTTAAATATTATTATGCATTTGTATTAAAATTTGGTTGGGGCATTCACGTTATGATGATAAATAAATATGATAAGCTCCGGGTAAAAAAAAACAACTGTGATGATGAGTTACCAGATATATGATTACAGCTATTTCCACTTGCTACGATCCTTTGTAAACCTTGGAAATCCGTGGTCTCTGTCTACCCCTATGGGACACAGGCGTGATTTTATGTATGTATGATTACGGCTATTGGATCTGTTTGACGACCTCTGTGGCGCAGCGGGCGAGAGCCTGCCTGCGACGCAAGAGGTTGCGGGTTCGATTCCCGTCGTGGAACAAATTTTTGTACGATCTGCAGAAATTTGTTCCGATGGTCTGGGTGTTTTCTATGTATAATAAAAAATATCTATCCATGTAAGTATATAATGTATTAAATATATCAGTTATCTAGTACCCATAACACAAGCTTTGAATAGCTTACTTTGGGGCTAGATAGTGCTGTGTGGATTGTCCAGCATTATTTATTATTATTATTATTTATTTATCATTACAATCCAGCCAAGTAGGCTAATTAGTAATTTTGTTTTAACTTAATTTTATAGAATAAGTATTACTAAGAATGTGTCCATTGGCACTTTTCTTACAGTCTCTAATTAAGGCGACACATTATTCTTGTGTTCATTAAAAGTAGCACTATCACTAACAATATTAAGTTTGTCACTAACTCAAAACATCTACTTCTACTTTTATAATGTGGACTGCCAAAGAGTGGAACTCCTTGCCGGCGTCTGTTTTTCCAGATGCCTATAATTTGGACGTCTTCAAGAGACGAGTGAATAGGTATCTTCTAGGTAAGCGTGCTACACCGTAGACCGCATCGTCATTTACCATCAGGTGAGATAGCAATCAAACGTTTTATCTATAATATGTAAAAAAAAATCGGTAGAAGCGGCCGCTAACGTTGCGATTCGACTTTTACGTATTAATATATAAAAAAAATATAATCACTACATAGTATAAAACAAAGTCGCTTTCTCTGTCCCTATATCCTTATGTCTTCCTAAATCTTTAAAACTTTTTTGATGCGTTTTGATTATAGATAGAGTGATTCAAGAGGAAGGTTTATATGTATAATAATAAATAAATAATAAATAATGCTGGCCAATCCACACAGCACTATCTAGCCCCAAAGTAAGCTACTAAAGCTTGTGTTATGGGTACTAGATAACTGATATATTTAATACATTATATAATTACATAGATAGATATTTTTTATTATACATAGAAAACGCCCAGACCAATGAACAAATTTCTGCAGATCGTACACAAATTTGTTCCGAGGCGGGAATCGAACCCGCAACCTCTGCGTCGCAGGCGGACTCTCGCCCGCTGCGCCACTGAGGTCGTCCTAATGATCGTCCTAATAATACATGCATGATATAGTAGAAAAACAATGTGCATCCGTGCGAAGCAGGGGCGCGCGGGCGGGTCGCTAGTAGTAAATATAAATAAATAAATACGTAATATATTGCTAATTTAAAAGAAATACTTACCTCATTTAAATTCACCAAATTCGTATGCATGAAGCAATTTAAATGGGTTTAAAGTTTTATTACAATCATAAAATGCGAAGGTTCTATGTTAATGTTGATTTTCAGTGCTTATACGTAAACACGTGCCTTAGCTTGGCAGTATAATACCTGTACCAACTTACCTACTAAAGCGAGGTTAGTCGTGATTATCTCGATCTATAGCTGGTGATAAAATACGCCCTCAAGGTTCTATCCTTGTACAAGTTATGTTGTACGCTAGACGCTAGACGGCAACAAGGACCTTTTAGGCCTAGTCAATATTTCAGCAAAACCTCTTCTCTATGGTTATTCTTCTTCTTTTGTTTATGCTGTAGTTGTGATTCACTGACCTTATGTACATACATAGGTACCAAATTTGTGATTAAATTGATTAAAATATCTTTGACTTATAGGTAGTTGTTAGTCGTGGGCATAGGTCGCGTCACGCAAAAAGAACGCCGGAAGGAGGAGGAGGGGGTGTGATGGCGCGAGTGTTTTGTAGCGCAAACACATCCCCCTTCACTGTTTTCCAGCGTTGTTTTTGGTTAATGCGTACTATACTGCTAAACTTACAAAGATCAAATTGAAAGGTCTTATACCTAGGTAGGTAAGTAAGGTAAGAAAACACCTAAGCGTCAGTTCCTCGCGACTATGACTACAAGAAAAACAGGTAAATGAACCTACGGCTTGGCTCCTAGACTTATTTTGTACTAGCTGGTACCCGCGACTTCGTCTGCGTACTTTTAATCTCTTCATCTCTTTTTTTCGCAATAAAAGGTAGCCTATGTAAAGGTAGCCAGACAATCTTTAGGATTGTCTGTGCCAAATTTCATCAAAATCGGTTGAGAGGTTTAAGCGGGAAAGCGTACAGACAGACAGGCAGACAGACAGACAGAGTTACTTTCGCATTTATAATAGTAGTAGGGAAGTAGGGGTGATCTTGCTTACAATATGCAGGTGCCTATATTTCTTACATTATACCTAAGTAATACCTATTTATATTATTACTATCAAACGATTTTATGGTTTTAGTAATAAATCGAAGCTAGTTCAATCGTTCGCTCTTAGTTACCAAGACGCCATTGTTTCGTTCTAAATTTGAAATTCAATCCACGTTACATCACAGGATTAGGACAGTAATCTACCGATTACGGACTCGCGGTCGCAGGTCAATGACCGCCAACTGACCAATGGCCGGTCAGGGTCCGCTCGTGACATTGCACGCGTTCCTTCCTTTTACGAAATACCTACGAATTTCTGAAGTGCTTCTTTTGAAATGAAACGCGAGTCAACAAAATCAATGGAACGATTCAATCGAGAAATATAACGCAAAATATCTCGCACTACCTCCGACAAAACTACAGAATACTCTGAGTCAGCAGCAGTCTGCTTAGTCAGGGCTACAGTGCTAAGTCCTCTCCTACTACCCATTTGTCGCGTTCTCCAGAACCATAATAGGGTACCTATGGAAAAGGAGAGACTTTCCTTTGCTTTGTTGTTTTTCATCCGGTTCGTAGTCGCTCTTTTAGAACCTCTTCTTTTATTTATTCAGTGCTGTTCAGTGGCCGATAGGGGTTGCCACGAATTTGCCAATGTCGAGTTGCAATAGAGATTTTAAAACAAAATGCCAGAGATCTGAGTCAAGAAGGGAGACTAAAAATTGATTCGTTATGACATATAATAATAACCTACCTAGAATTATTTAGCAAAACTGATTTCAAAAAGTTGATGTATGTAATGCCAATGTCACGTCAAAGTGACATGACTGAGTGAATTTTCATAGCCACACATATTGTATCCAATAAGAAAGTTCTTTTCGTGAGAGTTCAATTATCGTGTATGTTTATTACCTACAATTTTATTTATTGGCGTATCAGCAGGCTTACTATCAATTGTTTTTGTATAATAAAGAAAGCGATTGTGCCGGGTCGCGGTAGAATGCGCAGCTCTACATTCGACGCAAATTGCACGTTACATCATTTTATTTACTTACCCAATTTTTGACGAGCTGCAGCGAAGGAAGACTTTCAATTTTTTTACATTGTTTAACTTTGTTATTCCTAAACAGGTAGGTAATACCAGCTGGTTTTCCTAGAACCTTTTTCAATGAGAGTTTTTCAAAACGTTTACGGGTCGGAAAATAGTCTGGTATTGCAGACGTATTTCGCTTTCCATAAGGCGGTTTGTAGGTGGAAAGAAAATAAGCGTTGAATTGAGAACCGCCTGACTTGTGTTTGGAAATTGGTAAAAAGTATAACGATAGGTGGAGTATTGGTATCTCATAACTTTATCAGAACGCGTAGCATCTCATTCCTAAATACGTTCTAAGCGGTTACCATTTAGTAGGGTGGCCGCATCTAAACTTCCGTGCTTCTGAGGGTGCGTTAAACCTTATTGGTCGTTAAGTTATGCCGCCGTCTTTATGATTTTCGTTTATCCAACAATAGAAAGCCAACTTGCTCATACGAACTTATTTTTTTATGACTTGTATTGTATATTATTCTGCGCCCATGCCAAATTACCAAGGAAAGTATGACGTAAGAGTTTGCCTAGTTTAGAAAGGTCCATCCCACATGCCTTTAGCATAATCAGTTCAATGACGACATAGATCGAGGCGCCTATTTTCAGACGCTAAAGTCTGTCTAGTGTATAAGACCTTCATCTTTGTAGGTACTTAGATTGCTTTAAAAGAATGGAATGGTGCTTAAAATCGCGCTCCTAATCTTGTATGAAGGAGTTACTTGTTGTGCCTACCCAAGTTAGGATATGGGCAGGAAGATGATGATTTAGTTAGATGATTAAAGCAGCGTCACGGCAACATTTCACTCATGCCCTTACGGAAAAGTACCTAGGACCGGACTTAGATGAAGTAGGCTTGCTCAGCACCGATACCATTCTGCCAACTTGGCCTTTTCCTCAGCTTCAGTTTTAGTAAGACTGCCTTGATACTGCGGTGTAATTAGGCCTTTAAAGACATACGTGCGAAGGTGAATATGCCACGGGTTTCTCACCATGTTTTCTTTCGCCGTTTTAGAGCACTAGCAGTTGTGCACATACAATTTTGGAATGGAAAAAATATATTGGTACACCAGCACATACGAACCTGCTACCTTAGGTTTGGAAGGGCTGCAACCACTAGGCCAGTTCTAGCTATCCAACTCGAATGATCAAAACACTCACAATAAATAAATCCACAAGATAACTTGAAGTCAACGCTGCGCTGATTTAATTTAAGTGAACATAACATGATCAAAGGAATTATAATTACAATTTATGTGCAACCGAAATAATCCGAATGTATATTGAACAATCGTCTGGAATGTATGAAGCAATCCCTTCATATAACAGCCCCACTTATGTATTTGGTACTTAGTACCTACATACATTTTACTTATTACCTATCACCTAGTATATAGGTACATACATTTTATTACTTTTACCTATATTGTTTTTTGAACTTGAATAATATCAAAAAACACTGGGCCGTTAGCATTTCTTAGAATTAAATCCTGATAGTGCTTGCAATGATTCGAAATGTCTGACCAAACATACGTCAATTCGTTTCAGATCATAAATAAGCCAGGCAGGACTGACTATACAGGGTAAAAACTCAAAACGACGACTTTGACGACCTCTGTGGCGCAGCGGGCGAGAGCCTGCCTGCGACGCAAGAGGTTGCGGGTTCGATTCCCGCCTTGGAACAAATTTGTGTACGATCTGCAGAAATTTGTTCCGATGGTCTGGGTGTTTTCTATGTATAATAAAAAATATCTATCTATGTAAGTATATAATGTATTAAATATATCAGTTATCTAGTACCCATAACACAAGCTTTTTTTTTTATACAACTCGCTGATGGAACAAGCAGATGGCCCACCTGATGTTAAGTGGTAACCATCACCTATAAACAGAACATTGCCCCGTAGGTCACGCACAATAAAAACGTGCCCTACGATGCACTGCCCTGCGTCCATCAACTTGAGGCATACAGATGTTAAGCCTCATGTGCCTGTAATTACACCGGCGACCACACTCTTCAAACCGAAACACAGCGTAGCTGCTTGGCGGCAGAAAAAGGCGTGGTGGTAGTACTTCCCCGGACGAGCCCTTCACAAAGAGCTCTACTACTCTTTTTTTCTACTAAGCTTTGAATAGCTTACTTTGGGGCTAGATAGTGCTGTGTGGATTGTCCAGCATTATTTATTTATTTATTTATTTAAAAATGAAAATTTACTTAACTACGTACTTGAAGTGAGTACATACTTTTTTTTATATATTTGATAGACAGTACTTTGGCCACAATCTCACCTGATGGTAAGCGACGATGTAGCCGACGATGGAGCAGAACGGTCTAGAAGACACCTATTCACTCTTGCCTTGAAGAGGCCCAAATTATAGTGATCAGGAAAGATAGCGCTGACTTCACACCGCTGTACTGACTACTAACATTAAATCAATTTACATTGGGGTTTTTTCAGGTCAGCACTGCCTTGTCTCGAATCCGGCCGGAGTCGGGCACTTACACTGTATAATCCTGGCTTTAGAGCAAATCTTCGATTACTCTATCAAGTCGTTTTAAGATTGAGTCAAGGGGATTTATTTGGACATTTAAATGTGAAGTTTTATGTAAGCCAGATCTGCTGGCGACTGGAAGTCTTGATCCTTTATACTTAAGTGCCTTATTTAAGTAGGTACTACTGTTATTGGCATGTAACCAAAAGCGCTGCATCAGAACAGTCTGCAATTGAATTTGGAAGATGTTGGTTAAATATCTACCCTTATTGTTTTGTTTTATCATGGGCTATTAGTGGAAAGACTCAACGAATGCATTTGTGTCCGATAGATAAATGCTTTATGTCGAATTTTGGTGGATTATAAAAATCTAGGTATCTGTTAAGATTTTTTTTGATCGATGAAAAATTATGTAGAGGACTGGACTGATGTAACTTTCATCTTGTTACAAATCTGCTCTAATTACAAACGTAAACATTAATCTTTATTTTATGCATCGCTTGCCATACAATCTCATTGCGACGATACAACAATGGTTTATTGGACTCATTCATGGTGAAAGTATTGCGAATGCATATAATGGTGTGTGACAGACGAGCCATTTTTAATTAATTTTATAAAAAGGGGAATCACACTGGCTCGTATTTTTGATCGAGTGAGCGAAGCGAAAGATCTTGGGTGATTTGGTATTGTATATTTGTTGGTATGAATGTATGTATTTATACAAGGTATGCAGACGCAGATGCAACAAGCATAGCTCACTTGATGTAAAGTGGTAACCAACACCTATAACAAAGCATTGCCTCGAAAGTCACGCACGATGCCTACGACTGCCTGTATTTTTCAACAAAATACGTACGTGGTGGTAGGACTTGCCCGGCCGAGCCACACACAAAGAGTTCTACTACTCTTTTTTTTTCAGTGAACCTCTTGTGGTAGTCAGTGTTAGCCAGTTGCCGTCAGTTGCGCCACAAGTTGCAGCGTTGCTCAACTATATTGCTCGTTTGCTGGTGCAGTTGACTTGAAACAGGCCATTGACTGCATAGAAAGTAAGAAAATGGTGGAAGCAATTTGCTGGGCGGAATAACCTTGAATTTATGAATATTAGAAGTAATAATGGTGCTGATAATCACCACATTACTTGTTCTAATCACGATGTAATAATGAAGCAAAGGCGATCGTTGCAAAAACAAGTAGGTTCGTATATAATCAGTTTCACATGAAATAAACAATAGATTATCCAATTTGATACAATGCTATACAATACATGTAGCCTCATTAATAGCTCTGCCTTCAGCGCTAGATTATACGTTGATGCTTAGGTACTTACTGTTTATCTTCAAGATGTTTTTCTTCGCCGAATGAAGCACTAGCATTGGGCACATTTTTTTAATCATTACCGACCTTTACAAAGGTCCGATTGGTCGGTAATTCAACTCGTTTTGGTCGCGACGAACTGGCGGTAGATTCACCTAGTACATAAGACCTTTCAAAGTGATCCCTGTGGTTGTACTGAATAAAGACCAGAAAGAAGTTTTGATTTAGATTTGTTGAAACAGGCGCCTCTATTCACTTAGCTCTGACGTGTTTCAAAGTGATTCTTATGATTCAACTGAACAAATGCCTTATACTTATAACTTTGGATAATGTTAGTGAATTCCCAAATAAAATGACAATTCATCATCAACAGCAGAGAGAAGTCAACTGCTGGACCTATGTTCCTATACGTTTCCAGGAAGAACGATTCTGATCTTTTTCCATCCACCGGCCTCCTGCGATCCTAACAATGTCGTCAGTCCATCGGGTAGGAGGGCGTCCCACGCTTCGTTTTCCTGTTCGTGGTCGCCATTCGAGAACATTTATTTAACTTTTTTTCTATAGACAATTTTATCACCTATACATAGCTACATAATATATCAGGGCCTGCATTTTTCACTCTACTTTCTGATGGTACAAGCAGAGACCTTCTATGGTAACCATCTTTCAACCATTTTGTTTCTTCTCTTATTGATTGTTATTTAAATTTGAGTCGGTACCTAAGAACCTAAACTTTATATGCGTGCCTTTATACTCAGTCTGTTTTTGTGACAAAGAACATGAATCGCCTGATTCATGTTGTAACTTAGAAATTAAACTCAACGTGACCTTCACAAAATTTCAATGCGAGTAACTTATGTCGTCCATGACCTATGTATAATGAAGTCACCGTTCCCAATGTTCTGTACACACACTTCCCATACAATTACCAACACTAAGTCTACTTGAGATGAAGAGCCTAATGACATTTAAATAATAAATAAATTCGCGATCAGAAGTGATGATAATTCAAATGATTTAACAGTCAAGGAAATACTCAACGCCCCAAGATAACATTAAAAAAATACATTAGTTACACACAAATTCACTTCAAATGTTGTTGAGATTATTAGGATGAGATTATCTACATACTGGCTATGGTTGCGAATCTTAATTTGACACTGAGCCTTTGATCCACATTCTGCTTATTTTCAGCAAAACAAAATCCTACGAGCACTTAGGTATAATTTCACGCAACGAATAGTACAGAAAGCAATATTTCAGACACTTGTGTTTATTTCGCTGGCAAATTGGAAACGCCCTATTTTCATCCAAGGCAAGTGTTTATTTTACCAAGTGGTGTGCACTGTGCAGCCCAGAGAACTTGACATAATGAACGATCGTAAAGCTTTGCTGTTCTATGACGCTATACCGCAGGAGAGCGACGCATTGCGAAAGTAAAATTCATTTACGTAGGCAAGACAGTGAAATTATTACCTTCCTTACCTAATTTAGATATTATATGTTGTGTTTATGGATAATATAATGCTAGGCAAAGAAAAGTGTTTCAGTTATAACCTTTCCTGTTCGCAAGTTTTTGAAGACAACCGCCGCCGGCCGGCCAGTGTCGTTGAGACCAAATCTGTCTCCGTCTTTCCTCTGCTTCTTTTTTGCTAAAAAAACCGCCTCGATTTTTGACTAACCCATGGTTTATTCTACCAAGTTGTAATTTTTTGAATAAATAAATAAATAATGCTGGACAATGCACACAGCACTATCTAAGCCCCAAAGTAAGCTATTCAAAGCTTCTGTTATGGGTACTAGATAACTGATATATTTAATACATTATATACTTACATAGATAGATATTTTTTATTATACATAGAAAACACCCAGACCATCGGAACAAATTTCTGCAGATCGTACACAAATTTGTTCCAAGGCGGGAATAGAACCCGCAACCTCTTGCGTCGCAGGCAAGCCCTCGCCCGCTGCGCCACAGAGGTCGTCAAATAAGTAATATGATCTCTTTATTTTTATCGTACTTACGTAAGTAATTGGTATTATTTTATTGTAATGTAATTAATAATTATTGTAAATTAATTAAATTTATCAATACTTTAGTAACCTCAAATCATAGTTCTACAGGTAGTAGGTACTAACAAGAATGACTGCTTACGCAGCGCTGGCCGTGCCTTTTTAATAAGCACGTGGACCTGACCTTGAACCAGCGACCGCATGATTGTTTAGCTCTGCGTCGGGCGCTAACAAGACGCCTACGCGCTTCTTAATATTTGAATTTTGTATCCGACTGTTCAAAGGCCAAGTTCAATTGATTATCATTGCATTCAGACATAAGTTAGTAGCTCTGCTTTCGGCGTTGTAGATTAAGTTTTTTTATAAAACTTGCTGTTAGAAGAAGCAGATGGCCAATTCTATGACAGATTACCTACAATAACAGAGCATTGTATTGTAAGTTACGCACAATAGTAAAGTTAAAATGTAACGTACAATAGTAACGTGTTAATAAACTTGAGGCATACAGAGGTTAAGCCTCATGTGCCTGTAATTACACCGGCAACCACACTCTCCAAACCGAAACTCAGCAACGCTGCTTGGCGGCAGATGAAGGCATGGTGGTAGTACATCCCTGGAGCCACATACAAAGAGCTCTGCCACTGACACATAAGTAATGACGTAGGTGAAGCTAGCGACCAAGCCACGGATAGAGGTCGCGTCATTTAAAAAGAACGAAGGAAAAAAATGGAGGGGATGTATTTTTGCATACAAAAAACACTCGCGCCATCACACCCCCTTCCGCTCCTTCCAGAGTTCTTTTTACGTGATGCGACCTGTACACGTAGGTTGGTCTAGAAACGTCCCCCACCTCAATAGCAGATAAATTTATAGTATTGAGGCTCTCCTATAAGTTAAAATTGCTTATCCAATCCAAGCACACCCTTCAAGGAAAGTTCACTAATAACCCTTAGAACCCAGACTACCTCGTGACCTGAAACTGTGCTACATTATTGATTACAACTGCCTCCGCTAGACTATTCTCGTGCAGCCCATATCTAGACCCCGTAGCTAAGTGTGAAGTGGATAGTCCCAGACAGTATTGATTTCCGCCATAAATATGCGGGCGCTTTCAACGGCTTGAACTCTGAGGAAGGAACTATGAATCATCGAAGTGACTGACAGCGAATGGAGAATTGATTTGATAAAGATTTGATTCAGTGGAGGCTTTACCTTAGTTTTTAGTTATAGATACTAAAAAGTCGGCTCGTACATAATTATGAAAAAGTTTTCATTGAATACGAAAACTTGTTTGAATCAAAATGCTGAACTATGTGCAATGTTTGCAAAGTGTGTTGATTGCAATTTTCATAAGTTCAGTGACTGTAGGTAAATCTTTCAAACAGTAGAAATGTTCTAACAAGAGGTCCATTTGCAGGTGTGGACGGTACTCTCAAACGGTGAAGGAAAACATCGTTAGGAAACCGGCATGTAGTGGAACCTAAAAAACTCTAAAACATGCGTCAAGTGCTCGAAAGGAGCCTCTTTCGAAGCGCACTTAAAATCCTTTTACCACGCTGTTTCGACAGAACTAGTGATACAACAAGAAGAAGTTGTCATTGCCTAAAATAGCTGCGCCTGCGCTGAACTTTCAGTTCCTCACAGGAGATTGCAAGTACCTCCTACCTCGCGAAGTTTGCTGCGCACAAACATTTCAAACAATGTGTAGCAAGCTGGCGTGTTAACAAAGACCATGTTGTGTCGGTGATTTATTAAGTAAATATGTTGAAAGTAAAATAAAGAGACTGCACAAAGCAGTCTCATTATGTACGTTCACGTAGCCTAAAGTCGGTGGACGCCGGGCAGTTTATCGTAAGGCACATTGTACTACTAAAAGAAGGCGGTATGTGCTGACCCTTACAGCTAAGTAATTTGCCTGGCAAGTATAGCTCTGCCTTCTGTCCTGTAGGTAGTGGGTTCGATTTCCACCCAAGAAAAGCATTTGTATGATGTTTGTGTGACATCAGGGTGTATAAAAAATGTAGAGTTATTAGTATTCGATACCTGCGCGGCCCGATTACGCTAATGTCTGGCTATCGAGATGGCTTTCAGTTTGACATTTGATTCCCATAGCGTAATTGCATAGTAATTCCATGGTGTAAGCAATGTGGATGGGAATCAAATTTCAAACTGAAAGCCATCTCGATAGCCAGACATTAGCGTAATCGAGGCGCTGGTATCGAATACTGATAACTTACATTTTTCTTTCGGGGTTTTCTTCCCATTATAATTACAAGCATAGCAAAAACATTCACTAACGTTTATTTTATAGAAAAGATAATTTCAAGAATCTGGAGTAAGGTACATGGTGTTTGGATGAGGATTTTTGGTTTCGAGCCAAACATCCTCTCGTATAGGTTGATTTATTTCGCAGTAAGTTCGATCGTGGATTTGGAGGATGTGGGAAACGATTTCGTCCAGGAAAAGAAGCAGGATTCAGGAGTTGAAACCGGATCTGGACGTAGGAAATCTGAAACATAAAAAGGTCTGAGAGTTAAAGCTTAGCCAATTCAGTGATGTGTTTCAAAAAGACCGAAAAAAAGGTGTTTGATTTGAGGTTCTTGTTTATAAAAATCTGAGCTTCCCGGTATTCCGACAGGGGTTTCCCAGGGCCATACACTCATTAAAATGCAACCCCTAAATCGACCGATTTTATTTATTTATATTTAACTAGCGGGCTGTCCCAGCATCGCATGGGTGGACATAATTTTTTTGATATCGGACGTATAGTTTTGGAGCCTATCCGTTACAAAAATACAAAGGTTTCTTTCTCAAATCTCTTTTTAATGTTAGCAAAGATTAGCTATAGGGTTTCCATTTTACTCTTTGGGTACGTAAAAGAGTTATGTAGGCCTATACTGCTTACAAACGTGAAAAGTTCCCATAAAAAAGGTTAGTATTTGCAGACAATTACTTAAAAAAAAGAAACCAATATGTAAAGGGTGGAAGGGGAAACCCCACGGTCAAAGGTTAGCTTTTATCGATCAGTACAAACATCGCACCCACACACGCATTAGGTAAGTAAGTATTTTGCAGGAAAATACAGCTATTCATGGCATGACTGGATAGTAGACCTAGCCAAGATTATTGCTCTGGCTATAGTTCTATATTCTCTGTTCCTTAACTAGCAGTAGAGATCATAAGGTCGTGCGTGGATTCATAAGCGGCCGTTCACCGAAAATGTACACAGTGCCAGTAAGTACTAAGATGGTGAAGGAAAACATCGTGAGGGAACCGGCATGTCGTAGAACCTAAAAAGTTCTAAAAAACATGTCAACTAGTACTGGCATTTTGTTTTCATAGATATTACTTATTTTGTTTACAGATTTGACAGAGCTTCCGAAAGTAAAATTCATCTACTTTTCTTGCGTTAAATAGAGCAGTGCGTAGTACTAGCTAA
This sequence comes from Plemyria rubiginata, assembly GCA_963576535.1. NCBI lineage: Eukaryota > Metazoa > Arthropoda > Insecta > Lepidoptera > Geometridae > Plemyria > Plemyria rubiginata. The sequence continues at coordinate 7,217,595 of OY754929.1, forward strand.
GCCGATGAGCCTACAATTAAATTCAACGGGACTGGTTGAACGACCTCCGAAATGAGGTGCATCCTCTTTAGCTGGTTGTAAAACTTTGAGGAATTGACGTGTCACCTTTTGTTTTACGATTATTGCGTTTAAGTGGTTCAAAACTATTATCTATTCTGTGTCACGGTAAGCTTACAGTTCGGGCGTCTGGCTGGTCTAGGCAATCGTGAATTCGTGAAGTTTAACCGTTTGGCTAAGCTGCAGACAATTTACGACTTTAAACAGAGACAAAACCATTTTTCGTACCCTTATCACCTGATACCCTTCAACCCAGGACCCAGAAACTATTACTAAATAAATAAATAATGCTGGACAATCCACACAGCACTATCTAGCCCCAAAGTAAGCTATTCAAAGCTTGTGTTATGGGTACTAGATAACTGATATATTTAATACATTATATACTTACATAGATAGATATTTTTTATTATACATATAAAACACCCAGACCATCGGAACACATTTCTGCAGATCGTACACAAATTTGTTCCGAGGCGGGAATCGAACCCGCAACCTCTTGCGTCGCAGGCAGGCTCTCGTCCGCTGCGCCACAGAGGTCGCCAAGTACTAAGTACTAAAAATAGGTATAGTGGTAGTAGTTAGTAGACGCTTCCCCGGACGAACATTATCACAATGTCATTTCTATACAGTAGGCAGGCCGAGTAGGTACCTATAATATTTCCTCAAGTACCTAAGTAGGTATGATAAATCCAACTAAGACGATGCTATGATGATACAAGGAGATCACGAAAAACAGGATGTCGAAATAAAATTGAACTTCCTTTAATCTTATTCGATATTCAAATTCTGAATGTTGAGGTCCAAACAAGTTTTATGAACCGAATCTGTCACGACAACACGTTCAAAGTGGCGTCAAAAACTGGTTGGAGTATTTGATGAATTGAATTTATTATGACTTTCTCACGACACATTTAACGTAGAATAAATTGTTTTTGGGTAGTTTACTTATATTTTAGTTAAAACTTGCTTAGCAAGTTAGGGTCTGACAATCTAGTAAGTACCTAGTACATAGTTAAAATAGAATAGAACAATATATTTTGTTTATTACGCTTCTTGCAAGCGCTTTGCTAGGCAATTCATAAAGTTCATAAACCTTTTTTTGTCTACAGTAAAAGTACCCTAATTAGTAGGTAAGTAAACCTGTTTTATCGTCCTTCCCTTCACCCAGGTGTATAGTTATTTATTATGTGCCAAACTACCAACTGTAAGTAACAAAGGTTTCATTCATTCATTAAGTCTTAAGACTTTATGAAGATTGAAACTGGCCAGGAACAAAAAGAAATAAAGTGATGTTGTTATGTACCAAGCAACATAATAAAATAGAAGTAATTCTATTTTAATTTTAGAACAAAGGGATGGATTATGTTTCACGGGATGAAGGCCAGTATTGTTATTGCGCGAAAGGGATGAATTGTATGATGTAATGAAGTATGAGCAAGATGGAGTGAGGACTTGCAGGTACTTTGGCCGGCAAAGTTAAAGCTTACATTTTCTTTAGAGGATTACAAGGTTAGGTAGTTTATAGAGAAACTTGCTAAGCATCATCTGTACCCCAAGCCAAATAGGTGTACAATACCTAACTTTTCGCTTTATGTTTTAAATTTGGAATGCCAAAAATACTGAAATCTTTTTTTTTGTGTTTTCATTAAATTAAGTAACTACATAAGTATTTGTGTGTATCTATTAAACAAATCCTCTGTGGAAATACCTAAGTTTGTGTTATGTTTAGAGGTTCCTGAGATTTTCTGCCTGTTCTGTGTTTATTATAGGTAATTCACGATCTGCCGCCGTTATACCTAACAGCTGGGCTGGAACTTATTCAAAGCGAAGGGGGGTTCTCTCACCTTTGTACACCTGCCCGTTACCCTTACCCCATTTGAATTAAACTGGTACCTAAGTAATAGGTAGGCAGATAGAGGTTAACACTTTGTACCTACCTAACCTATGCACGGTTTGCTCACGGCCGAAACAAAATGACAGGATACCTACCTACCCAACTTGGATTTTTTTGAATAAGTTGAGCTCAGAAGTCAGATAAGAACATACCTAATTTGCAAGTTACCCACCTAGGTATCCTACCTAGTAAGTTAACTCTCTAGTTTTTTATCCTATTATATTATAAACACGAAAGTTTGTAAGTATGGATGGATGGATGTTTGTTACTCTTTCACGCCGGAACGGCTGAACCGTTCTTTTTTTTTTTTTTTTTTTATACCACTAGCTGATGGAACAAGCAGATGGCCCACCTGATGTTAAGTGGTAACCATCACCTATAAACAAAACATTGCCCCGTAGGTCACGCACAATAGGAACGTGCCCTACGATGCACTGCCCTGCGTCCATCAACGTTCTGGATGAAACTTGGCAGAGAGATACATTATTAATATTGACGACCTCAGTGGCGCAGCGGGCGAGAGTCCGCCTGCGACGCAAGACGTTGCGGGTTCGATTCCCGCCTCGGAACAAATTTGTGTACGATCTGCAGAAATTTGTTCCGTTGGTCTGGGTGTTTATGTATAATAAAAAATATCTATCTATGTAAGTAGGTATATAATGAATTAAATATATCAGTCAACCCATAACACAAGCTTTGAGTAGCTTACTTTGGGGCTAGATGGTGCTGTGTGGATTGTCCAGCATTATTTATTTATTTATTATAGTCTGGAATAACACATAGGCTACTTTTTATCCCGTGGGAATACCGGGATTTAAATCTGCGCGGATGAAACCGCGGGGCGCATCTAGTTCTAAATAAAATGGGGAACAGCCGTGGTAGGTAGGTATGCAGGTAGTATACCTACCTACATGTAGTAGAAAGGTACTTTTACTAACATTATAAGTTTTTTATTTTTTATTATACTTTACAACAAACGTTTTATTGGTGTACTTTTTTATTTTCTCTTTGTTCAACTTTCGCGGTCACGGCAACAAAATAACACCATACCGCCGTGTCATGGGAAAGTCACATAGGTACACGACATGGGGTTAGGTATTCCACGCAGGTGGATGGCAAGAAACGAAAAAAAGGTAGGTATGAACAATGACACCTACCTACCTAGGTAGACAACTGCGCTTGCCGTACCAACATAAATAAACGAACCCTACGTTTTTAGCCCATAGTACCTAGGTAAGTTAGGTTTCTCTATCAAATCAGCAATAAGCTAACATAAAAATAACCAATTTTACTGCGTGGTATTTTTTTCCACTTCCAAAGTGGTAGGTAGTTTCACATTCATACCTACCTATTAAAACTTATGAAAAACCCACCTAGGTTCGTTAGCGTTGTTTTACAAACCAGTAAAACCTACCTACCTACAGGGTAGTGATAACGTAATTTAGATTAGACTAGGTAGGTAGGTATGTAACAATAATACCTACTAGTTATTTTATGTAGACATACTCTTATAATATTATGTATAGTTTCTTACCTCCTACGCTGAGGTAGATAGGTACCTACCTATATTGTAAACAATTGAAAGCCACTAACGACAGTCGAACTATAGATTACCTAGACTATACCTACCTACATGGGTAATAAAAAAAAACAGGAGGTCAAAGTAGGTACCTTTCTGATACGGTTTTTGTAAAGAAAACTCGGTTCCTAGACATTGTTTTAAGGTTATGGTAGGTAAATAGGGTTACCTGCGGATTTTTATCACTGCCTATCAGCAGCACGAGTGAGCAATGCAAACATTAATCTCAGAACCGTCGCCGTGCACGATAACGTGACCCGATTGCTACAAAAAACAACGATAGGCAGGCAGGCACAGACATTATTTGAATCTTGTAAATTGCCGGTGATGGATGATCTATCTACAATATTTTAGTAAATGAAACCTACCTGCTATCCTCAATACAGCACGGTCCGCTGGATCTAGCTGAAGAATGGACAAAGGCTTGTCCTTCGCCCATTCTTTCAAGCTAAAGTCGTTCTCGAATTCCATTTTTCTGTCATCCAAAACACGAAGTCTTGCGCGAACTCTCGCACATAGTTGAATCGATCCACACAAACAACACTAGCGGCAAAAACTGCACAACACGAACATTATTATTGAAAATATTACAGAAGATCGAAAAGTAAACAAAACGTAACGTTCATTGTAGAAATAATCGATAACGCTCACGAAGGATAGGTACGGCGAAATGCGTATTCAGTGTCAGGCACAATAAGTTATTTTACTGTTGTCACAATAAAACAGTAATAACTAAGCTTTTACCGAAGCCAAAGAGGAAGGATTATCGATAGGAACTTCCAAAACGAAAGGACGGAGAAGTGATAACAAACTGTTTTGAATTATAGGTTATCAATGCACTATATCGTCATACACCGAACCGGCAGGCAGACATGACAGACTGCGACTGATTAGTACGAAAAGAAGCCGCAACATGTCGCTGATATCGCTCAGCTGTTTTCGCGCATGAGCATCTCTTTATAGCACCGCTAAATAAAATCGTCTCTATATGAACAGGGGCTAACAACACTCGAGTAGATTTTTAATTTGGTAGTTTAGTAAGTTTTCTAAGGTTTTCTAGTGTTAGTGCTGACATCTATGATAGTGATATAGTAGAAAAGTGATTTAGTTCAAAAAGATCCACTAGATGCTAGCCCCGACCATTCCGACCAAAGGTAATGACGGAGCTCTGCGAACAGAAAAGTGAAGCCGGTTTCGTGTTGCGTGGGCCGCGGTATTGCCATGATAATTCAAATTACCCTTAGAGCATTTATAACGGGAGATGCCAAGCGCTACTTTTAGTACTAAAATCTTTCTGCCGGTTTTCGCGGGAGGCGGGGTAGTACGGTACAGAACACATTTACATAATCACGCATACTAATGCAGAAAAATTAAGCGTCCCTATAAACGCACACGCAAGTAAAAGCTGTACACCAACACAAAAACAATAACACAATTAAATAATTACTGTTGTTACACTTTTGTTTAGTTACACACTAACACAAAAAAGTAGTGATGGGTTGTAAAAAGACCGACAAAATGAATGATTTGATATGAATGAAACAGGGTGGTTCAAAATCATATACTTTTCCTTTTTTAGCCAAGATTAACAAACGTGTACCTGTCTAGCCTAGAAGGTATTATTAAGTAAATAGAGTGCTGGCACCGACTCCAAAAATATCAGTAATTGTATAATGTCATAATAATAAAATTATAAGATTTGTTGAAAAAATGGATACCTATTTGTAAGTAGATTGAAATATAAATCCATAATGCAATTATTTTTAACTTTTTAGTGTATTTTTCATAACAAATTGGATAGCAGTTTTGGAGTCGGTTTTTTTTTGTAAAAAATATTTTATTAAGAGTTTGTAGAGCGTAATCTCTGAAACTACTGAAACGATTTTAAAAATTATTTTACAAATAGAAAGCTACACTGTTGTTGAGTAACTTTAAGCTATATTCTATTTTCGCAAGTAGTAAGTAATCTTTCAAGTAAGTAGTCTTTCATGAATGCATTTTTAGATAAACATTTTGTTTCTTTATTGGTATGATGTGTCCAGCAGTGGACTTACATAGGCTGATGATGATGATTGGTATGACGGGGTGAAAAAAATGAAGAGCTGTAGAAGAATAGCGGCTGTTAACAAATGCTCATAGCCCATGTCCCTCTCCAGCTAACATACTACAGCTATACAAAAATCACGTTTATACGATTCTGCGTTCAAAAAGTACAAAGAAAATAGCAATAAACCAACGACACAGCACAACTAAAATTTTAAGGGAGCTCCATGAAGCGACGTATTGAAGGCAGAATGACAGAGACAGTTTTTGTAGAGTCCAATACTGAACATCCTTTTTTTAAATCGGTTAAATATGGGTACAAAAAACACATCGCATTTTATTCTAATTTTACGTTCATTCCATCATTCATTCAATCGATTTCGCTCAACTAGTCCCCACACTACGCCTTCTACCAAGGAATATAAATTCACCGACACCTCCTACCAAGACGTTGGCGTCGTATTAAAACTGTCGTAACTGGTATTCCATTAAATATAAATTAAACGTAATTACAAAAACAATTGACTAAAATATCACTTACTTGTGATAGGAAATACCGTGTTCCCTAAAGTTTGATGTCTCTGATCTCCTTTTACACCGAAATACCGCACAATTCACCATTTTTACTGAGCATTACTTCGCGACACGAAACGACAACTAATGGCCGCGCGGTGATGAGTGAAGTAGTTTTATATAACGTGCATGGCCAAGTCGCGCCTTATGGCCGGCAGAGGGGTACGCTTTGCGTTAACATCTCCAGTTATAAATGCTCTAAGATTATAACTGATAAACAAAGGGGGACTTGGCGAAAGGACTTATATCCAAGCCAGCACAAAAAAAAAATGTGAATTTGTGATGGTTTGACGTTTGACTTGACGTCTTGACACAGCTCTATTTACTTCATTTACTTCATTTCCACATACTTATTTTACTCTTTGATTTACTTGCTTTATTTTTTCCTGTTTTTTCGTTCATCCATCTTAATCTTATAATTCCCAATATCAAAATTCAACAAGACGGTTTGTTGATTGTTGATCTTTAGCTTTAGGGGCGCAGCAATAAATAAAATTAATGTCTGTATAAAATGTTGCTAAAAGTTCTAGAGCTTTGTTTTATCAATAGAAAGTCACCAAGATTATAAATTTTCGGCCAAGACAGCTATTTTATTGATGTGTACTGGTGACCTACTTTAACTTTGCCCCTTTGTTTTGTGAAATTTTTGATCTAGATACGTAGGTGCCCCGAAAAAGAAAAAGAATTCCCCGAATATAAACGGAGGAGTGGCATCAAACAAAGAAGGTGGTGTTGCTCTTTATAATGGAAGTAAACCGGTGCTGCTACGAAGGAAGTTAGGATGGATGAGTTTTCACCAAAGGTATGTCAAACTATATAGTAGCTACTATCTTCAACCACTGACCTAAATAAATTACAACACACTGTTTTGGATGAAACCAGTGACTCGACAAGGAGATGGTAGGTAGTGGTTTATTTTCTGTCTTTCACGAAGATTTTTCACCTCTAAAAATCTATTGAGTGGTAGACTTCCACAAATTTTTGACATTAGGTATCCATTTTTTTTATTCAAAGTTAGGCAAGTTATGTGACTTGTTTTACTATCTAAGTAAAGTTATATGTAAGAAATCTAAGTATGACATTGTATTTTAAGAGCTGTGGATTTTTAAATAACATACAAATTTTTTATTTAACATTTTATATCTGAGGGGTTATCATGAGTTTGGTGCCGACCGCGATCAATCGTGGATCGCAATGATCTACACCGAATTTCAAGGAAATTAAACAACGGCATCTAGCATATTCTTTGAGAAGCTTAAGTGAAGCTTCTCAAGGAATATGAATAATATATAATATTTATAATAGGAATAATGATAAAAATAATAAGAATTTATTAGGAATGTAAGAATAATATATAATATTGAATTTCCTTAAAATGTGGTATCTATCGGTGTGATCTATGATCGATCGCGGTCGGCACCGGTACTCGTGATAGGCCCTCTGAACTAAATATTATGTCACAAACAGATAGCCAAGAAGCATGTAGAAAAAAATACATTACCAAAAAGTCTACTTGTTTATGTAGATCGATAGAAAATACTTTATTGCAACATTATAGACATAACAAAAAAAATCTTTATACTACAAATACATTCTCTATCAAGTTTTTTTAATTGATAAAAACTAAAACAAGCATTGAAAAGAAAACTATATTACAAAATCTTATTTCAGGCACCTTATGGCACCATTGTGAAAACCACACCTATTCCAGCAAAGCATACACTGACAGCTAACTTCACATCACAGCATAAGCTGTTTGATGTCAGACAGCCGAAGAAAGAAAACTCCTTAAAACACAGCCTGAGACAGGTTATTATTTAGCCTCAAAACATATACAGAGTGAGGCATCAACTTTAAAATCTAGAATTTTAAAGATACATCATACTCACTCTGCATGATTTTCTTTTTGGTTCTGTACATATTACTTAGGCTCCACTGTCTGTCTGTCACCAGGCTGTTTCTCATGAAAAGTGACAGCTAGCACAGTTGAAATTTTCACAGATGATGTATTTATGTTGCCGCTATAACAACAAATACTTTCTAAAAAACAAAATAATATAAATATTTAAGGGTGCTCCCATGCATCACACATGTTTTTTTTGCAGTTGTTATAGATAATGATACAGGCCCTTTGTGTGTGAGTCCGATTTGCACTTGGCTGTTTTTGTTTTGTTTTATTTAAAGGAGATGGATACACACTAATCTTGTTAGTGAAACATTTGTATAATTATGGAGACATACATTTGTATGTGTACATAATTGTTATGGTGGTTTACTACTAGCATAGACAAAGTAAAATAAATGACTTCTTCCATATTAGACTGCCCGCTTGTAATCCTACTAATATTATAAACCTAAAAGTTTGTAAGTATGGATGGATGGATGTTTGTTACTCTTTCACGCCGAAACGGCTGAACGGATCTGAATGAAACTTGGCAGAGTGATACATTATAGTCTGGAATAACACATAGGCTACTTTTTATCCCGTGGGAACACCGGGATTTAAATCTGCGCGGGTGAAACCGCGGGGCTCAACTAGTACTTAATAATTGAATAGAATTGAGAATTGCTAACTTTTTCTCACAATAGGTTGAGAGTTCACTGACTAATCACTATTAAGTATATGCCTATTTCATTTTTTATAGTCCTGTGAATTACAACATCTTTGAAATATGACTAATTAAAATTAAACTGATTTCATGTTATTTTACAGAACATATTGGATGAAGTTATGAAGAAGACGGAGTCAATCATGGATGGAAGTGAAAATCAGGTGTATGAGGATCCAAGAGATGTCATTGGTGAGAAAAACCTTTAATAAGCCTGGAGCCTCAAGGTCAATATTAACTCCGGGTGGGCTATCTGCTTGTTCCATCAGCTATGTATTAAAGAAAAACAGCTTCACAACTGTGATCTCATGAAATGAACCTTTTTCTGCCGCCAAGCAGCAACACTGTGTTTTGGTTTGAAGAGTGTGGTCGCCGGTGTAATTACAGGCACATGAGGCTTAACATCTGTATGCCTCAAGTTGATGGACGCAGAGCGGTGATTCGTAGGGCACGTTCCTATCATGCGTGACTTACGAGGCAATGCTTTGTTTTAGGTGATGTATGATTACCACTTAACATCAGGTGGGTCATCTGCTTGTTCTATCAGCTAGTTATATAAAAGAAAAATGGCATCTAGATTCATCAAAATAAATATTGCAGACAAACCATCCAAGCCTCCACGCAAGTGCACCATCCAAGCTATAGCCGTCTCCTCTCCCCGACAGAGCAAGGAGCAGAAGTCATTGCTGCGAGACCAGAAGAAAAAACTCACTAAGAAGTATGAGAACCTGATCAACACGCTCATGGATAGATGCGAAGAGAATATTGCTACGGTATGTATCTTCATGCACTTTTTATTAAAAAAAAAATATTAGGAAAACTATACTCTGGCCGAACTCAAGATGCAATATTTATACACAAACCTGTAGTACTTAATCTAAAAATAACTTTCTTGAAGTGGATTATTTTACAGATATTGAATTTCTTTTCGATTTGCGATCTTGCCTACAATAATTAATGCTCACAGTTATTTTTAATATAATAATAATAATATTATACTCGACACCAAAACGAGAGTTGTTGTTGAGATGTAAACTACATACAAACATTGCGTCTTGAGTTTGGACAGAGTATAGACATTATTGTGCCAAGTGTTTGAAAGAAGCCGCATTTTGTATGAAATTTTAATGGAATAGAAAGCCGCCCGCGCCTTGTCCGCGCCATACGCCATTAAGATGAGGCCTGCGGCTGAGGCGCACTTAAAATCCTTTCACAACATTGTTTCGATAGAACTGATGACACGACTAGTAGTTAAAAACTTGTTTGGATCAAAATTACGTTAAATTATTTAAGTGTTAACCATCACCTATAACAAAGCATTGCCTCGTAAGTCACGCACGAAATAAATAAACTTGAGGCATACAGATGTTAAGCCTCATGTGCCTGTAATTACACCGGCGACCACACTCTTCAAACCGAAACACAGCGTTGCTGCTTGGCGGCAGAAAAAGGCGTGGTGGTAGTACTTCCCCTAACGAGCCTTTCACAAAGAGCTCTACTATTCTTAACTAGTTATAACGTATTCTAAAGCCCCTTATTCATAACTAGCTGGTACTCGCGACTTCGTCTGCGTACTTTTAATTTGATTAAAGTTTCATGGTTTTATCTTTTAAAATTAAGAAATCCCATACAAACTTTCAACCTCTATTTCAACCTCTTCATCCCTTTTTATCGCAATAAAAGGTAGCCTATGTCCTTTCTCAGGGTCTAAAGATTGTCTGTGCTAAATTTCATCAAAATCGGTTGAGAGGTTTAAGCGGGAAAGCGTAACAGACAGACAGACAGACAGATAGACAGAGTTACTTTCGCATTTATAATATTATAGTTGGGATTGTCTTTGAGCGGGCCAATAGATTATCGGACCGATAAGTCCGTTCCTGTCTCTTTTATAAAATGGAAGCTACAAATGAAGGAGGGTTAGTTTATATTTACAAAGAAAGAATTTCAGTATAAATTATATCTGTTATCTGGTTCACATAGTATAAGCCAAGTACGCCAACATTTATGTATTATTCATTAGCTTTCAGAAAAAGATCACTTCATATCGAAGCTAAAGGAAAAACTCCGTAGCGTTCTAGAATATAATCGGCTCTTCGCTGACGAAAACGACACTTTGAGAACTCAGTATGAAACTCTTGCCAAGGTATGTTTATTTTATTTTGTTTTCTGACTACTAAGGAAGCTGCTAAGCTGTAGTCCTTTCTAATTTACATAGCGCAGAAAACAGGCGTTTCTTTTTATTCTATAGTAGTAGTGATATTAATTATTAGTACCTAAACACCGCCATCTATTGATGAGTAGCGTAGTAACTTTTCTCTACTAGATGGCGCTGTTTACTACCATAGTTCGTAAATTGTTACTTGTTAAAAAAAAATCTGCTAATTACTTTTTGTGCGTCGCTCTTGATATTCTATGTATCGTCATAAATAATTTAATTCTTCAAATTATTGTAAAACCAACCATAATTTAATAACTTCTAGTAATTCTCTTTATATTGTACTAGCGACCCGCCCGCGCGCCCCTGCTTCGCAAGGGTGCACAACGTTTTTCTACTATATCATGCATGTATTATACATATAAACCTTCCTCTTGAATCACTATATCTATTAAAAAAACCCCATCAAAATCCGTTGCGTAGTTTTAAAGATTTAAGCATACATAGGGATATAGGGACAGAGAAAGCGACTTTGTTTTATATTATGTAGTGATAGATGATGCTGACGTGCAAAATGTGTCGACTCTTTTTCGAAAACACGCCAACTGCCGGATTCTGAAAGCCCAAGCAAAACTAATCGGCTGTCAAGTCACTTGCTATCTTTATATTGAAGTAAAAGCTGAAATAGCAAGTGACTTGACAGCAGATTAGATTTGATCGTGCTTTCAGAAAGAGGCAGTAAGATGATATTATTTACAGATTACAGATGTATATTATTTACTGTATTTTGATTTCTTTATAGTACGTGGAAGAGTGCAAAGCAGTGATCAAAGAAGAGAGGGAAACGAATAGAGAGTTAGAGGAAAAGAAAAAAGAATTAGAAGACAGAGTGAAAAAATTTGAGGTGCCTGATAGAGGTAAGTAAGTACTAAGATACTTAATTTGATATATTACACGGGTATTTATCACGTTATACGTTTACAATTTTTTTCCCGACGTTTCAATATCCGTGTAGTATTTCAAATTATGTGTTATGATTGTGAAAGTTTAAAAAATACTACCGAAAAACGGTGTTTATTTCTTAAAAACCCAAAATCAAACAAACAGATAGCTTGACCGTCATCAGTCACGTATTGACGGTAATATTGGTCATAAACTAAAAATATACTGAAACCTTAGATTCTCAAGAGCTTGCAACCTCTGTTGTTATTAAATACCAAATTCTGTAAATCATTGTCTGGTCTTTGTTGTATAGTCGTTCTCAGCACACCCAGTAAAGGTGCTCATCGAATACAAAACACAGCCCGAAGTCTGTGTTTTTTGTTCGATGCTAAACACAGAGGTCCAAAAAGAAGAAGTCTCAGTACAGATAAACCAACTTATATGAGCCGGTCAGAAGTTAGCTGTTTGGGGAATCCTCCATTCACTATTGGCCATTGCACAAGCAGCTAACTTCAGACCGGCTCAGATAAGTTGGTGACAATATATTTAAATATTTACATAACAACCTCTGATGTTTGTTGTAGATTATTCTGCGCAGCAAGCTATCCCATTAGTAGAAGTATGTATGAGCTGTAGCAGCCGACAGATTATCCTGAGTCAGGCGCGGGAGCATAGCTCGCGACTGCAGAAGGATATGCAAGCTATGAAAGATGTACTATATAGGTAAGGAAATGTCACACTGACAACTATTTGGGTCTCTTCAAGGCATGAGGGAAAAGGTATATCTAGAGTCTAGATAGACCTTGTACCCCTGAAGTAGAATAGTCTATATTCTAGACTATTCAACTTCAGGAGACTGTATCCAAAAGACCGTCTTTTAATATGTGATGTCACAGTAACGACTAAGCAATATGTATAGAAAAAACGGGATGTTACCATCTTGGAGTAACACTATCTGTCTGTGTTTATAGTGGGTTTTACTACCTCAGGATAATGTTATCCCTTTGTTAAAATTACTGTCTCTGCTTTACACTTAAAGACATATATAATATGTCGGATAAAGTTACTCTGACTGATATAATAAAACCAAGTTAAGTAAGCCCTATGCATATTGCTATGTCAAAAGTCCAAAGATGTTTTTTCAATAAAATCACAAAGATCACTTTAAAACGTCATAAAGCCATATCACACTAAAATAAGTAGGTCTTTCACTGTTCTAAACTATGGAATTTGTGATTGCAGATTGAATGTTCAGCTGTCAAGATATCAGGAGAAGCTGCGTTCAGTCCAGCACATAGCAGACGGGAAGGAAGCGTACAAGCCAGGAGATAGGAGTGATGGCTTGGATTCCCTGATTAACGCTAGTCTGGGGGTTAAAGCACCAGGTGTGTACAAACCGCATGTGTTCTGGATTGAAATCCTTTATGCTGTGGATTTAGTTTTTAGATTCTGTTCTTTGTCCTATACAGACATTTATTTTCTACAAAAAAAAAAGTAAATATTAGCGGACATTCCACACAACACCATCTAGCCCCAAACTAAGCCTAATATTATACTCATATATTTTGTTTTTGTAAATGTGTACATACTTATTGACCGAGCGAGCGAAGCGTCTCAGTTTCCACATTAGCCAAAAATGCGTTTGTCCGGATGTCTGTCTGTCTGTCTGTCTGTTCTCCTCTACAGGTCGCATTTTTCAACCGATCTGGACAAAACTTGGTACACAGGTTATATGACTTATTAGAATTTTTTTGTCGTCGGGGATTTTTGATTGGAGGGGTACTTCCCCCAAAAAAAGGGCAAAAAGGGGGCTATTTGATATACTGGATATCTCCACCAAATGAGATCCGATTTCGATTATTCTTTTTTTATTTGAAAGGTAGTAACTATAAGTTGGTCTCATAAAAGTTTGACGAAGATCTGATAAGGATCTTCAGCATGATGAACAGGATAGCTCATCAAACAATCGATGGTTTTCAATCAAATTTGAGAGAAACACAAAGGACCTCATTCTACACAAGATGATGCAAAAAAAATCAAAAAGATCAAAAAAATCACAAAACGGAAAATGCACTTGCACATTACATTCCTCAAAAATGTACAAAATGAAATAGAAAAAACAAGCTCACTTTTAGTATGCTCGCGAGGTCTACACCTCCCAGAGCCACTAGTAATAGGTATTATATAACACCCAGACAGAGAACAATTATCTATGTTCATCACACAAATGTTTGTTCTCAGTGGGAATCGAACCCACGGCCTACGGCTCAGAAGACAGAGCTACTACCAACTGAGCTCTGAAGGCTGTCATAGAATACACAACATTTAATTAGGTACAGTTAACCAAATTTCTTGATATTTTAATTTCAGAAACTGCGTCAACAGATGATGGGCCTATGAAGAATGCGGATCACCCCAACGCTGCAAGGTTGGTCGACTTGTCTGGACTGCTAAGTGCACAAGCATTAGGTAAGATACCCTTTTTTAATGTAATTAGTAAATATAAATTAACTGAAACATACATATGTATAGTACTAATCCGCTAATCTAGATATGAGAGGTTTATCTACATATGCTTCAGATAATTTATATTTAACAATGCAAGAATGTCTCGTATTATGTATTAGATGAGTACAAGAGCTCTTTGCGTGTGGCTCGTCGGGGGAAGTACCAAGCTTATTTTCTGCCGCCAGGCAGCGTTGCTGGGTTGGTTTGAAGAGAGTGGTTGCCAGTGAAATTACAGGCACAAGGAGGCTTAACATCTGTATTTCTCGAGTTGATGGACGCAAGGCGGTGCATCGTAGGGCAAGTTTGTCTCGTGCGTGCCTTACGAGGCAATGTTTTGTTGTAGGTGATGGTTACCACTTAACATCTGTTGCGCTATAAACTTGTTTCATCATCAAAGATTATTTGTTATTCTGCTCTGCTAGGTTGGCGGGAAGTATTAAATAAAAAAAACATGCGTTTTTTATAAGTCCTTGTATTCGACTGACGAGCGGCGGGCCGCAGGCCCACGCGCTATATAAACTATTCTATTCTATTCCATAGACTATAAGCTATGTCGTATGCCTGCCCGCATGACGTAACAATATTATAATAAGTTTTGTTTTGCAGCACCATTATTCGATGCGTACCAAGAAAACCTACAAGAAAAAGACTGTCTTATCGCTGACTACGAAAAACAATTCGAAATTATCAACAGAAAGTCCAAACAAATAGTCGCAGATAACAAGACTCTGAGCGAGAAAGTACACGCGATGGAAGACGAGTTGGTGCGAGTGAGACAGAGCTATAAGAAGACTACTGTCGAGAAAGAGACGGCTGATATTGAGAAAGCTACTTTGGTTGAAAGAGCTGAACGTGCGGAGCTGAAGTTGAAGGAGGTTTATGAGTTGTATGAAGATAAAAGTAAGTATTGACCGAGCGAGCGAAGCGAGCGAAGCGTCTCAGTTTCCACATTGGCCAAAAATGAGTTTGCCCGGATGTCTGTCTGTCTGTTCTCCTCTACAGGTCGCATTTTTCAACCGATCTGGACGACACTTGGTACACGGGTTATTTATGACTTATTAGATTTTTTTTTGTCGTCGGGGATTTTTGATTAGAGGGGTACTTCCCCCCAAAAAAGGGCAAAAAGGGGGCTATTTGATATACTGGATATCTCCACCAAATGAGATCCGATTTCGATTATTCTTTTTTTATTTGAAAGGTAGTAACTATAAGTTGGTCTCATAAAAGTTTGGCGAAGATCTGATAAGAATCTTCAGCATGATGAACAGGATAGCTCATCAAACAATCGATGGTTTTCAATCAAATTTGAGAGAAACACAAAGGACCCCATTCTACACAAGATGATGCAAAAAAATCAAAAAGATCAAAAAAATCCCAAAACGGAAAATGCACTTGCACATTACATTCCTCAAATAGCTCACTTTTAGTATGCTCGCGAGGTCTACAGCTCCCAGAGCCACTAGTTTATTTATTTGTGAGCTTAGCTGCTCCTAAACTAATCTATCAAGTTAAGCTAAGGACTCGTGAAGAGACAAAAAGCTCTAATAACCTTAAAAAAATGTAGACAAAATAAAAAAATTAGGGAGGTGGCAATACTTTACAAGGATGGCTGGCAAGAAGCGGTGGATTGTAGACCGTCGTGGCCTGATGAAATAAATGAATTATTTTTTTAAATATTTCACGACACTATTTTCAAGTGCACCTCCTTAATCTAATGAGGAATGAAGGAAGCGAAAAAGAAAAATGGAAGAACAGTTGTTTCTTAAAACTGCTAGTTTGCCTCACGGTGTTTTCTTTCACCCTTTGAGTGGTATGGTACTGGCACTTTTTTTTTTTTAATACAACTAGCTGATGGAACAAACAGATAGTCCACCTGATGTTAAGTGGTAACCATCACCTATAAACAAAACATTGCCCCGTAGGTCACGCACGATAGGAACGTGCCCTACGATGCACTGCCCTGCACCCATCAACTTGAGGCATACAGATGTTAATAAGCCTCATGTGCCTGTAATTACACCGGCGACCACACTCTTCAAACCGAAACACAGCGTTGCTGCTTGGCGGCAGAAAAAGGCGTGGTGGTAGTACTTCCCCGGACGAGCTCTTCACAAAGAGCTCTACTACTCTTCAAAAACACTGTAGGTACACATACAGTTTTGAATAGAGAAACTCATTCTGACTGGTTTATTATAATTATTTATTTACCACTATCTTGCTCAGTGGCAGCCATGATGCGAGACTACGAAACAGTCCACCGCGAGTACTTCACAGTGAAGAATGCTCTAGAAGCTTCCGAAG
This sequence comes from Plemyria rubiginata, assembly GCA_963576535.1. Taxonomy (NCBI): domain Eukaryota; kingdom Metazoa; phylum Arthropoda; class Insecta; order Lepidoptera; family Geometridae; genus Plemyria; species Plemyria rubiginata. The sequence goes on from OY754929.1 coordinate 7,234,259, forward strand.
GTAAAATGGCGCAGTTGGATATCATGCGAGCTAGGACCGTACCTGCTGATTTGCACGAAAGGAGGCTGGATCATTGTAAAAGGTATGGTTTTAAGATAAAGAAAAGACTAAATCAAAGAAATCTGCACTTAATCACTACATAGTATAATACAAGAACAAGAGTAGTAGAGCTCTTTGTGAAGGGCTCGTCCGGGGAAGTACTACCGCCACGCCTGTTTCTGCCGCCAAGCAGCAACGCTGTGTTTCGGTTTGAAGAGTGTGGTCGCCGGTGTAATTACAGGCACATGAGGCTTAACATCTGTATGCCTCAAGTTGATGGACGCAGGGCAGTGCATCGTAGGGCACGTTCCTATTGTGCGTGACCTACGGGGCAATGTTTTGTTTATAGGTGATGGTTACCACTTAACATCAGGTGGGCCATCTGCTTGTTCCATCAGCTAGTTGTAAAAAAAAAACAAAGTCGCTTTTTCTGTCCCTACATCCCTATGTATGCTTAAATCTTAAAAACTACGCAACGGATTATGATGCGGTTTTTTTAATAGATAGAGTGATTCAAGAGGAAAGGTACTATGTAGTGATAGTGATACATGCATGATGTGGTAGAAAAACAATATGCACCCGTGCGAAGCAAGGGCGCGCGGGCCGGTCGCTAGTTATATTACTTTATAATATAACTAGCGACCGGCCCGCGCGCCCTAACATTTTTGTATGACAAACAGGCTTAAAAACTATCGGTCCGATTTCAAAAATTCTTTCACCATAAAAAAGCTACATTATCCCTGAGTAAAATAGGCTATCCATACATACAAACTTTCGCGTTCATAATATTAGTAGGACTACTATTAGAAAGAGGAAATACATACATACATATACATAAGAAATGCTCATTTAAAGGGCATTCGATTTTTTTACACGTTGTGTAAATGTCTGTTTTACAGGCTATTAGAAGAGCTGAAACACCAATACGGAATGGAGGCGGAAAGGAAAACGGAACAGCTAACAAAACTGCAGGAGCAGATGAAATGCCTGGAGGAGAAGCATGCCAGGGTCTGCCAAGAGCTCGACTCAGCGAAGCAGGAGATGGAGAAGGCTTTTAAAAACGTCAGGTATTTCAATATTATTGATAAGCTTATCCTATCCTACTAATAACACAATATTACTACTTTTAAAATACATGCATTTGTAAATACCAAAAACAGTTAATTTAATAAAAACCACTACCGGTTTCAGAAAGCTCGATCAAACCTCGAGACATTTTTGAAAAAATATCCTGAAACGACATTAATAGAGACAAATGAAAGAAGAATGGTAATTTGTGACCCAGGCCCGAAACGAACGAAACGAAATGTATCTCAGTTTTTTTTTTCATGTTCATTGAAAATCCGTCATTTTTGAATGCTTATTTAGTTAAATTGTTTTTATTAATTGCATTTGGCTAAATTAGCTTAAAAAATTACTGATTTTCAATAAATATAAAATAATAAACAAACTAAGATATGTTTCGTTTGTGTCGGGCTTCGGTAAATTTTGTATGGGTCACGACCATTCTTCTTTACATGATGTTGCGGGTACAAAGTCACGTTATGATGAGTGAGAAATGAAAAATGCGTGAATAGAAACGCATCACAGACCATACTGTTGGCAGCAGAACATTTCAGTTTTTAGACCCTTATTCAGAATGGTCTATGAGTGCGCCCATAGCTTATCAGACCGATAAGTCTGTTGCTGTCTCTTTTTGTTGACAAGAATGTGACAGTGACAAGAATACTTTATTGAGCCGCTATAAAATGTCAGGGATTATAAATAACCCCGCTTTGTGAAAGCGCGATAATACTAATCGGCTGTGAAGTCACTTGCTACTCTTATCTAATTTGAAGTAAAATATTTAATAGCAAGTGATTTGACAGCTGATTAGTGTTGATCGCGCTTTCAGAAACCGGTTAGTGTATTTGAAGTTGTTTTTTTCGCAATAAGTAATTGTTAATCCAATTCCAGATTGTACCGCAAAGCGGCCGTGATATTCCGGCAGCGACTGAAGGCGGCGACCGCGCGAGCATCGCGCGTCCGCTCGAGCGCGAAGCGAGCGCGAAACGAGCCGTTACGGCAAGCGTTACACGCGCTCGACAAAATTAAGAACGAAATTAAGGTATAATATGGCAGACTAGTTGCGTCCCGCGGTTTCACCCGCGCACCTTTAAAACCCATTATTCCCACGGGATAAAAAGTAGCCTGTCAGACTATAATCTATCTCTCTGCCACGTTTCATCCAGATCCGTTCAGCCGTTCCGGCGTGAAAGAGTAACAAATATCCGTCCATCCATCCATACTTACAAACTTTCGCGTTTATTATATTAGTAGGATATGGCAGATAGACAGCCCTTATACCTTAGTTGGTAGTATAAACTACTAGCTGCACCCCACGGTTTCACCTGCTTAGTTTTAAATCTCGGTATTCCCACGGAATGAAAAGTAGCCTATATGCTATTCCAGACACCTATCTCTGCCAAACTGCATCAACGTTCAGCCATTTTGGTGTGATTGATTAACAAACATCCAAACTTTCACATTTACAATATTAGTGAGATTCAAGAAGAATCTCACTAATATTTTTTTTTTTTTTTATGGCTCCTGTCTATCGACAATCTTGCCAGTGTCAAATGATAGAGATTATATGCTCTTTGCTATGTTTCTAGTCACGTCAGTCGAAAGTCGAGTCAGTCAATTTTTTTGAAGAAAATGGTGGCGGTTTCTTCAAAACATTTGAAACATTTTCGGTCAAATCACGATATCACATAATACACTATCATTTCAAATCTTACACTTTGTGCCACCACAAGTAATGTTGGTTAAAATACCACCAAAATTACACAACACAACACAAAAAAACACTAGAAAAACAATTAAAATGAAAATGCTATGTTGCTTCGATAGATGACAGAAAACGAATCCCTCACTAATATTGTAAATGTGATAGAACCAGAACTCTTCTTCTTCTTCTTCCTTCCTTTTATGGCTCTCGTCCGTCATTCGACAGATCATGCCAGTGTCAAGTGATACTTAGTTCTTGTGTTGGACTCCTGTATCCGCATTTAGACTCTAAGGTGGTCCATTATGCGTAGTGTCAAGTGATATAGATAAAATACTTTTAGTAATGTCAGTCTATATGGGAGCCAGAAAACTGTTATACCACTTAAATACTTTTTTTTGTGAATGTCAACACATGTGCTAACACTTTAGTAATGTTGCTTAAAAAACTACAGAAATTACACGACAGAACTCAAAATAACATTAGAAAAACAATAAAAATGATAAAGTTATTTTGTTCCCAAAACAACAGTAAACGTATCTACTACTCCTTCATCTCTATTTTTACAGTTAGTGAAGTCCCGTGCGCACGCGTCGCTGGAGGAGCTAGAAAGACGCATCGTCCTGCAGGAGCGAAGAGCGGCTATAGCGCACGCAGAGCACAGACGTGCCAACGAGAGGGCACGGCTTGCACTAGAGCACAAAGAGAACATCATACGGAGCCTGATCGATAAGGTGGCTGATGTCGAGGAAGTCAGGTAATATTCCAATCAAGAGAGAATTTTGAGAGTAGTAGAGCTCTTGTGTGTGGCTCGTCCGGGGTAGTACCACCACCACGCTATTTCGGCCGACAGCCAAATAGCAACGCTGTGTTTCGGTTTGAAGAGTGTGGTCGCCGGTGTAATTACAGGCACATGAGGCTTAACATCGGTATGTCTCTCGTTGATGGAGGCAGGGCAGTGCATCGTAGGGCACGTTCCTATCGTGCGTGACTTACGAGGCAATGCTATGTTTTAGGTGATGATTACTTAACATTCAGGTGGGCCATTCAATGTATGTGGTATATGAACACAACTATTTTCCCTTCACAGATTGAGTCAAACGAACACCCATCGACTCCAAGGCATCCTAGACTCATCACCAGAGCTGTCTCCATCAGACCCTGAGGCCAGGACTTTGAAGCCAGAAGACAACTTTGAGGCAAAGAGTGTTAAACTTATTCCGGGCGATGGGGGGTATTTTCAAGAAAAAGAGGGCAAAAAGAAAGCCAAGGGTTAGTTTTCTTTGGACCCTCTTATGGGTAGAGTTGAGTTAAAATAAGAGTTAGCTCATTTAGTTTAGTTAGAATAACTAGGACTAAATATTCCTAAGATCTCGAAATGTTGCAGGTTCGTAAGAATGTATAAAAAAGAGTAGTCAAGTCACATACGTCCAAATGATCTGTTCTGAGATAATAAATAATAATCTACATTTTAGTGTAGCACCATGATATAGTGCGCGTCACGCAAAAATAACGCCAGAAAGAGGGGGAGGGGATGTGTTTGCTCCTTCCGACGTTCTTTTTGCGTGACTCGCAGTATATCCAGGCACGGTAGATATCCATCTATGACATCTCTGAGTACTTAAGATAAATAGATTTAGTGAAAACAGTCCTTCATGTATGGTATGAAGCTACCATTGATATTTTTTTTGTAAAAACATTCGTTTTTGTGTGTGGAACACATATATTTGTTCTCTGTCTATATATCATGTAAATAGTATAATAGCATATGTACATCGTAGTATAGTGTTTACAAAAGAAATACAAAAGTATTACATCAGCTGTCTAGTTCCAATATTACAAGCTATGCTTATTTTGGGGCTAAATAATGCTGTGTGGAATGTCCACCTATTATTATTCATTTATTTTTTATTTAATTATTTATTTTTAAGACACCCAGACAGAGAACAAACATCCATGTTCCATGTTAGATCTCGGTGGGGATCGAATTTAAATAATAATAATGTGGATAATTTATTCATTAATATTATAATAATAATTTATAAATCATAAATTATGTAATATGTATTTAATTGCAGCTCACTATACATTATGTACCTACTTAAATAAATAGATATATATAAATAGATAGAATTATATGTTTGTATAAAGTTTCCTAGTTTAAAACAAAGAAAATATATAATTATATTACTTTTTGTGAAAACCTAATAATTAACTCTCTCATTTCTATATCTGGTATGTTATTATCACTACAACAAAGTCGCTTTCTCTGTCCCTACATCCCTATGTCCCTATGTATGCTTTAATCTTTAAAACTACGCAACGGATTTTGATGCGGTTTTTTTTATAGATAGAGTGATTCAGAGCACCGGTGGTCTAGTGGGAGTGACCCCGCCTTCCGATCGTAAGGTCGCAGGTTCGAATCCGGTCGTGCACCAATGGATTTTTCTATCGAAAAATTTATGTGCGGTGAGGAAACCAGTTAGTATTCTAACAGCGGCGATGGGCTTGCAACCTGTCACGTATGGAATACTAACTACTGCAAAATGTGGGTATGTGCCAAATGTAATGTTTGGACGTACCTCTGACTACCCCCCTTAGACATCCTCAAAGAATCTTGAATTAGTACCTATTGGTACTGGGAGATCGGAAGGGATATCTACCGTACCTGGGGATCAAAGTCGTGAAGCTGTTTCAGTTTCAGAGTGATTCAAGAGGAAGGTTTATTATACTCCATGATGGAGTATTTTGAATCGTTGGACTTTTAACGTTCCTTCGTTCGTTGCCGTGAAGATAGTTTCCAATTCTCTGGAGTCTGGAAACCGGTTACATAAAACATGCTGCAAACACCGGAAAAAAGTACGCATAGAGTAGGTACCAATACCTACAATAACACGTCCGGATACTGTTAGTATTGTATATCGAAAGCGAAATCGAATACTTAGTAAGTAACAATGAAACCAGGACCTACAGTAGTAGTGTGGTTCGTAAAAAAAAAAGAATGAGAAAGAGGGTAGACCGGTTTATCTGTACGTAGTATTCAAAGGAGTTGTTCAAATTTTTCATGGAGGTTGGTTTAAAAATAAACTTGAGCTTGAAGCAAGACTGTATGCTATTTTAGTGAACATATTATTGAAATAATATTACGGATATTAAAAAAAATCTAGAACCCTCCGTTTTTTTTAAACATAAGTAGAACCAAGATGTTCTTGCAACATTAAAGAAGGCCTGGCAACCCTTTAGAAAAAGTATTTTGCAACATTGTGACGCGATTACCCTGGAACCACTGACCTCTATTATACAACTTGTATAATAGAGGTCAGTGCCTGGAACGCACCGCATGAAAGAGATAGTGCCTTACGTTTTAGAGTTTATGTCTCACTCTAACTTGTAGCATAAAGTAGGAATCATTTTTTAGTGTCGTGGAACAAATTCAATACGTTGAATTGAAATAGCGAGTGTTGATTTTTTTTTTGCTTGATTTGAAAATCACAATATGGTGTTTCGACTTCGTTTCGTGTTGTTCGTAATTTCGTTGTGCTTCGTGTGTTTTGTTGTTCTGCCATTGACGTGATCTCTTATATATTTTGGCCCTGTTCTTCTTCTTCTTTTATTTATGGCTGTTCAGTGGCCGACAGGGGTTGCCACGAATTTGCCAATGTCGAGTAGTTGGTGTTTATTCCGAGTTGGCACATCACTTTGAAGTAACGAGAATGTCAAGTCAACCTGACAGTGATTGTTTTTTTTTGTTATTAGTGTTGCCGTGCTGGCTTCTTTACATGTTTTTCTCCCTCAAAATATTTTTATAATTTTTACGAAAATGGAGGCTCTTAAAAATATGAGTTTAATAATATAATAATTTATTTGCTTTCTACTTGGGTATTTTTCATACTTGATCAAATTACCGGGGAATAAAATACCATTACTGACCGTATCCTTTCTTGGGTTTGTCTGTCAAATCAATAACATTTCTTTACTCGTGGGGGCATTCCTCAAAGCGCACCTAGGCGAAACGCACCCAAGTACTTCCTCGAAGCGCTAGGTGCGCTTCGAGGATTCGCTTTGGGAGCGCTTCAAACAGTAGGTATAAATGTTAAGTTTTTACTCATCGAAGCGCACCTATGACAATTTAGGGCCTAGTGATGGGGTAAGCAATTTATTCACATTTTAATGCATACCTAAATATGTAACTTATTAAAGCGTTATAGACTAGTTAAATTAATGTTAATAACTCCCGCAGCAGCGCACGCGCTATGTAAGGGAAATGGTGACTCATAGCGAGCGTAGCGCACACCGGCTTACGTGTAGATTTGAATGCATTTGACGAGTCCATCCGATTACAGCCGAATGCTCGCTAACCTTGTTTACGTCGCATGAGCGACACTCGTAATTTATATAGTTTTTACTGAGCACCGGTCGTTACGCAAATAATAATCGTCTAATGTTTTCGTGTTTCTCAATGTGAAACTAATCAGTTGTGCTTTAAATAAATGTGTTTTGTAACTAATTAACCATGGAACCCACGCCGTTTAAACATATGAAAAATAAAATGAAAAATGTTTATTTACAATAGTTAACAATCCAGTAAGTGTGAGGCTCTGTCTCCTGGAATAGCGTTAGCTGTAGCCCAGGAGACAGAAAATAAACATTTTAAATTATACTTTACACTTTTTATTACCCCATCACTAGACCCTACATTGTAATAGGTGCGCTTCGAAGAACAAAAACTAAACATTTATTCCTACAAAATGAAGCGCACCTGCCATCTGTCTATCTATCACGGTCCGTGATAGCTTATTTTGTAACCCTCTTATTATAAAAATGTGAGCTAGACTAGGCTTAAGCCAGGACTAACTGGTCCGTGGTCTAACTTTGATACCGAAGTTGGTCCCTGCTCTATAGAAAAATCAAAGACTTAGACCAGACGTTATTATAAAACGGAGTTTATCCCCTAAACCACGGTTTAAAGATAAACCCGAACGACCCCTAGTTTAAGTATGGTCTAACTAATAAAAATCTCATTTTGCCAAATTTTATTTGGTCTCCCACATAAGTTTATTCAATAAAACAACTTGTAGCACTGCATTATCCAACATACATTTCAAACTCTAGACTCCGATCTAAATTTGAAATGTCAAAACGCATGGGTTGCCACGAATTTGTCAATATCAAGTTGATAACGAGATTTAAAACAAAAAGGCGGAGATCTGAGTCAAGAAGAGAAACTAAAAATTTATTCGTTAAAACGAAAGACGAGGTAGTATGCGCATATGACTTTAGCCTGCGGCAAGAGAGTACAGTTATACCAACTTATCTAAGCCGGTCTGAAGTTAGCTGTTTAGAGAATTCTCGATTCACTATTGGCCATTTATGCACAAGCGGCTAACTTCGACCGGCTCAGATAAGTTGGTGATTCCAAAATGAATGAACGATTGATTGCCATAATTTGTTATAGTCTGTGGATATTTGTTGAATGATTATGTTCTGTGATGATGAATCATGGACTATCTCAGGTCACTATGTAGTCTTCGACTAAAGTGTCTTTTGTAATACGAAAAAGATAAACCTGAGATGATCCTAAATTTATGAGATAAACCAGGTTTAAGTTGTTTATAATAAGAAAACGTGACTTGAGCTAGGTTTAAACCCAGGTTTGATTTGTTTATAATAAGGCTGTAAGTGTTTAAATAATCTACTTGGATTCTCAATAATTTATTTATTTAAAACTCGAACGACAAAAAAATTGTTTAGGTATTTTATTTGAGAAATCATTTCAAATAAAATACCTAAACAATTAATAAAACAGGGGGCGTCCACTCCTATTTTGCCCTATGGCCTCCAGACCTCTAAATCTGGCCTTGGGTGTGGATCGTGTCCACGCAATCGTCAACAACACAAAACTCACGATTGGCCTACAGACCGGTAGGCGTCATTCGTCCAAACTTGGGCGAGCAAACATGACCACACCTTCAATGGGCGTCAATTCACCCATCAAATGAAACCACAGAGTACATTGTTATACAGGGTGTCCGGAAGGTCGATGCAAAGCCGTGAGGGGGGGGGGGTGTAGGTCAACTAACGTAAGAATGAAACCATCAATAGTGTAAGACTTGACTCAAGTCACTTGATCGTCTCGGGGACCGATAACGTTAGTCACACGCACGCAATCGGCTCAGCGCTACATGGAATGTCAGAAATATTGTTGTCAGAATTTTGAGGAATCCCCAAGGAATCCCCAATAGTAGGTAATTGGGGATTCTTCTCAGTCAAAACCATTTTTGGAGTTACTGGATGGATCTACGTCGTTTTGTTATGTTGGAGCTGAGCTTACACATTTTGCGAGCACGAGATCGCTTCAATTTGTTATTCTTGGAGACAGACGTGTGTATCCATTGCGGATTAATTGGATGGAAGATTGTCGAATCTGAGATCCTTCTAAATATATTAAAGAAAAAAATATAAGATAAAACGAGAGTGCGTTTCATCACAGTGTCCTCCTCTGCCGTCATGTTGGCAGGAGTTATATTTTTGCAGTTTATTTATTGGTTTATTTACTACTAGTAGATAGTAGATAGTTATTAGCGTGTTTTCACTGTTGACAGAATGAGGTAACAATAATACGGCATAGGAACAATTTTTTTTTAAGTAAAAGATAGACAAACGGGCTAACGGCTAACTACTGCCAACATAACGGCATACGAAATATATGATGAAACGCACTCTACTTGTAATCGGCACATAATTATGAGATGAGGGAATAAGTGGTAACCATCACCTATAACAAAGCATTGTCTCGTAAGTCACGCACGATAGGAACGTACCCTACGATGCACTACCCTGCGTCCATCAACTTTATTGATCGAGTGAGCGAAGCGAACGAAGATCTTACAATCAACTTGGGCGATTTGGCATTTTATGTATGTATGTATGTTTGTATGTTTGTCCGACGATAACTTGAGAACCCCTTATCCGATCTGCATGAAATTTGGTAAGTGGATAGCTTGTACTTAATAAATTTACTGGTAAGTATATGAGTAAAATCAGATAAGGGGTTATTAAAATATGGGGTTTTTTAAGGGGGCAAAAATTAAAAAAGTTACACAAAAAAATAAAGTTACATGTCATATGAAAGGGCTTGGTTTGGACATTCCAAAACCGTTTTTTTTTTTCTAGGATGCCTGCTTTTAGAGTTACAACAAAAAAGTTAAATCAAGATAACCAACGAACTAAGAGCTCCCATTTCTAAGAGTTTCGTTGGTATCAAAGTTTTTCTACTGGTCGGCCAGTTCCCTTGCTTTTTAATAAAAAAAAATATTGAAATAAATTAAAAAAGTTCTCAGTTCTCATAAAATGTTGACAGCGACCTGGTCTGATGATGGAGCCAAGGTCTGTTCAACGGAACTCTTCAATAAATCGGCCAATTGAGTTAAAACTTCTTTACCATACAAAGTTGCAGTCAGGGGTTACAGTTACACAAAAAAAGCAGTTACGGCGGTAAGTATACCAAGTTAGTGGGGGATAATCAGCGGCAAGGCCAAACAGTACATCTATGTACTTAAATTTTCGGAGCTTTCGGATCGCATCACGAGATCTCAGTTCGGGGCGAACTACTAGTTTATTTATAAAAATAAAACTAAACTTGAGGCATACAGATGTTAAGTAAGCCTCATAATAATATGCCTGTAATTACACCGGCGCGGCGACCACACTCTTCAAACCGAAACAGCGTTGCTGCTTGGCGGCAGGAAAAGGCGTGGTGGTGACTTACCCGGACGAGCCCTAAACAAAGAGCTCTACTACACTTAAAAAAAGAAAAGTAAAACCTATACTCATAAAAGTTAGACAATAAAGCCCCTGAAAGCCATCTCGATAGCCAGACATTAGCGTAATCGGGCCACAGGTGTGGATCGTAGAGCGTAGTTTACGATGGGTGATCGTATCGTATTGTATCCACACGTAAGCGTCAACCACACGAAACTCGCGATATTCCGACTGAGCAAAGGGTCCACTGCCGAAGTCGTGCAAATTATTTTGAACAGACTTTTGAAGCTGGTGGTCGCCCTTGTTAAGGTGAAGACAAGAGCTAATGTGACTCTCGCTCGCACGTTTTAACTTGTTGAAGGATATAAAATCACTAAACCCATTTTCGAAAAATTGCAAACAACCATTTTGTGTGCAATCACATTGCGCACAGTTTAGTAAAAAAATCATTTTGATCGGTACAATTTTCCTACTTAAAAGTTAACTTTTCTAGTTTTCGTACATAAGCAAACTTTTGAGTAAGAAAACTTGCATCAATCAAAATGTAATTTTTACCAAACTATGCGCAATGTGATTGCACACAAAATGGTTGTTTGCGATTTTTCAAAATTGGAATTGGTGATTTTATATCTTTCAAAATGTCGAATCGTATGCGAGCGAGAGAAATGTTAGGTGTTGTCAACGCCTTAAGTGGCAGCCAGAGACAAATCCTAACACAATGTTTGGACTTGCCTCTGACTACCACTTATTTATATGTATTTTCGGAGCGCTCGCGTCGCTTCACGAAATCTCAGTTCGGGGCGAACTAGTAAGTAATAGTACATTGTTCACCAAGAGGAGAAAGTGACCGATTACCGTCGAGGGTATCGTTTGAAGCCCGAGCCGTAGGCGAGGGTTTAAAAACACCCGAGATCGGGAATCGCACTTTCTCTCGAGTGATACATAGTGCTTTATACTACACCTACGAGGAAAATAAAAAACTAAAACTGAATCCTCAAACAACACACAAATTGAAAATGGCGCCAATGGCGTCTGCAATTTTCACATGTTCTTTTTTCAAATTGTTTATCCTGCCGCCGCAGGGTCGCACTGCCAGCCCGACACCATCCAACACATAGCTAGTGGCCAGTGTCATTTTGTGAACTTGGAGATAAAAACTCACTGTAAAAACTTTTTGGCTTTTGATATTTAGGTTACCGGCGCATAGTCTTACCCAAAATTAAAAAAGAAAAACCACGTAAGAAGTGGATTTTCATACACTTTTCTCTCCCGCTCAGATGCGTTTTCTCCCCGCATATTTGTTCGATATGCAATGACGTACTTTCTACCGTAAATTTGAAAAGTATCAAGGTACTTTCCAAGCAGGTGTAGTATAAAATATGTTTATTCATGTTCAGGACGGCAACTCTGAAAGGAATGAAGCTTGGCAAGGACTTCTTTTTCAAGACGCGCATCTCCAAAATGTACAGGGAATCAAACCTATCTATTATAGGCATAGAACTAGAATACACTGTTTTATTGATTGAGTGAGCGAAGCGAACGAAAATCTTACAATCAACTTGGGCGATTTGGCATTTTATGTGTGTATGTATGTATGTTTGTCCGACGATAACTTGAGAACCGTTTATCCGATCTGCATGAAATTTGGTAAGTCGATAGCTTGTACTTGAGAAATTTACTGGTAAGTATATGGGTAAAATCGGATGAGGGGTTATTAATATGGGGTTTTTGAAGGGGGCAAAAATTTAAAAAGTTACTTAAAAAAAATAAAGTTACGTGTCATATGAAAGGGCTTTGCTTGACATTCCAAAACCAATTTTTTTTTTTTTTAGGATGCCCACTTATTTCGAAACAACAAAAAAGTTAAATTAAGATAACCAACGACCCAAGAGCTCCCATTTCTAAGAGTTTCGTTGGCTTCAAGGTTTTTCTACTGGTCGCTCAGTTTCTATGCTTATTTTTTCTTGAAATAAAATAAGAAGAAGGTAGGTACTTGGTTCTCATTAAATGGTGATAACGACCTGTTCTGATGATGGAGCCAACGTCTGTTTAACGGAACTCTTCAATAAATAGGCCAATTCAGTTGAAACTTGGTTACCATCCTTAGTTAGTAGGTGGCACCCAGAGACAAGTCCAAACACAATGTTTGGTTGGACTTGCCTCTGACTACTACTTACTTATATTTTCGGAGCGTTCGCGTCGTGTCACGAAATCTCAGTTCGGGGCGAACTACTAGTATAAGTTAGGTATCCTTCATCCTTGATTCTAGGAAATAGGTACCTATTAGGCAGTTTACACGCTTCGGCTAACGAGCGAGCGGAACGGCAACGCCGCGCGCCGCGCGCCGGCTCCGCACACATCGGCACGCGCTGCGTGCGGCCGGCCGGGGCGGCGCGGCGGCGACGCGACGCCGACGCGCGACCGACGGCGCTAATAATTAGGTACCTATTAGTTGAGTTTGTTTGGTCTTTGCTTCAATTAAATACCTGCTAGTAGTTCGCCCCGAATTGAGATTTCGTGACGCGACGAGAACGCACTGAAAATATAAGTAGGTAAGTGGGTTGTCAGAGGCAAGTCCAAACATTGTGTTTAGACTCGTCTCTGGCTGCCACCTCCCAACTAAGAAGGATAACCAAGTTTCAACTGAATTTACTTAGGTAAGGTACCTAGGTATTAATTGAAGAGTTCCGTTGAACAGACCTTGACTCCATCATCAGAAGAGGTCGCTTTCACCAGTCGTTGGTTACCTACCTATCTTAATTTAATTTTTTGTTGTTGTGTCTCAAAAAGCGGGCAAGCTAGAAAGAAAAATGGTTTTAGAATGTCCAAACCAAGCCCTTTCATAGGTATACGACATGTAACTTTATTTGATTGTTACTTTTTTAATTTTTGCCCCCTAGAAAACCCGATGTTTTATTTAATACCTCAATACCTAACCCCTCATCCGATTTTACTCATATAGGTACCTACATAGAAGTAAACTCAAGTACCTACAAACTATCGATTTACCAAATTTCATGCATATCGGATGAAATAAACGGTTCTCAAGTTATCGTCGGACAAACATATACCTACCTATGAAACATACATACACGTACATTACATACATACATAATCCTACTAATACTAGTGGCTCTGGGAGCTGTAGACCTCGCGAGCATACTAAAAGTGAGCTATTTGAGGAATGTAATGTGCAAGTGCATTTTCCGTTTTGTGATTTTTTGATTTTTTTGATTTTTTTTGCATCATCTTGTGTAGAATGAGGTCCTTTGTGTTTCTCTCAAATTTGATTGAAAACCATCGATTGTTTGATGAGCTATCCTGTTCATCATGCTGAAGATCCTTATCAGATCTTCGCCAAACTTTTATGAGACTAACTTATAGTTACTACCTTTCAAATAAAAAAAGAATAATCGAAATCGGATCTCATTTGGTGGAGATATCCAGTATATCAAATAGCCCCCTTTTTGCCCTTTTTTGGGGGAAGTACCCCTCCAATCAAAAATCCCCGACGACAAAAAAATTCTAATAAGTCATATAACCTGTGTACCAAGTTTCGTCTAGATCGGTTGAAAAATGCGACCTGTAAAGGAGAACAGACAGACATCCGGACAAACGCATTTTTGGCCAATGTGGAAACTGAGACGCTTCGCTCGCTTCGCTCGCTCGGTCAATTATAAATGCGAAAGTTTGTAAGTACCTATGGATGTATGGATGGATGGATGTTTGTTACTCTATAGAACTCCAGAACGGCTGAACGGATCTTGATGAAAATTGGCACAGAGATATATTTTTGTCTGGAATAACAACACATAGGCTACTTTCTATTTCATGGGAATACCGGGATTTAAAACTACGCGGGTGTAACCGCAGGGCGCTACTAGTATGCCAAATCGCCCTTTGATTGTAATGTTTTCGTTAGCTTCGCTCACTCAATCAATAACATACTAGTTGCGCCCCGCGGTTTCACCCGCGCAAATTTAAATCCCGGAATTCCCACGCACGGAATAAAAAGTGGCATATGTGCTTGACGCGGGCGGCATGTTGTCTCGGATCAAGGTGAAACATATGGAAAAATTTTAATGTGCATAAAAAAATTGTGCAGGCTTTGGCCTGAAAACGTTACACCAGCGACATGTTTTTTACCGTAGCCAAATGGAAATTAACATAAAAGATAGCATAGGTATGCACTTCCAAGGGCAAAACAGGCATTTGTGCGGCCTGTGTGGTTGATGAGTTATTATTGCAAATGCCCCTAGAGTAGGTAGATGGGTAAGGCCGTGGTTTTTCCCACTTTTCGTGTACGTCATCTCTCCGCCAGATTTTTATAGAAAAGTACCTATCAATATTTTTGGATATATCATTAGTGCATTGCAATAAATAACTCAATTTTAAAGCAGGCCATTAAAAATACTGTAATTTATTACATAAATCAGAAAGATATATGACGAAATTTCCTGAAAAGTGGTGAATTTTGTATGTAAAATATGAATAAACTAGCGGCCTGTCCCAGCTTCGCATGGGTGGACATAATTTTTTTTTACATTTTAGCATAAACTTAGACTCCCGCGCTTCGTAACACACGAAGGTGAAAATACACGCGCCAGTTTTTACAGTGCGGCCGGCGGATCTAGACCGTTCGTTCGGAACGCTGCGCAGTAGTCACTGTTAGGGTCGAATAGGTGGTAAGACGCGGGGTGCGCGGGGTGTCACTGAGATAGGTATGTGGTAGATTTTAGACTATTTTTCAAATGTTTAAACTATTTTTGTCTCGCCTGTACCTGCGCACAATTTCCGAAAGCGCAACTTCAGACCGGTCTAGATCCGCCGGCCGTACTGTACCATGCTCGCTACTGTACCATTTTTGGTACAGTAGCGAGCATGCAAGTTACAGGCATGCAAAGTCCTGACTGACTGACTGACATATAGACAACGCACAGCCTAAACCGCTGGTCGTAGAGACTTGAAATTTGAGGAGTACATAGTTCTTACAGCGTAGACGTGTACTAAGAAGGGATTTTTCAAAATTCAACCCCCATAAGGGTGTAAAAAGGGTTGAAAACGTTTATATGAAAAATCGTATTCCTTCAACCTAGGAACTTGAAACTTAGAGGACAGATAACCTAAATTCAATAATTAAGTATGTCATTTTTAGTTTTTGAGAACTACCCCCAATAAGATTGATTGATTTCGAACTTGCAGTAAATATACTTCTAAATAAATAATTAAGAACGACATTTTTAGTTTTCGCAAACTACCCTTGATAAGGGTGCAAAGGGATGTCAAAGTTTGTAAGAGATTTTTTGTACGCGTAGTGCGATTGACTTGAAACTAAAAGTAAAAGTAGATAAATAACAAAAAAATATACTAATTTAGGGTTTTATCTCGGGTGGAATGCGCGAGCGGCGTCAGAGGCGCAGCGGTGGCTGGCGAAGCTCGGGGCGGGGCCCTTAGCGGGCCGCCGCCGCCGCCGCTAAGCTGGGACCGCTGTATCTACGAAATTTCGTATTTTTTGCGCTATTTTGCTGACACAATACGCTGTCAAAACGTACAGTCTCTTAAAATTGTTCTTACTTAGTTAAAGTACTTAAAGTACCTATTACTTTAACATACCTATAGTTGTCGCGGGTGAAACCGCGGGGCACAGCTAGTAATGAAATACCTATGAATGCTTCAAGAGATGGTGGTACGGGCCGGGCCCGTACTATCTTCGGTACTACTAAGAAATTCAGGACTTCATCGGCGTGATTTTACTGACAGCTGTCACGGAGATTAAGATATTTTTTTACGGACTAGGTATATGTACCAAAAAAAAGAAATTAAGAAAACAATTACCCAAATGGCGCGGCTCAGGTTTCTAATGTTGAAAACGTTATTTAAATAAAACTTTTTCCTTTTTCTAAGCAGTAACATGGCCCACCGTTGGTCAACACGGCTTTTTTACCTCATATGTACCACCTACATACCTACACGGTCGCCTTTTTCATTGGTAACACTGTTTGCCGACCAAAACCGAAAGACCCTTGGATGAAGTTTAACATGTAATGGTAGGTATGTATGAAGTATGTTTATGTGAAGTATGTTTGTATTGTTAGTTTATGGAACGACCGAAAGATGAACTACGGAGCTAAATGTAGCGCTTTATCTACTAGTAGTTCGCCCCGAACTGAGATTTTGTGAAGCGACGCGAACGCTCCGAAAATATGTGGTAGTCAGAGGCAAGTCCCAACATTGTGTTTGGACTTGTCTCTACCTACCATCTACTAACTTAGTATGGTAACCAAGTCTCAACTGAATTGACCTAATTATTGAAGAGTTCCGTTGAACAGACCTTGGCTCCATCATCAGTACAGGTCGCTATTACCATTTAATGAGAACATTCTTATGTAGGTAGGTACCTTCTTAATTTATTTCAAGAAAAAAATAATTCAAAAAGCAAAGGAACTAGCTGACCAGTAGAAAAACCTTGAGCCCAACGAAACTCTTAGAAATGGGAGCTCTTGAGTCGTTGGTTATCTGAATTTAACTGTTTTGTTGTATCTAAAAAAGCGGGCATCCTAGAAAAAAAATTTAATCTTTCATAAAGCACGTAACTTTATTTATTGGTAACTTTTTTAATTTTTAATTACATTTTTACAATAAATAAAATACAAATAATTTATTTTTATTTAATAACCCCTTATCCGATTTTACCTTATCAGTAATTTTCTCAAGTACAAGCTATCGACTTACCAAATTTCTTGCAGATCGGATAAACGGTTCTCAAATTATCGTCGGACAAACATAGGTACATACCTACATACTTATAAAATGCCAAATCGCCCAAGTTGATTGTAAGATTTTCATTCGCTTCGCTCACTCAATCAATAACTAGTTGCGCCCGGTTTCACCCGCGCAGATTTAAATCCCGGTATTCCCGCGGGATAAAAGTAGCCTAAGTGCTACCTATTACAGACTGATCTATCTCTCTGCCAAGTTTCATCCAGATCCGTTCAACCGTTCCGGCGTGAAAGAGTAACAAACATCCAGCCATCCATACATCCATACTTACAAACTTTCGCGTTTAATAGTACCTAGTAGGATTTTAGAATTTATTGTAAAAGATTTGAAATAATATTTTGTACCTAATCTGTGGCCACCAAACAAACCAGCCGAGCCCAGCATAGACCGAAAATAAATCAGTTTTGTTTTGAACTAATGGCAATGATGAGAAACCAGATGATACTAATAATACTTAGTTAATAAAAAATATACCTATGTTTAATCAGATGATGATCTATTTCGGTAGGTACAATGTCATAGATATTACTTTTAAAGAAAATGTTTTGATTTCCTCCTACCTAGCAACCAATAAGTCTGATTGGAAGGGTCGCTCTTGATTAACCTTACCTACCTATTCTTTTGACATGTAAGTTGAGTTATGAAACAAGGATGGGAAAGATAAATGTAACGATCAAGTAATAAATAAATTTAATTCATATTTAGATAACTGTAAGTAAGCACAATTATTGCTTGTCATCGAATCATTCCATATATAAAACACCAATGCAATTTTCCGTTTCCGGCGTAAGAGTGCTGTTATTGGGCGAAAGCCGTTCAATGTGGGAGGAGCCACAAGCACGCCACAGAGACCGGTTTGCTTTTTGTTTACACCTCCTTGTTGCATTCAATTACAAAAAAACTGTAACTGCCGCTATGGTGTTGCCACTTTGTAGCTTTAAGTTTTAACAAGTGATTATAGATTTTTCGTCCGAAAAGTCCAAATTTTATTTATTTCCTCGCAAACATGTTATAAAACGTCCCATGACATAGGTACGTGCGTATTATTAAAATAAGCTTACACTTTTCATTTGATGATGATGATAACGAAGTAGTAGTTTTCTTATGTCAGGATATAAAAAGATACCATAAGTAGGTAGGCTGCTTATGGTGTTTTTATAAGTAAGTAAGCATAAAACTAAGTTTTTTTTACAAGGTGAAGTTCATGAAATTATGAACAAACATTTAGGTAATATTACCTAGAATAATAAGGTAGTTGTTCAGGTAAGTACAAAGACATAAGAAACTTCTTTGCTGCGGGACTATTCACCTCATTTGGTAACTAAGCCAATTTTCTGTAGGTTTTAATTCAGAGGTTTTAATTTTTAATTCAGCGGCGATTGGCTTGCAACCTGTCACGTATGGAATACTAACTACTGCAAAATGTGGGTATGTGCCAAATGTAATTTTTGGACGTACCTCTGACTACCCCTGGGAGATCTGAAGGGATATCTACCGTACTTGGGGATCAAAGTCGTGAAGCTCTTTCAGTTTCAGTTTTTTTTAATTCAGACATTTGGGTTTTGGTTTTGAGTGACTTATTCTTATATTTATTTTCCACACTAACATACCTACCTAACTACTCATTTTGTGTAGGTGTTAAAGTTAATTGTTACGTACTCGTATGTACCTAGTAAATCACTTTTTATAATACTCTATATAAACTTTAAGTAGATGGGGGAACACAGTAAGTGTCCGCACCCCATTTCCCTATTTTCTGCCAATGAACGAATGGAACGAAATGCAAAAACAGACGCCGCTCACCACGCCACGCCACGCGATGTAGAGTACATTACATCTCCCTCCCTCCTGACTTGCCTGCGCGTACGCGTTTCAGTGGTCGCTGTGCTGGTCGCTCTGCTGCGGCAGCGGCCATATTAATTTGTCTCGGTTGGTTCGCGGTTACTGGGTCTCCCCGTTGCTTGCCTTGCCTAGATTTGACTGTATTGTGTGTTGTTTCATAAATTTTCAGTAGGTAGGTACCCAGTTACCTCGAGGCTTTGGAAGGCAGGGCATTTACCCGTATTCCGTCCGCAATTCGTTTCGTTTGTGCCCTCGTGGGCTGCCGCGCCGCGTCGCGCTTTAACGGGTAGAGACCTATTCTAGTGCATTCCTATTTCTTAGATATCCTACAGGTAGGTTTAGGTGGATTGCTGAGAGGGGTTGTACATTTTACCCCAACCCGATCAAGAAGGTTGCAAGTCAAGCACAACAAGTAAGAATTTTGCATTTACCTTTATAGACGCCATGTTGGCATTGTATGTGTAAAACATAGAAAAACCTACTTGAAATAGCGTTTATTATAGGTTACGTAGGATATTGGCTAGTGTATCAAGTGTTTTCAGCGTATCTAACCTTGTGGTAAAACGATGAGGTGTCTTAGCGCATGTGCTCTAGGGGGACTACTTACAGGTTTGCTCTTCCTCTAGTTCGGCAGGATACCTATGAGTAGGTAACGCCTCTACATAAATAGGTACCTAACTTAAGCTTGATAAATCTATATTTCAAACTAACACATTGCCGCGTCTCGATTTCTCCAACAGACACCTCTGTGCAAGGGTAAAAGTAGGAAGTGCCTGCTGTGTGTAATGTAATGGATCTGAAGGTACTAGTTTTGTAAATGGAACATCATTGTGCGTTTCGATTCTAGGCTACAATCAAGCACCATACTCTACCTTACGATGTAGGAATTGTGGAAGGAGTATTTACTTATGAGTACAGGTATGATCAAGGAATTTGAATACAAGTACATATATACCTTGAGTACCTATGATAAACAGGTTGTTTGTAGGTACAATCCACAATCCAGTCACTGAGCATTATAATCATGAATCTATTATTAAATGTGCTGAACTTCAATGCAATTATGCTATTATCAGAAGTCTGTTTCCGGTTAGCAATAATTGCTGTATTTTTTTGGAAAACAATTATTGTTTTCCAAAACCAAACCAAATTTTGAATCTTGATTATGTACATAAAGATCGATAGAAAATTGTTTATTGCTCAGAACATTGTTATGTTATTTTTTCTTTTACTTTTTATTTTACTTGGGTACAGATTACTTATTGTTTTAGGTACATACAAAAGAGTGATAGATACCAAGTCGAGTTTGTTGCCTGTTCTTGGCATTGGTCGCATGGAACTGGCACTAGAGTCACCTAGTTTTTCAAATGTTTCAAGATGATCCTTGTGATTTTATTAAATAAACATATTTTGAATTTCAGTTTGATCAAAATGTGTCATAGGTACATAGGCGAACTCAATGCGGGTTGGCTATAGCAATCCTTGTACCTGAGTTGAGGGTTGGGGATAGGGGGGATGCAAGTGGGGGTAGATGGCAAGTCTTCCCCTTGAGTCCTTTTTTCTAGGAAATGAAAAAAAATAATTTAATTTTTCAGGTAAGTTACTAGTTAGGTTAGGGGTTTTTTTTTATATGAAAAAAATTGGTAGTAATATTTCATCTCTATGACAAAAAGACTTAAGGGAAGGAATTCTCATTAGGTTAGGGTTATTTTTTTTTTAAAGTGAAGAAATTTGAGGGAAATTTTTTGGAATTTTTTTTTTCATTTCCTAGAAAAAAGAACTATAGGGAAAGACTTGCCATCTACCCCCACATGCTTTCCCCCTATCCCCAACCCTCAACTCGGGTACCAGGGTAGTTATAGTTTAACCCTCAATGCTAGAGAGCATTCTCTTCCTAACCTTTGTGTGGTATGGAAAAAACCCTTTTAGGTAGGTATGTGTAGGTAGGGACAATTATAATCAACGGTAAGTAGCTGAATACCAGCAAGCTTACCCAGGTGATGACTACTCAAGGTTTCAATATGTCTATTCGAGGTAACCTACCTACCATCTGGGTAGGTAGGTACCTACCTAACCTATGTGTGAAGAAAAATGCTATCAGAGTGGATTTTTTTTGACATAATAAGTACCTACTAGGTTTAAGATTGCATGTACAACTTTGATGATGAAGGCTTTAGTTTAGTTGATGACATGCCCTCTGAAGCACAGAAGTGCTCAGATGTGTAAACATCATGTGATTGTGACTGCAGAATGTTACTTGTGAAATTAGTTGATTGTTAAGGAAATAAAAGAAACTACAAGAATGAGTTGGGTTCAAATACCAACTGATGCATACATATCTTTTCAGAATTTTTATAATCTTGTAGGGTTCAAATCCCAACTGATGCATACTTAGTTACATATCCTTTCAAATGTTATTTAAATCTTGTTGGGTTTAAATCCCCCCAGGTGCATAGCCATCTTTTCAGATTTAAATAATCTTGTTGGGTTCAAATCCCAACTGATGCATACATATCTTTTCAAATCACTACATACCTACCTAGTATAAAACTAGTGGCTCTGTGAGCTGGTAGACCTCGCGAGCACACTAAAAGTGAGTAATTCACTGGCTTAGCGGTAGGTAGATATAATTTTTCCGATTTTTGATTCTTTTGATTTTATTGTTTTTTTTAAATCATCTTGTGTAGAATGAGGTCCTTAGTGTTTCTCTCAAATTTGATTGAAACCCGTCGATTTTTTAATGAGCTATCCCGTTCATCATGCTCTTTAGCATGATGAACGTGATCATGATGATCCTCATCAGATCTTCACCAAACTTTTATGAGACCAACTTATAGTTACTACCTTTCAAATAAAAAAAGAACAATCGAAATCGGATCTCATTTGGTGTAGATATTTAATATAAAATAGCCCCCTTTTTTGCCCCTTTTTGGGGGAAGTACCCCTCTAATCAAAAATTCCCGACGACAAAAAAATTCTAATAAGTCATATAATCTGTGTACCAAGTTTCGTCCAGATCGGTTGAAAAATGCGACCTGTAGAGGAGAACAGACAGACATCCGGACAAACGCATTTTTGGCCTATGTGGAAACTGAGACGCTTCGCTCGCTTCGCTCGCTCGGTCAACAAAGTCGCTGTATCTGTGCCTATGTCCCTATGTATGCTGAAATCTTTGAAACTACGCAATGGATTTTGATGGGGGTTTTTTTAATAGATAAAGTGATTCAAGAGGAAGGTTTATATGATAACTAGCTGAACCCGCGGCTTTGCTCGCGCCCAGGAATTCAAAGTTTCATACAAACTTTCATCCCCTATTTTATCCCCTTGGGGGTAGAATTGATCAAAATCCTTTTTTAGCGGATGCCTACGTCATAACATCTACCTGCACGCCAAATTTCAGTCCGATCCGTCCAGTGGTTTGGGCTGTGCGTTGATAGATCACTATGTCAGTCAGTCAGTCAGTCAGTCAGTCACCTTTGAGTTATATATATTTAGATACATGCATGATAGGTATAGTAGAAAAACAATGTGCACCCGTGCGAAGCAGGGGCGCGCGGGCTGGTCGCTAGTGTTATATAAATCCTTGTTGGGTTCAAATCCCACCTGATGCATACCTATCTTTTCAGATGTTATAAATTCTTGTTGGGTTCAAATCCCAACTGATGCATATCTTTTCATTTGTTACAAAATCTTGTTGGGTTCAAATCCCACCTGATGCATACCTATCTTTTCATTTGTTATAAAATCTTGTTGGGTTTAAATCCCACCTGATGCATACCTATCTTTTCAGATGTTATAAATTCTTGTTGGGTTCAAATCCCAACTGATGCATATCTTTTCATATGTTATAAAATCTTGTTGGGTTCAAATCCCACCTGACGAATACAATAACGATGTAAAAGATGATGCTGCTTTTCAATGTTTTCTAGCATGGACTTTCAACACTTTCATGCATACTGAAGTTTGGTTGTTAATGTGCTTCATTATAACTGATTATACATGGTAGGTATACATGGTGATGTAACAAGTGCAGTTATGTTTTCCATTAGGTATTGTTTCAAACATGCATCTGAGGTTGTCCTTAGGTTGGTGAGGTGAGGTTTTAATGTTTCCCACCTACACTTCAAGTAGATACCTACCTAGGTATAAATAAATAAATAAATAAAGTCTTTACAGCTAATCCTGGTAATGAATCTGGCTACCTGGCAAAATATCACCATAGATTTTCCTACAACTGAATTATTTCGGTACAATTCTGTAAAATTTTAAATAGTCATGTCTCTCTGACAGAGTTCAGTCTGGGCCTTCTCAAAATGTGTTTTATTTGTTCTCCCTTTGATTCTACTTCAAATTCTGGGTACTTAACCCAACTGTTACATCTCATTGATTACAGTTTCCGTATCTTAATTATCATGGCTTTTGTTGTGCAAGCAGAATAGGAGATACCCTTGCCCACATTCCAGGGTGTGTTTTCTTGTTCTTCGTTTTTTTTTTATTTATTGTTTCAGCATTTTGCAGCAGGCAGTGTCAAGCTCTACTTTGCAGGTTTTGCTTCGTTTTAATACAATATTTGGGTTAGAATTTGAGGATGCTCCGGACTGCAATTTGTTGGCTATATAAAGATTTACAGGGTCAGTAGATTATGAGTGACTTTTTGCCAAGTAACTTGAAGCATTACGAGGTTTTAGTCAAGATTTCTTTTGATATCTTCTTCAAATATGGATAAAAGGAAAAAAGGATAACATTATGGTGGCAGTGCCTACTTAATAATGTTATCCTTTGCTTGCTTTAAAACAAGTGATTAACATGAGAATCGGATCCAAGACCCAGGTATTCTAGTAAATACAGAATACTAAATTGAGTGTCATTAGAATCAGACCCAAGACCTATTGATTTTATTTATAGTTGGTAGGTCTTACCTATACAGGCCTTCGGGTAGATGGTGAAATCTATCTGGCGATGAGTAGGTATTTCTAGGCTGCCGTCGTGGTCGTGGTGAGATGTCTATCTAAACCAGAATCGAATCCGCTAGCGTTCAACTAACCAAGAGGTACCAAGATGGCCGATGGCCGCGCTGAACAATGCTCAACATTTTTAGATCACGAGTAATAAGACGCTGTGGTCCGCCCGGAGATTTAATAATCAGGTTCCTGGCACACAGAAGTTTATTGCTGAAGCTGTAGAAGTGGGTCATAAGAATCTGAACCGTATTTAGGGGGCTTACTACCGTTTGCCGCTAAATAGTACCTACCTGTTTGACTACCCAGCTAACAGCATTTTACATACTTACTAGTAGGTACCTGCCGGATTTTACATAGGTACTAGGTAGCTAGAATCGAACCTATCTCATTCCTTAGCATACAGCGTAGGTACCAACAGTTTCTCCGGCGGTGTTGGTCGCGTGGAACTGGCACTAGAGTCACCTAGTTTTAAGACGGTTCAAGATGGTCCTTGTGATTTTATTGAATAAACATATTTTGACTTTGACTTTGGCCGCGCTTACAAGACCTAGGCCTTAGTTACGTAGTTATTGTATACCTACTCGTGCACCAGTAAATAGGTAACTGAACAGGTTTAAGAGTAGTAGAGCTCTTTGTGTGTGGCTCGTCCGGGGAATTACTACCACCACGCCTTTTTCTACCGCCAAGCAGCAACGCTGTGTTTCGGTTTGAAGAGTTTGGTTGCCGGTGTAATTACAGGCACATAGGCTTAACATCTGTATGCCTCAAGAAGATGGACGCAGGGAAATGCATCGTAGGGCACGATATTACCGTGCGTGACTTACGAGGTAATACTTTGTTATAGTTGATTTAACATTAGGTGGGCCATCAGCTAGTTGTATAAAAAAAGGTAACATTTTATTTGAATAAGAATGACAACCACTAATCCAGTTATTGTACACGGTACTCTAGCGTTAAATGTATACTCTTGGGTACTCTGCACCAAATCTAGCCTGTCACGTCACGCTATTTCAAGTAGGTAGGTAGGTTGACTACCAATTTTAAATCTTTTGTGTCATGCTACCAACCAATTCAACGAACCAGTCGGCACTCATTACCTACTACCATATTTCTGTTTTACATGTACTCCCATCTGTTTTTAGGTTCTAGGTACTTACTTGCTGATTGAAAAAGCTGAAGCCTTCTTTACCTACTTTTCTTTTAATTATGTACCTACCACAGGTATTAAGGTACCTTTATGGTACTCCCAGTGTTTTATTTAGGTTCTAGGTACTAGCTTATACAAGCAGATGGCCCACCTGATGTGAAGTACCTACTTTATTTGCATGACATAGATTTGCCTAAAGTAAGAATGATTGATTGTGTGAAATGAGATTTTTAGTATTCCACTCACTTGAGTTCTGTTAACTTTTTTAAGTTCTGTAAATGTGTAGGTAAGTTTAAGTAGGCACCTGCAACACTTAAACTTACCTACTTAGATTATATGATGAGAAGTGTTGGGTTGATGAATGTAGGTAGGAGTAGACAGGCCATTGAAACATAACCTACATACCTATTTGTTGTTTATGCTGAGCACTTACTGGCTGTTATCTTGACTGCACTGAAACATTCTTGATGTTTTTGTTTCTGACACAATAGTCTCCTTCTTTTTAGTCAGAAACTTGTCTAAGTAAAAACTTTTTATTGGTCGATAGATTATGTCAGCTGTCTAGCTAGAAAACTTCTGTTCGGTCAATATATTCAAGAAAAACAGTTATGCCTTGATATATTTAAATCACTATATTTTTTATAGATTATCCATGGTTTTTTCCGAGGGTTTTTATAGGTATTTGTAGTACCAAACCAAGTATGTACTTTCTTACCAAGTTAAGGAATAACAAGATGTTGTGTCTGAAGATAACCGGTCTTCTTTCTTTTTAGAAAATTAAAAGCCATCAAATTACTTCTTTTGGACATGCATTGGGTCTAGTTTTAGATTTATTTTCCTTGGAGGGATTACATTTAGGGTACCTATTAGTAGAATATGCTCTTAGTAGTTTAATGGACTATCTATGCTTAGGATTGGCTGTCAGGCTATGTACTTTGCTGTAAATTCTATGGGTAGGTACAGGTACTTACCCCAATTTGTGTGAGGAGAATTTGTCTTTTATTTAGGAAGTTTTAAAAAGTTTTAAAGTTTGTTTTAAGAGTAGTATGTAGAGCTCTTTGTGAAGGGCTCGTCCGGGGAAGTACTACCACCATGCCCTTTCTACCGCCAAGCAGCAACGCTGTATTTCGGTTTGAAGAGTGTGGTCGCCGGTGTAATTACAGGCACATGGAGTTAACATCAGTATGCCTCAAGTTGATGGACGCAAGGCAGTGCATCGTAGGGCACGTTCCTATCGTGCGTGACTTGCGAGGCAATGCTTTGTTATAGGTGATGATTACCACTGAACATCTGAATAGGTATAACAAGTATAAGTTTAGGTACTTAGTAGCCTGGTAACCTGGATTTGAGTTTAAAAGTCAAGTATTTTTATTCCACATAAACGGCAGGATCTATGGATCTACCATACGAAACTGAACGGACCCTGCAGGGAAAGCTCCTAAAACATTTATGTTAGCAATCATGCAAGATCATAATATCTCCAGGTGTTTTGTGAGGTGCTTGGGAACTACTCCTGGAAACTCGTGTCACCCATCCAAATGGTGGCCACGCAGAACGTTGCTCATCAATCAGTCTAGGCAGTCTCATCGGTTTGGTTTCACCTAGGAGGAAACCTGCATTATATAGTTTTATTATGTGCTGTATACAGGGTTACAGGAAAAATCGTGCTAGATCCGTTAAGGGCGTGGAGTACCCATCATTTCTGACTTATTTCACTATGAAACACCCTACCCTAAACATAACCCTTTTCAAGCAATTCGACTTTTAATTTTTTTATTGAAAATTTTGTGCACCTTAATTATTATTATTATTGCATTTTTACATGTGTAATAAGATGCTTTAGGATGTCAATCATTAAAATAGTGCATAAGTTAATTGAATAGACCGTAGTAGACAAGTGAAAGTTAAGAAATAAGAAAAAATACTAGAAAGTTTATTTTTCTCTAAGGGATATCTAAAAAAAATATTATGGCAATTGTTTGTGAAATAAGTCAGAAATGATGGGTACTCCACGTCCTTAACGGATCTAGCACGATTTTTCCTGTAACCCTGTATAGTTTCATATAGATGTTGGCCTGTAGCGTAGGGTCGTAGGATTTAGGGGTTTTGGGTAGTTGTGTGAAGCGACTAACATGCCAAAATAGGAAATTAGTATATTAGAGGTAGTTTAGTGAGGTGTAGGTAAGCTTATGGGCATGTCTTGAGGAGGGAAGAAAGTAATATTACAAGAAGAGTTAGATAAGGATATCAGATCGGCAGTCTTAAGAAAAGATGAATGGACAGTGTGCAAGATGACATGAGTGAGAAAGAAGTGAGCCACAAAACGAAGAATGATAAAAGAGAGTGGAAGAAGAAAAATCTGCTGTGCCGACCTTACCTACTTACATTTGGTTTTAAAGTAAACTGAACAGAGAATGAACGGTTTGGATGAAAGTTGATATGAGTTTAACCTAATATCTTAGTGCTTTTGAATAATATACACCTACTTACCTACATACCTAACTACTGAAAAATCCTACTGGACTTTTGATGATCGATATAGTAGCATCAGTGTTTTCATAAAGTAAAGTGTTCGCTTCAGTGTTGCTAATGCCACTGTTCTCTAACACATTATGACAGAGATTTTTATATTTTAGTAATATATATACACATCATGTTATATTTTTTGTTTTGAATTAGTGTTATTACCACTGTGTAAATTGTTAGAGAACAGTTGCCTAAAAGTTTTAACTTCAGTGTTTTTGATAAAGTGCAATAGATTCAGTGTAACGAAAAGTGTAAATGCAGTGTTAGTCTATACCTATTGTACCCCTTATTCATAAATGTGGTTGTAGTTTGTTCCTTGAACAAACATCACTGTGTAGGTTCTTCATTGGGCACCGAAAGTCTAATTTAGTTTATTACTTAAATTACACGTCAGCTCATCATAATAGGTGTACACAGTATAGTCGTTCTAGCTCATGGAATGGAAGGCGTGTGAGCCATGCTTGTAGTTGTGATGTGTACCTATAGACACGCGCTCTTGTGTGCGTAACTGTAGGTAGCGTTACCAAGTTAGTCATTATTAAAGCCTTTATAAGTACTACTTCCTTTGTTCGATTTGACTTGTCAAGTTAAGCAAGCAATCAAGCAAGTTAAGCAGCTAGTTTATGGATAACGTGAAAAACACGGTGTAAAGGTATTTACTACGCATACCTAAATGGCGGTTTTCTATAACAATATCTGGGTGAGCGAGCTTTGCAAAGTCATCTACCAGAATAGCTTAACCCTCGGCATGCCTGGTAGTCTGAGAGACCCACCGCTGCAGTTAATCCATTACAATTCAATCAAACTCGAATTCCGCGCGTTACTGCTCTCAGTAAATGACCGAAGTGAACTGAGTTACGCTCTCCGCCCGCTGACCCGACCAGGCATACGGCGTGACATTTTAAAAAGTATAAATTTTTTTGTGTGTTATATTATGTCTCCAAGAACCTGTAAAAAACAGCTCCAGATGTAAGATGATGTGTCACGTATATCCGTCAAAGAAAGACCGCAAAACGCGATACATCTGTGAGGTGTGCAAGAGCCGTGTGTGCCTGGATCATGCCATTTTCCAGTACGAAAATTGCTTCAAAAACAGAGCTCGTGAAAATGATGTTGGAAATAAAGAAGACTGATTACTTTAGCTCAGAATATAAGATAATATGTGTCTAGTGTTTTCCAAAGTCCTAGTTTTGTTTAAGTTGATGTTGCATGTTTATAAACTTGAAAAAAGAAAGTTTTATTTTATTTATTTTATTTTATAATTTCAACATTACATCTATTATTACATCTATTAAGTTGAAAAACATACTACTTTTAATTACATTTTTTATTAAAATATATTGTTGATTCTACAACGTGTATTATTTAAAACCCTATATTTATTAAATCATAAATAGGTATTTCTAATTAATACCAATTTGTAGGCAAAAAATATATTTTAAATGTAGGGTCTCACAGATCCGCCAGACATGCCATGTTGTAACATTTTCCACCAGGCATGCTGAGGGTTAGAAAAAATAATAGAGAAGAAATATTTATGTAAACGCCAGGGAACATAAAAGTCAGGTCTCGAACAAAGAATATAATTCAGACTGCCAAGAGTAGGTGTACAATTGAAAAGGGTCACAAAATGGGCTCTCCGCCTATATATAGCAAAACCCCACCCGACGTTGTGGAGGTAACATCCCCACCAATGACTAATTATGTCCGACCAATCAGAAGCGGCTCTGTTGTCGATTGTTTGCTTGGCGTGGCTTGGCGCGGTATCAGGCTTGATACCCGGCTTGGCGTGGCTTCTGGCTTGAAGCCTGGCTTGGCGAGGCTTCTGGCTTGAAGCCTGGCTTGGCGGGGCTTCTGGCTTGAAGCCTGGCATGGCTGGGCAGGCTGACTCACGGTGACACGTTACATATGTTTAAGTTGGGGTTTTCGTTGCCTGAAAACACGGATCAAAAACATTTTCTAAAAATGAATTGTAGCTACATAGATTTATCGCTTCCGAAACCTGAGAACTAAATTTCATGAAAATCTTTGGGAGTCGTTTCCAAGATTCAGATTATACCTATACAAACAAATAAAAAATGTACAAGAATGCTCATTTAAAAGTGTAAGATAGATAGTATTCTAAAAATAATATTAAAAATATTTTATTTATCTTTTCAAACTAAAATTAAATTTATATTTATTGCAGTGACTACTTAGTTCTTATTTCTTTTTGATTTTGCTGGTTGGTATGTATCTGATATTTTAATACACTGTGAAATTATATGAGTTTTATTTTATATTTAATTTTGTGATTATAATGAAATCTTAATACTACCTACTATCTTTTCAGAAGCTGGGGGCACCAGCAGCGAGAGAGAGAGAGCCTTGCAATAATGCAAGCTTAAAAGGCTGTTTGAACAAAATGTTGCTAACTACGAACAAAGTTGTTAAGCATTAGAAGGATACCCACACCAAAAAGAAAAGTTCAAATGGATTTAATGTTATTCAATTAGTAAAAATTGTGTTAATGTTACTTAATAAAACTGTATCTTAGTAATAGGTACATGCACTAACTGCATTCCAAATAAAAATGTGTATTTAAAATTAAAAAATTTTTAATCGGTACATGAGTAAGCCATATATTGTATCAATTTTACATAGACCTAAGTTCCAGTAACAACCACCACACCACATATTTGAATAAGGGGTCAGAGTTTAGTTAGAATCAGTGTTTGTGAATAAGTGCGCAAAGGCGAGCATCACTAGACGCTTAGATCGCTCGTAGCGACATCTAGGCGTCTCACCTCACCACATCGGCAGCGCTACGGTTTCGTGTTTTTCCATCTTTCATGGTGGATTTTGAAAAAGGTACGTTTTGTTTCAATACTAGCGATCCGCCCGCGCGTCCAAGCTTCGCAAGGGTGCACATATCATGCATGTATTATACATATAAACCTTCCCCTTGCATCACTCTATGTATTAAAAAAAACCGCATCAAAATCCGTTGCGTACCTAGTTTTAAAGATTTAAGCATACATAGGGACATGGGGATATAGGGACAGAGAAAGCGACTTTGTTTTATACTATGTAGGTAGTGATTAAAATGTTAGTGTGCCAATATGTGTATCAACCTCGAAACTCTAATTTCTGACTACTAGCGCCATCTATGGAACTATGCTGTAATACTGTGTTTCACTACACATTTAGTGAACACACTCTGGGGGCCGATTCTAGCCCAGTGACTTTATTGTCACGGTAGATATATATCACGGTTACTGTCATAATTCTGTAGGAAATTTAAGTTACCGTGACATATATCTACCATGAGAAAAAAGTCACTGGGCTAGAATCGGCCCCCTGATTTCTGACTACTAGCGCCATCTATTGAGCTACGTTGTAATACTGCTGTTTCAACTTTGATAATGTATAGTTCTGCTATTTGCCGCTAGATGGCAACAGTGCTTAGTTCTGCTATTCGCCGCTAGATGGCAACTGCTCTAACTTTTTAATATGTTTAGTGAAGGGTGTTCTAATTTCATATTTGCGATAGGTATTAATGCATTGATTAGTCAAAGGCCAAGTAAGAGTATTGTTTATGAATTTAGGTACGGTGGTATGGTGTTGAGGTTTGTTGAAAAATGTTACGCAGTGCTTACGGTAACACCATAAATGATTGTTTTTTTTAATAAAATTATTTTGGAACCAAAAAGAACCAGATACAGTGCACGTTCCCGATAGAGATAAAAATACAAAAATTAAAGCAACATTAATGGCTCTTTTAATATGGTGAATCGAACTGTTTATATTACTAGTAGTTCGCCCCGAACTGAGATTTCGTGACGCGACGCGAACGCTCCGAAAATATAAGTAAGTAGTAGTCAGAGGCAAGTCCAACCAAACATTGTGTTTGGACTTGTCTCTGGCTGCCACCTACTAACTAAGTATGGTAACCAAGTTTCAACCGAATTGGCCTATTTATTGAAGAGTTCCGTTAAACAGACCTTGGCTCTATCATCAGAACAGGTCACTATCACCATTTAATGAGAACCAAGTACCTTCTTAATCTTTTTCGAAAAAAAAAATATTAAAAAAACAACGAAATTGGCCGACCAGTAGAAAAACTTTGAGGCCAACGAAACTCTTAGAAATGGGAGCTCTTGGGTCATTGGCTATCGTAATTTAATCTTTTTATATTATCTTAAAAACCGGGCATCCTAGAAAAAAAATAAAAATGGTTTCGGAATGTCCAAACCATGCCCTTTCATATGACATATAATTTAATTTTTTGCCCCCTTAAAAACCCCCATAATTTAATAACCCCTCATCCGATTTCACTCACATACTTACCAGTAAATTTCTCAAGTACAAGCTATCGACTTACCAAATTTCATGCAGATCGGATAAACGGTTCTCAAGTTATCGTCGGACAAACATACAAACATACATATATACGTACATACATACACACATAAAATGCCAAATCGCCCAAGTTGATTGTAAGATTTTCGTTCGCTTCGCTCACTCAATCAATTATGTCCAACTAGGTGCGCCCCACGGTTTCACCTGCGCATACTTAAATCTCGGTATTCTCTCGGGATAAAAGTAGCCTATGTGCTATTCCAGAATATAATTTATCACTCTGCCAAGTTTCATCCAGATCCATTCAGCCGCTCCAGTGTGAAATTAACAAACATCCATCCATACTTACAAACATTCGAGTTTATATTATTAGCAGGCTATATTATACCTAGCAGGTTTATATTCTAACAGTCCAAGATCACTTTTAAGAGTACTTTCACACTCTTAAGAGTAGTAGAGCTCTTTGTGAAGGGCTCGTCCGGGGAAGTACTACCACCACGCCTTTTTCTGCCGCCAAGCAGCAACGTTGTGTTTCGGTTTGAAGAGTGTGGTCGCCGGTGTAATTACAGGCACATGAGGCTTAACATCTGTATGCCTCAAGTTGATGGACGCAGGGCAGTGCATCGTAGGGCACGTTCCTATTGTGCGTGACCTACGGGGCATGGTGATGGTTACCACTTAACATCAGGTGGACCATCTGCTTGTTCCATCAGCTAGTTGTATAAAAAAAAAAAAAAAAAAAAAAAAAAAAAAAATCACCACACATTGGAGTGTTGGATCCAACAGTACAACTTGGAGCCAACATAGCCCATGTGAGGTGTAAGCATCAGAGCGGTCCCCGTTTCGATGGGAGTAATTTTTTTATACATACCTATATTATCTGTTGATTTAATCTATACTAGTTTAATCTATATTACCTGCCCATTTTTTTTTTATTATATTATTAGGCATGCAGTCTCGCATACCCAGGCTTTGATGATGATATTTTTCCTGTAAGGCTAGAATAGGGATATGTCAGAGATCCAAGAGGTGCAGTTCCAGTTTCCTATGTGCATCAATGTATATTTTTCCTTGTTAAAGCAGTTCTACTTACAAACTATTCATGTTAGGGTATGTATTCAGTACAGTAGGTGTATACGTTTTTTAGTTACACCAAGGGAGGGGGGTCGAAAGGCGGGGAAGGGGTTTTTTTTTTATAATATAATGACAAATTTTGATTTGAAATGCTGTATGATTACTTTAAAGGCTGAAAATGAAAAAGAGTAGGTAGTAGAGGCTTGTAATAAAATAATTTTCATTTTTAGTAAGCCAGAAAAATGTGTGAGTGTTTCTTTGAATCCAGAGTGGAGCGAAGGAATTCAGAATTATAGTATTCAAAATACTTCACTCAAGCTTAACATGGTGTTGCTCACGAGGCGGAGACTACTTTTTATCACCCTCTATGACAAAATAATAAGTGCAACTCAGTTGATTTACAGACAATAACTCTTTCAAGAATAAGTTTTTCCAAGAAAAAAAAACTTCAAGTGTACTGGAAATTACACTCATACTACTAGGTATAACTCAAAAGATAATCTACAAATCTGTCTGAAATTTAAATGGACCACATGACAAGCACCAGCTTTTGATGCAAAAAAAAATCACCAAAATCGGTCCACCCACCCAGTAAAAAGTTATGAGGTAACCACCTAAATACAGGATTGAGAACCTCTTTTTTTGAAGTCGGTTAAAAGTAGTAGGTATAATAAACGCGAAAGTTTGTATGGATGGATGTTTGTTACTCTTTCACGCCGGAACGGCTGAACAGATATGAATGAAACTTGGCAGAGAGATAGATTACAGTCTGGAATAGCACATTTTTTTGCATTTTTGCGTGTCACTGCTCTCTTTAAGTGTTCGTGATCTCTTCGGTGATTGGAAGTTTTCTCTCTGAGTTGATATCTTTGCTGTGCTAGTGTTTGATGCACTGTGCAGTTTGTGCACTACTACAACGCTGGTCTTCCGTGGCGCCAGAGAAGTTTGTGGGTCCCTTTTTAAGTTTTTTTACAACTACCTGGAGTAATAAGCAAATGACCCACCTGATGATAAGTGGTATTTAATCATTACCTATAACAAAGCTTTACCTCGTAAGTCACGCACGAGAGCACGTGCCCTACGATGCAATGTCCTGCGTCCATCAATTTGAGGGAAACAAATAAATTTAATTGTATGGTTATTAAGTGTATTTGCAGACGTTTTTTCTTAGAAAAGCGTGAGTGTAGTTCGGTATTGCAAACACTTTTCAGATACTAGCTCCTTCGCGTGTTGGCAATCCTAGGGTTTGGACTATTATGTTGGTCAGAGACCAGGGGATAAAAAATACTGAACTTGTTCATGAATAAAAAATTTTTTTACAAAAAAAAACCGTAAATAAAAGTATAAGATTGTCTAATAATTAATTATTTAAATACCCACAGCATCATTGGTTTCGCAGCAGACAACACAGGTCTTACAGTGTGGACATTGCCATGTATTATCTGGCCTAGGTTTCAAAATACCAGATCCAGACTGGAGGCAACTTAAATGAGCTTTATTGTTACAGTCTCTGCATTCTAGTAGTCTGTCATTTGACCCTCTTGGTTTTTGCACAAGACACACAGAACATACTCCTCCGGATGTTTCATGAGGTGAATCCTCCTCCAAGTCATCAGCACTTCCATCAAAAGACATTTGGCTTTCAGATGGAGTCCCTTCTTTGTCAAGTTTTGTTGGTGTGATAGAATGTCCAGATCCCATAAGCCTTTTCTTTATAGTGCTTTTGTTAAGAGATCCTACAGGGCGCCCTCTTTTTCTTTTGCTTGGAACATTATTGTCGGAGGGATCAAAAACTTTCTTTGCCATTTTTCTTCTCTCACCAACACGTACACCTGCATTACGTGTGGTCATGTTGCTTGGGCCAATATTGTTTGAAGAACCACCTCCTCGTTTTTTGGGCCTGCCCCTCATTCTTTGTGGATTGCATATGTGCTTGACGCGGGCGGCATGTTGTCTCGGATCAAGGTGAAACATATGGAAAAATTTTAATGTGCATAAAAAAATTGTGCAGGCTTTGGCCTGAAAACGTTACACCAGCGACATGTTTTTTACCGTAGCCAAATGGAAATTAACATAAAAGATAGCATAGGTATGCACTTCCAAGGGCAAAACAGGCATTTGTGCGGCCTGTGTGGTTGATGAGTTATTATTGCAAATGCCCCTAGAGTAGGTAGATGGGTAAGGCCGTGGTTTTTCCCACTTTTCGTGTACGTCATCTCTCCGCCAGATTTTTATAGAAAAGTACCTATCAATATTTTTGGATATATCATTAGTGCATTGCAATAAATAACTCAATTTTAAAGCAGGCCATTAAAAATACTGTAATTTATTACATAAATCAGAAAGATATATGACGAAATTTCCTGAAAAGTGGTGAATTTTGTATGTAAAATATGAATAAACTAGCGGCCTGTCCCAGCTTCGCATGGGTGGACATAATTTTTTTTTACATTTTAGCATAAACTTAGACTCCCGCGCTTCGTAACACACGAAGGTGAAAATACACGCGCCAGTTTTTACAGTGCGGCCGGCGGATCTAGACCGTTCGTTCGGAACGCTGCGCAGTAGTCACTGTTAGGGTCGAATAGGTGGTAAGACGCGGGGTGCGCGGGGTGTCACTGAGATAGGTATGTGGTAGATTTTAGACTATTTTTCAAATGTTTAAACTATTTTTGTCTCGCCTGTACCTGCGCACAATTTCCGAAAGCGCAACTTCAGACCGGTCTAGATCCGCCGGCCGTACTGTACCATGCTCGCTACTGTACCATTTTTGGTACAGTAGCGAGCATGCAAGTTACAGGCATGCAAAGTCCTGACTGACTGACTGACATATAGACAACGCACAGCCTAAACCGCTGGTCGTAGAGACTTGAAATTTGAGGAGTACATAGTTCTTACAGCGTAGACGTGTACTAAGAAGGGATTTTTCAAAATTCAACCCCCATAAGGGTGTAAAAAGGGTTGAAAACGTTTATATGAAAAATCGTATTCCTTCAACCTAGGAACTTGAAACTTAGAGGACAGATAACCTAAATTCAATAATTAAGTATGTCATTTTTAGTTTTTGAGAACTACCCCCAATAAGATTGATTGATTTCGAACTTGCAGTAAATATACTTCTAAATAAATAATTAAGAACGACATTTTTAGTTTTCGCAAACTACCCTTGATAAGGGTGCAAAGGGATGTCAAAGTTTGTAAGAGATTTTTTGTACGCGTAGTGCGATTGACTTGAAACTAAAAGTAAAAGTAGATAAATAACAAAAAAATATACTAATTTAGGGTTTTATCTCGGGTGGAATGCGCGAGCGGCGTCAGAGGCGCAGCGGTGGCTGGCGAAGCTCGGGGCGGGGCCCTTAGCGGGCCGCCGCCGCCGCCGCTAAGCTGGGACCGCTGTATCTACGAAATTTCGTATTTTTTGCGCTATTTTGCTGACACAATACGCTGTCAAAACGTACAGTCTCTTAAAATTGTTCTTACTTAGTTAAAGTACTTAAAGTACCTATTACTTTAACATACCTATAGTTGTCGCGGGTGAAACCGCGGGGCACAGCTAGTAATGAAATACCTATGAATGCTTCAAGAGATGGTGGTACGGGCCGGGCCCGTACTATCTTCGGTACTACTAAGAAATTCAGGACTTCATCGGCGTGATTTTACTGACAGCTGTCACGGAGATTAAGATATTTTTTTACGGACTAGGTATATGTACCAAAAAAAAGAAATTAAGAAAACAATTACCCAAATGGCGCGGCTCAGGTTTCTAATGTTGAAAACGTTATTTAAATAAAACTTTTTCCTTTTTCTAAGCAGTAACATGGCCCACCGTTGGTCAACACGGCTTTTTTACCTCATATGTACCACCTACATACCTACACGGTCGCCTTTTTCATTGGTAACACTGTTTGCCGACCAAAACCGAAAGACCCTTGGATGAAGTTTAACATGTAATGGTAGGTATGTATGAAGTATGTTTATGTGAAGTATGTTTGTATTGTTAGTTTATGGAACGACCGAAAGATGAACTACGGAGCTAAATGTAGCGCTTTATCTACTAGTAGTTCGCCCCGAACTGAGATTTTGTGAAGCGACGCGAACGCTCCGAAAATATGTGGTAGTCAGAGGCAAGTCCCAACATTGTGTTTGGACTTGTCTCTACCTACCATCTACTAACTTAGTATGGTAACCAAGTCTCAACTGAATTGACCTAATTATTGAAGAGTTCCGTTGAACAGACCTTGGCTCCATCATCAGTACAGGTCGCTATTACCATTTAATGAGAACATTCTTATGTAGGTAGGTACCTTCTTAATTTATTTCAAGAAAAAAATAATTCAAAAAGCAAAGGAACTAGCTGACCAGTAGAAAAACCTTGAGCCCAACGAAACTCTTAGAAATGGGAGCTCTTGAGTCGTTGGTTATCTGAATTTAACTGTTTTGTTGTATCTAAAAAAGCGGGCATCCTAGAAAAAAAATTTAATCTTTCATAAAGCACGTAACTTTATTTATTGGTAACTTTTTTAATTTTTAATTACATTTTTACAATAAATAAAATACAAATAATTTATTTTTATTTAATAACCCCTTATCCGATTTTACCTTATCAGTAATTTTCTCAAGTACAAGCTATCGACTTACCAAATTTCTTGCAGATCGGATAAACGGTTCTCAAATTATCGTCGGACAAACATAGGTACATACCTAC
This sequence comes from Plemyria rubiginata, assembly GCA_963576535.1. NCBI lineage: Eukaryota > Metazoa > Arthropoda > Insecta > Lepidoptera > Geometridae > Plemyria > Plemyria rubiginata. Next base: position 7,272,202 of record OY754929.1, read on the forward strand.
ATACTTATAAAATGCCAAATCGCCCAAGTTGATTGTAAGATTTTCATTCGCTTCGCTCACTCAATCAATAACTAGTTGCGCCCGGTTTCACCCGCGCAGATTTAAATCCCGGTATTCCCGCGGGATAAAAGTAGCCTAAGTGCTACCTATTACAGACTGATCTATCTCTCTGCCAAGTTTCATCCAGATCCGTTCAACCGTTCCGGCGTGAAAGAGTAACAAACATCCAGCCATCCATACATCCATACTTACAAACTTTCGCGTTTAATAGTACCTAGTAGGATTTTAGAATTTATTGTAAAAGATTTGAAATAATATTTTGTACCTAATCTGTGGCCACCAAACAAACCAGCCGAGCCCAGCATAGACCGAAAATAAATCAGTTTTGTTTTGAACTAATGGCAATGATGAGAAACCAGATGATACTAATAATACTTAGTTAATAAAAAATATACCTATGTTTAATCAGATGATGATCTATTTCGGTAGGTACAATGTCATAGATATTACTTTTAAAGAAAATGTTTTGATTTCCTCCTACCTAGCAACCAATAAGTCTGATTGGAAGGGTCGCTCTTGATTAACCTTACCTACCTATTCTTTTGACATGTAAGTTGAGTTATGAAACAAGGATGGGAAAGATAAATGTAACGATCAAGTAATAAATAAATTTAATTCATATTTAGATAACTGTAAGTAAGCACAATTATTGCTTGTCATCGAATCATTCCATATATAAAACACCAATGCAATTTTCCGTTTCCGGCGTAAGAGTGCTGTTATTGGGCGAAAGCCGTTCAATGTGGGAGGAGCCACAAGCACGCCACAGAGACCGGTTTGCTTTTTGTTTACACCTCCTTGTTGCATTCAATTACAAAAAAACTGTAACTGCCGCTATGGTGTTGCCACTTTGTAGCTTTAAGTTTTAACAAGTGATTATAGATTTTTCGTCCGAAAAGTCCAAATTTTATTTATTTCCTCGCAAACATGTTATAAAACGTCCCATGACATAGGTACGTGCGTATTATTAAAATAAGCTTACACTTTTCATTTGATGATGATGATAACGAAGTAGTAGTTTTCTTATGTCAGGATATAAAAAGATACCATAAGTAGGTAGGCTGCTTATGGTGTTTTTATAAGTAAGTAAGCATAAAACTAAGTTTTTTTTACAAGGTGAAGTTCATGAAATTATGAACAAACATTTAGGTAATATTACCTAGAATAATAAGGTAGTTGTTCAGGTAAGTACAAAGACATAAGAAACTTCTTTGCTGCGGGACTATTCACCTCATTTGGTAACTAAGCCAATTTTCTGTAGGTTTTAATTCAGAGGTTTTAATTTTTAATTCAGCGGCGATTGGCTTGCAACCTGTCACGTATGGAATACTAACTACTGCAAAATGTGGGTATGTGCCAAATGTAATTTTTGGACGTACCTCTGACTACCCCTGGGAGATCTGAAGGGATATCTACCGTACTTGGGGATCAAAGTCGTGAAGCTCTTTCAGTTTCAGTTTTTTTTAATTCAGACATTTGGGTTTTGGTTTTGAGTGACTTATTCTTATATTTATTTTCCACACTAACATACCTACCTAACTACTCATTTTGTGTAGGTGTTAAAGTTAATTGTTACGTACTCGTATGTACCTAGTAAATCACTTTTTATAATACTCTATATAAACTTTAAGTAGATGGGGGAACACAGTAAGTGTCCGCACCCCATTTCCCTATTTTCTGCCAATGAACGAATGGAACGAAATGCAAAAACAGACGCCGCTCACCACGCCACGCCACGCGATGTAGAGTACATTACATCTCCCTCCCTCCTGACTTGCCTGCGCGTACGCGTTTCAGTGGTCGCTGTGCTGGTCGCTCTGCTGCGGCAGCGGCCATATTAATTTGTCTCGGTTGGTTCGCGGTTACTGGGTCTCCCCGTTGCTTGCCTTGCCTAGATTTGACTGTATTGTGTGTTGTTTCATAAATTTTCAGTAGGTAGGTACCCAGTTACCTCGAGGCTTTGGAAGGCAGGGCATTTACCCGTATTCCGTCCGCAATTCGTTTCGTTTGTGCCCTCGTGGGCTGCCGCGCCGCGTCGCGCTTTAACGGGTAGAGACCTATTCTAGTGCATTCCTATTTCTTAGATATCCTACAGGTAGGTTTAGGTGGATTGCTGAGAGGGGTTGTACATTTTACCCCAACCCGATCAAGAAGGTTGCAAGTCAAGCACAACAAGTAAGAATTTTGCATTTACCTTTATAGACGCCATGTTGGCATTGTATGTGTAAAACATAGAAAAACCTACTTGAAATAGCGTTTATTATAGGTTACGTAGGATATTGGCTAGTGTATCAAGTGTTTTCAGCGTATCTAACCTTGTGGTAAAACGATGAGGTGTCTTAGCGCATGTGCTCTAGGGGGACTACTTACAGGTTTGCTCTTCCTCTAGTTCGGCAGGATACCTATGAGTAGGTAACGCCTCTACATAAATAGGTACCTAACTTAAGCTTGATAAATCTATATTTCAAACTAACACATTGCCGCGTCTCGATTTCTCCAACAGACACCTCTGTGCAAGGGTAAAAGTAGGAAGTGCCTGCTGTGTGTAATGTAATGGATCTGAAGGTACTAGTTTTGTAAATGGAACATCATTGTGCGTTTCGATTCTAGGCTACAATCAAGCACCATACTCTACCTTACGATGTAGGAATTGTGGAAGGAGTATTTACTTATGAGTACAGGTATGATCAAGGAATTTGAATACAAGTACATATATACCTTGAGTACCTATGATAAACAGGTTGTTTGTAGGTACAATCCACAATCCAGTCACTGAGCATTATAATCATGAATCTATTATTAAATGTGCTGAACTTCAATGCAATTATGCTATTATCAGAAGTCTGTTTCCGGTTAGCAATAATTGCTGTATTTTTTTGGAAAACAATTATTGTTTTCCAAAACCAAACCAAATTTTGAATCTTGATTATGTACATAAAGATCGATAGAAAATTGTTTATTGCTCAGAACATTGTTATGTTATTTTTTCTTTTACTTTTTATTTTACTTGGGTACAGATTACTTATTGTTTTAGGTACATACAAAAGAGTGATAGATACCAAGTCGAGTTTGTTGCCTGTTCTTGGCATTGGTCGCATGGAACTGGCACTAGAGTCACCTAGTTTTTCAAATGTTTCAAGATGATCCTTGTGATTTTATTAAATAAACATATTTTGAATTTCAGTTTGATCAAAATGTGTCATAGGTACATAGGCGAACTCAATGCGGGTTGGCTATAGCAATCCTTGTACCTGAGTTGAGGGTTGGGGATAGGGGGGATGCAAGTGGGGGTAGATGGCAAGTCTTCCCCTTGAGTCCTTTTTTCTAGGAAATGAAAAAAAATAATTTAATTTTTCAGGTAAGTTACTAGTTAGGTTAGGGGTTTTTTTTTATATGAAAAAAATTGGTAGTAATATTTCATCTCTATGACAAAAAGACTTAAGGGAAGGAATTCTCATTAGGTTAGGGTTATTTTTTTTTTAAAGTGAAGAAATTTGAGGGAAATTTTTTGGAATTTTTTTTTTCATTTCCTAGAAAAAAGAACTATAGGGAAAGACTTGCCATCTACCCCCACATGCTTTCCCCCTATCCCCAACCCTCAACTCGGGTACCAGGGTAGTTATAGTTTAACCCTCAATGCTAGAGAGCATTCTCTTCCTAACCTTTGTGTGGTATGGAAAAAACCCTTTTAGGTAGGTATGTGTAGGTAGGGACAATTATAATCAACGGTAAGTAGCTGAATACCAGCAAGCTTACCCAGGTGATGACTACTCAAGGTTTCAATATGTCTATTCGAGGTAACCTACCTACCATCTGGGTAGGTAGGTACCTACCTAACCTATGTGTGAAGAAAAATGCTATCAGAGTGGATTTTTTTTGACATAATAAGTACCTACTAGGTTTAAGATTGCATGTACAACTTTGATGATGAAGGCTTTAGTTTAGTTGATGACATGCCCTCTGAAGCACAGAAGTGCTCAGATGTGTAAACATCATGTGATTGTGACTGCAGAATGTTACTTGTGAAATTAGTTGATTGTTAAGGAAATAAAAGAAACTACAAGAATGAGTTGGGTTCAAATACCAACTGATGCATACATATCTTTTCAGAATTTTTATAATCTTGTAGGGTTCAAATCCCAACTGATGCATACTTAGTTACATATCCTTTCAAATGTTATTTAAATCTTGTTGGGTTTAAATCCCCCCAGGTGCATAGCCATCTTTTCAGATTTAAATAATCTTGTTGGGTTCAAATCCCAACTGATGCATACATATCTTTTCAAATCACTACATACCTACCTAGTATAAAACTAGTGGCTCTGTGAGCTGGTAGACCTCGCGAGCACACTAAAAGTGAGTAATTCACTGGCTTAGCGGTAGGTAGATATAATTTTTCCGATTTTTGATTCTTTTGATTTTATTGTTTTTTTTAAATCATCTTGTGTAGAATGAGGTCCTTAGTGTTTCTCTCAAATTTGATTGAAACCCGTCGATTTTTTAATGAGCTATCCCGTTCATCATGCTCTTTAGCATGATGAACGTGATCATGATGATCCTCATCAGATCTTCACCAAACTTTTATGAGACCAACTTATAGTTACTACCTTTCAAATAAAAAAAGAACAATCGAAATCGGATCTCATTTGGTGTAGATATTTAATATAAAATAGCCCCCTTTTTTGCCCCTTTTTGGGGGAAGTACCCCTCTAATCAAAAATTCCCGACGACAAAAAAATTCTAATAAGTCATATAATCTGTGTACCAAGTTTCGTCCAGATCGGTTGAAAAATGCGACCTGTAGAGGAGAACAGACAGACATCCGGACAAACGCATTTTTGGCCTATGTGGAAACTGAGACGCTTCGCTCGCTTCGCTCGCTCGGTCAACAAAGTCGCTGTATCTGTGCCTATGTCCCTATGTATGCTGAAATCTTTGAAACTACGCAATGGATTTTGATGGGGGTTTTTTTAATAGATAAAGTGATTCAAGAGGAAGGTTTATATGATAACTAGCTGAACCCGCGGCTTTGCTCGCGCCCAGGAATTCAAAGTTTCATACAAACTTTCATCCCCTATTTTATCCCCTTGGGGGTAGAATTGATCAAAATCCTTTTTTAGCGGATGCCTACGTCATAACATCTACCTGCACGCCAAATTTCAGTCCGATCCGTCCAGTGGTTTGGGCTGTGCGTTGATAGATCACTATGTCAGTCAGTCAGTCAGTCAGTCAGTCACCTTTGAGTTATATATATTTAGATACATGCATGATAGGTATAGTAGAAAAACAATGTGCACCCGTGCGAAGCAGGGGCGCGCGGGCTGGTCGCTAGTGTTATATAAATCCTTGTTGGGTTCAAATCCCACCTGATGCATACCTATCTTTTCAGATGTTATAAATTCTTGTTGGGTTCAAATCCCAACTGATGCATATCTTTTCATTTGTTACAAAATCTTGTTGGGTTCAAATCCCACCTGATGCATACCTATCTTTTCATTTGTTATAAAATCTTGTTGGGTTTAAATCCCACCTGATGCATACCTATCTTTTCAGATGTTATAAATTCTTGTTGGGTTCAAATCCCAACTGATGCATATCTTTTCATATGTTATAAAATCTTGTTGGGTTCAAATCCCACCTGACGAATACAATAACGATGTAAAAGATGATGCTGCTTTTCAATGTTTTCTAGCATGGACTTTCAACACTTTCATGCATACTGAAGTTTGGTTGTTAATGTGCTTCATTATAACTGATTATACATGGTAGGTATACATGGTGATGTAACAAGTGCAGTTATGTTTTCCATTAGGTATTGTTTCAAACATGCATCTGAGGTTGTCCTTAGGTTGGTGAGGTGAGGTTTTAATGTTTCCCACCTACACTTCAAGTAGATACCTACCTAGGTATAAATAAATAAATAAATAAAGTCTTTACAGCTAATCCTGGTAATGAATCTGGCTACCTGGCAAAATATCACCATAGATTTTCCTACAACTGAATTATTTCGGTACAATTCTGTAAAATTTTAAATAGTCATGTCTCTCTGACAGAGTTCAGTCTGGGCCTTCTCAAAATGTGTTTTATTTGTTCTCCCTTTGATTCTACTTCAAATTCTGGGTACTTAACCCAACTGTTACATCTCATTGATTACAGTTTCCGTATCTTAATTATCATGGCTTTTGTTGTGCAAGCAGAATAGGAGATACCCTTGCCCACATTCCAGGGTGTGTTTTCTTGTTCTTCGTTTTTTTTTTATTTATTGTTTCAGCATTTTGCAGCAGGCAGTGTCAAGCTCTACTTTGCAGGTTTTGCTTCGTTTTAATACAATATTTGGGTTAGAATTTGAGGATGCTCCGGACTGCAATTTGTTGGCTATATAAAGATTTACAGGGTCAGTAGATTATGAGTGACTTTTTGCCAAGTAACTTGAAGCATTACGAGGTTTTAGTCAAGATTTCTTTTGATATCTTCTTCAAATATGGATAAAAGGAAAAAAGGATAACATTATGGTGGCAGTGCCTACTTAATAATGTTATCCTTTGCTTGCTTTAAAACAAGTGATTAACATGAGAATCGGATCCAAGACCCAGGTATTCTAGTAAATACAGAATACTAAATTGAGTGTCATTAGAATCAGACCCAAGACCTATTGATTTTATTTATAGTTGGTAGGTCTTACCTATACAGGCCTTCGGGTAGATGGTGAAATCTATCTGGCGATGAGTAGGTATTTCTAGGCTGCCGTCGTGGTCGTGGTGAGATGTCTATCTAAACCAGAATCGAATCCGCTAGCGTTCAACTAACCAAGAGGTACCAAGATGGCCGATGGCCGCGCTGAACAATGCTCAACATTTTTAGATCACGAGTAATAAGACGCTGTGGTCCGCCCGGAGATTTAATAATCAGGTTCCTGGCACACAGAAGTTTATTGCTGAAGCTGTAGAAGTGGGTCATAAGAATCTGAACCGTATTTAGGGGGCTTACTACCGTTTGCCGCTAAATAGTACCTACCTGTTTGACTACCCAGCTAACAGCATTTTACATACTTACTAGTAGGTACCTGCCGGATTTTACATAGGTACTAGGTAGCTAGAATCGAACCTATCTCATTCCTTAGCATACAGCGTAGGTACCAACAGTTTCTCCGGCGGTGTTGGTCGCGTGGAACTGGCACTAGAGTCACCTAGTTTTAAGACGGTTCAAGATGGTCCTTGTGATTTTATTGAATAAACATATTTTGACTTTGACTTTGGCCGCGCTTACAAGACCTAGGCCTTAGTTACGTAGTTATTGTATACCTACTCGTGCACCAGTAAATAGGTAACTGAACAGGTTTAAGAGTAGTAGAGCTCTTTGTGTGTGGCTCGTCCGGGGAATTACTACCACCACGCCTTTTTCTACCGCCAAGCAGCAACGCTGTGTTTCGGTTTGAAGAGTTTGGTTGCCGGTGTAATTACAGGCACATAGGCTTAACATCTGTATGCCTCAAGAAGATGGACGCAGGGAAATGCATCGTAGGGCACGATATTACCGTGCGTGACTTACGAGGTAATACTTTGTTATAGTTGATTTAACATTAGGTGGGCCATCAGCTAGTTGTATAAAAAAAGGTAACATTTTATTTGAATAAGAATGACAACCACTAATCCAGTTATTGTACACGGTACTCTAGCGTTAAATGTATACTCTTGGGTACTCTGCACCAAATCTAGCCTGTCACGTCACGCTATTTCAAGTAGGTAGGTAGGTTGACTACCAATTTTAAATCTTTTGTGTCATGCTACCAACCAATTCAACGAACCAGTCGGCACTCATTACCTACTACCATATTTCTGTTTTACATGTACTCCCATCTGTTTTTAGGTTCTAGGTACTTACTTGCTGATTGAAAAAGCTGAAGCCTTCTTTACCTACTTTTCTTTTAATTATGTACCTACCACAGGTATTAAGGTACCTTTATGGTACTCCCAGTGTTTTATTTAGGTTCTAGGTACTAGCTTATACAAGCAGATGGCCCACCTGATGTGAAGTACCTACTTTATTTGCATGACATAGATTTGCCTAAAGTAAGAATGATTGATTGTGTGAAATGAGATTTTTAGTATTCCACTCACTTGAGTTCTGTTAACTTTTTTAAGTTCTGTAAATGTGTAGGTAAGTTTAAGTAGGCACCTGCAACACTTAAACTTACCTACTTAGATTATATGATGAGAAGTGTTGGGTTGATGAATGTAGGTAGGAGTAGACAGGCCATTGAAACATAACCTACATACCTATTTGTTGTTTATGCTGAGCACTTACTGGCTGTTATCTTGACTGCACTGAAACATTCTTGATGTTTTTGTTTCTGACACAATAGTCTCCTTCTTTTTAGTCAGAAACTTGTCTAAGTAAAAACTTTTTATTGGTCGATAGATTATGTCAGCTGTCTAGCTAGAAAACTTCTGTTCGGTCAATATATTCAAGAAAAACAGTTATGCCTTGATATATTTAAATCACTATATTTTTTATAGATTATCCATGGTTTTTTCCGAGGGTTTTTATAGGTATTTGTAGTACCAAACCAAGTATGTACTTTCTTACCAAGTTAAGGAATAACAAGATGTTGTGTCTGAAGATAACCGGTCTTCTTTCTTTTTAGAAAATTAAAAGCCATCAAATTACTTCTTTTGGACATGCATTGGGTCTAGTTTTAGATTTATTTTCCTTGGAGGGATTACATTTAGGGTACCTATTAGTAGAATATGCTCTTAGTAGTTTAATGGACTATCTATGCTTAGGATTGGCTGTCAGGCTATGTACTTTGCTGTAAATTCTATGGGTAGGTACAGGTACTTACCCCAATTTGTGTGAGGAGAATTTGTCTTTTATTTAGGAAGTTTTAAAAAGTTTTAAAGTTTGTTTTAAGAGTAGTATGTAGAGCTCTTTGTGAAGGGCTCGTCCGGGGAAGTACTACCACCATGCCCTTTCTACCGCCAAGCAGCAACGCTGTATTTCGGTTTGAAGAGTGTGGTCGCCGGTGTAATTACAGGCACATGGAGTTAACATCAGTATGCCTCAAGTTGATGGACGCAAGGCAGTGCATCGTAGGGCACGTTCCTATCGTGCGTGACTTGCGAGGCAATGCTTTGTTATAGGTGATGATTACCACTGAACATCTGAATAGGTATAACAAGTATAAGTTTAGGTACTTAGTAGCCTGGTAACCTGGATTTGAGTTTAAAAGTCAAGTATTTTTATTCCACATAAACGGCAGGATCTATGGATCTACCATACGAAACTGAACGGACCCTGCAGGGAAAGCTCCTAAAACATTTATGTTAGCAATCATGCAAGATCATAATATCTCCAGGTGTTTTGTGAGGTGCTTGGGAACTACTCCTGGAAACTCGTGTCACCCATCCAAATGGTGGCCACGCAGAACGTTGCTCATCAATCAGTCTAGGCAGTCTCATCGGTTTGGTTTCACCTAGGAGGAAACCTGCATTATATAGTTTTATTATGTGCTGTATACAGGGTTACAGGAAAAATCGTGCTAGATCCGTTAAGGGCGTGGAGTACCCATCATTTCTGACTTATTTCACTATGAAACACCCTACCCTAAACATAACCCTTTTCAAGCAATTCGACTTTTAATTTTTTTATTGAAAATTTTGTGCACCTTAATTATTATTATTATTGCATTTTTACATGTGTAATAAGATGCTTTAGGATGTCAATCATTAAAATAGTGCATAAGTTAATTGAATAGACCGTAGTAGACAAGTGAAAGTTAAGAAATAAGAAAAAATACTAGAAAGTTTATTTTTCTCTAAGGGATATCTAAAAAAAATATTATGGCAATTGTTTGTGAAATAAGTCAGAAATGATGGGTACTCCACGTCCTTAACGGATCTAGCACGATTTTTCCTGTAACCCTGTATAGTTTCATATAGATGTTGGCCTGTAGCGTAGGGTCGTAGGATTTAGGGGTTTTGGGTAGTTGTGTGAAGCGACTAACATGCCAAAATAGGAAATTAGTATATTAGAGGTAGTTTAGTGAGGTGTAGGTAAGCTTATGGGCATGTCTTGAGGAGGGAAGAAAGTAATATTACAAGAAGAGTTAGATAAGGATATCAGATCGGCAGTCTTAAGAAAAGATGAATGGACAGTGTGCAAGATGACATGAGTGAGAAAGAAGTGAGCCACAAAACGAAGAATGATAAAAGAGAGTGGAAGAAGAAAAATCTGCTGTGCCGACCTTACCTACTTACATTTGGTTTTAAAGTAAACTGAACAGAGAATGAACGGTTTGGATGAAAGTTGATATGAGTTTAACCTAATATCTTAGTGCTTTTGAATAATATACACCTACTTACCTACATACCTAACTACTGAAAAATCCTACTGGACTTTTGATGATCGATATAGTAGCATCAGTGTTTTCATAAAGTAAAGTGTTCGCTTCAGTGTTGCTAATGCCACTGTTCTCTAACACATTATGACAGAGATTTTTATATTTTAGTAATATATATACACATCATGTTATATTTTTTGTTTTGAATTAGTGTTATTACCACTGTGTAAATTGTTAGAGAACAGTTGCCTAAAAGTTTTAACTTCAGTGTTTTTGATAAAGTGCAATAGATTCAGTGTAACGAAAAGTGTAAATGCAGTGTTAGTCTATACCTATTGTACCCCTTATTCATAAATGTGGTTGTAGTTTGTTCCTTGAACAAACATCACTGTGTAGGTTCTTCATTGGGCACCGAAAGTCTAATTTAGTTTATTACTTAAATTACACGTCAGCTCATCATAATAGGTGTACACAGTATAGTCGTTCTAGCTCATGGAATGGAAGGCGTGTGAGCCATGCTTGTAGTTGTGATGTGTACCTATAGACACGCGCTCTTGTGTGCGTAACTGTAGGTAGCGTTACCAAGTTAGTCATTATTAAAGCCTTTATAAGTACTACTTCCTTTGTTCGATTTGACTTGTCAAGTTAAGCAAGCAATCAAGCAAGTTAAGCAGCTAGTTTATGGATAACGTGAAAAACACGGTGTAAAGGTATTTACTACGCATACCTAAATGGCGGTTTTCTATAACAATATCTGGGTGAGCGAGCTTTGCAAAGTCATCTACCAGAATAGCTTAACCCTCGGCATGCCTGGTAGTCTGAGAGACCCACCGCTGCAGTTAATCCATTACAATTCAATCAAACTCGAATTCCGCGCGTTACTGCTCTCAGTAAATGACCGAAGTGAACTGAGTTACGCTCTCCGCCCGCTGACCCGACCAGGCATACGGCGTGACATTTTAAAAAGTATAAATTTTTTTGTGTGTTATATTATGTCTCCAAGAACCTGTAAAAAACAGCTCCAGATGTAAGATGATGTGTCACGTATATCCGTCAAAGAAAGACCGCAAAACGCGATACATCTGTGAGGTGTGCAAGAGCCGTGTGTGCCTGGATCATGCCATTTTCCAGTACGAAAATTGCTTCAAAAACAGAGCTCGTGAAAATGATGTTGGAAATAAAGAAGACTGATTACTTTAGCTCAGAATATAAGATAATATGTGTCTAGTGTTTTCCAAAGTCCTAGTTTTGTTTAAGTTGATGTTGCATGTTTATAAACTTGAAAAAAGAAAGTTTTATTTTATTTATTTTATTTTATAATTTCAACATTACATCTATTATTACATCTATTAAGTTGAAAAACATACTACTTTTAATTACATTTTTTATTAAAATATATTGTTGATTCTACAACGTGTATTATTTAAAACCCTATATTTATTAAATCATAAATAGGTATTTCTAATTAATACCAATTTGTAGGCAAAAAATATATTTTAAATGTAGGGTCTCACAGATCCGCCAGACATGCCATGTTGTAACATTTTCCACCAGGCATGCTGAGGGTTAGAAAAAATAATAGAGAAGAAATATTTATGTAAACGCCAGGGAACATAAAAGTCAGGTCTCGAACAAAGAATATAATTCAGACTGCCAAGAGTAGGTGTACAATTGAAAAGGGTCACAAAATGGGCTCTCCGCCTATATATAGCAAAACCCCACCCGACGTTGTGGAGGTAACATCCCCACCAATGACTAATTATGTCCGACCAATCAGAAGCGGCTCTGTTGTCGATTGTTTGCTTGGCGTGGCTTGGCGCGGTATCAGGCTTGATACCCGGCTTGGCGTGGCTTCTGGCTTGAAGCCTGGCTTGGCGAGGCTTCTGGCTTGAAGCCTGGCTTGGCGGGGCTTCTGGCTTGAAGCCTGGCATGGCTGGGCAGGCTGACTCACGGTGACACGTTACATATGTTTAAGTTGGGGTTTTCGTTGCCTGAAAACACGGATCAAAAACATTTTCTAAAAATGAATTGTAGCTACATAGATTTATCGCTTCCGAAACCTGAGAACTAAATTTCATGAAAATCTTTGGGAGTCGTTTCCAAGATTCAGATTATACCTATACAAACAAATAAAAAATGTACAAGAATGCTCATTTAAAAGTGTAAGATAGATAGTATTCTAAAAATAATATTAAAAATATTTTATTTATCTTTTCAAACTAAAATTAAATTTATATTTATTGCAGTGACTACTTAGTTCTTATTTCTTTTTGATTTTGCTGGTTGGTATGTATCTGATATTTTAATACACTGTGAAATTATATGAGTTTTATTTTATATTTAATTTTGTGATTATAATGAAATCTTAATACTACCTACTATCTTTTCAGAAGCTGGGGGCACCAGCAGCGAGAGAGAGAGAGCCTTGCAATAATGCAAGCTTAAAAGGCTGTTTGAACAAAATGTTGCTAACTACGAACAAAGTTGTTAAGCATTAGAAGGATACCCACACCAAAAAGAAAAGTTCAAATGGATTTAATGTTATTCAATTAGTAAAAATTGTGTTAATGTTACTTAATAAAACTGTATCTTAGTAATAGGTACATGCACTAACTGCATTCCAAATAAAAATGTGTATTTAAAATTAAAAAATTTTTAATCGGTACATGAGTAAGCCATATATTGTATCAATTTTACATAGACCTAAGTTCCAGTAACAACCACCACACCACATATTTGAATAAGGGGTCAGAGTTTAGTTAGAATCAGTGTTTGTGAATAAGTGCGCAAAGGCGAGCATCACTAGACGCTTAGATCGCTCGTAGCGACATCTAGGCGTCTCACCTCACCACATCGGCAGCGCTACGGTTTCGTGTTTTTCCATCTTTCATGGTGGATTTTGAAAAAGGTACGTTTTGTTTCAATACTAGCGATCCGCCCGCGCGTCCAAGCTTCGCAAGGGTGCACATATCATGCATGTATTATACATATAAACCTTCCCCTTGCATCACTCTATGTATTAAAAAAAACCGCATCAAAATCCGTTGCGTACCTAGTTTTAAAGATTTAAGCATACATAGGGACATGGGGATATAGGGACAGAGAAAGCGACTTTGTTTTATACTATGTAGGTAGTGATTAAAATGTTAGTGTGCCAATATGTGTATCAACCTCGAAACTCTAATTTCTGACTACTAGCGCCATCTATGGAACTATGCTGTAATACTGTGTTTCACTACACATTTAGTGAACACACTCTGGGGGCCGATTCTAGCCCAGTGACTTTATTGTCACGGTAGATATATATCACGGTTACTGTCATAATTCTGTAGGAAATTTAAGTTACCGTGACATATATCTACCATGAGAAAAAAGTCACTGGGCTAGAATCGGCCCCCTGATTTCTGACTACTAGCGCCATCTATTGAGCTACGTTGTAATACTGCTGTTTCAACTTTGATAATGTATAGTTCTGCTATTTGCCGCTAGATGGCAACAGTGCTTAGTTCTGCTATTCGCCGCTAGATGGCAACTGCTCTAACTTTTTAATATGTTTAGTGAAGGGTGTTCTAATTTCATATTTGCGATAGGTATTAATGCATTGATTAGTCAAAGGCCAAGTAAGAGTATTGTTTATGAATTTAGGTACGGTGGTATGGTGTTGAGGTTTGTTGAAAAATGTTACGCAGTGCTTACGGTAACACCATAAATGATTGTTTTTTTTAATAAAATTATTTTGGAACCAAAAAGAACCAGATACAGTGCACGTTCCCGATAGAGATAAAAATACAAAAATTAAAGCAACATTAATGGCTCTTTTAATATGGTGAATCGAACTGTTTATATTACTAGTAGTTCGCCCCGAACTGAGATTTCGTGACGCGACGCGAACGCTCCGAAAATATAAGTAAGTAGTAGTCAGAGGCAAGTCCAACCAAACATTGTGTTTGGACTTGTCTCTGGCTGCCACCTACTAACTAAGTATGGTAACCAAGTTTCAACCGAATTGGCCTATTTATTGAAGAGTTCCGTTAAACAGACCTTGGCTCTATCATCAGAACAGGTCACTATCACCATTTAATGAGAACCAAGTACCTTCTTAATCTTTTTCGAAAAAAAAAATATTAAAAAAACAACGAAATTGGCCGACCAGTAGAAAAACTTTGAGGCCAACGAAACTCTTAGAAATGGGAGCTCTTGGGTCATTGGCTATCGTAATTTAATCTTTTTATATTATCTTAAAAACCGGGCATCCTAGAAAAAAAATAAAAATGGTTTCGGAATGTCCAAACCATGCCCTTTCATATGACATATAATTTAATTTTTTGCCCCCTTAAAAACCCCCATAATTTAATAACCCCTCATCCGATTTCACTCACATACTTACCAGTAAATTTCTCAAGTACAAGCTATCGACTTACCAAATTTCATGCAGATCGGATAAACGGTTCTCAAGTTATCGTCGGACAAACATACAAACATACATATATACGTACATACATACACACATAAAATGCCAAATCGCCCAAGTTGATTGTAAGATTTTCGTTCGCTTCGCTCACTCAATCAATTATGTCCAACTAGGTGCGCCCCACGGTTTCACCTGCGCATACTTAAATCTCGGTATTCTCTCGGGATAAAAGTAGCCTATGTGCTATTCCAGAATATAATTTATCACTCTGCCAAGTTTCATCCAGATCCATTCAGCCGCTCCAGTGTGAAATTAACAAACATCCATCCATACTTACAAACATTCGAGTTTATATTATTAGCAGGCTATATTATACCTAGCAGGTTTATATTCTAACAGTCCAAGATCACTTTTAAGAGTACTTTCACACTCTTAAGAGTAGTAGAGCTCTTTGTGAAGGGCTCGTCCGGGGAAGTACTACCACCACGCCTTTTTCTGCCGCCAAGCAGCAACGTTGTGTTTCGGTTTGAAGAGTGTGGTCGCCGGTGTAATTACAGGCACATGAGGCTTAACATCTGTATGCCTCAAGTTGATGGACGCAGGGCAGTGCATCGTAGGGCACGTTCCTATTGTGCGTGACCTACGGGGCATGGTGATGGTTACCACTTAACATCAGGTGGACCATCTGCTTGTTCCATCAGCTAGTTGTATAAAAAAAAAAAAAAAAAAAAAAAAAAAAAAAATCACCACACATTGGAGTGTTGGATCCAACAGTACAACTTGGAGCCAACATAGCCCATGTGAGGTGTAAGCATCAGAGCGGTCCCCGTTTCGATGGGAGTAATTTTTTTATACATACCTATATTATCTGTTGATTTAATCTATACTAGTTTAATCTATATTACCTGCCCATTTTTTTTTTATTATATTATTAGGCATGCAGTCTCGCATACCCAGGCTTTGATGATGATATTTTTCCTGTAAGGCTAGAATAGGGATATGTCAGAGATCCAAGAGGTGCAGTTCCAGTTTCCTATGTGCATCAATGTATATTTTTCCTTGTTAAAGCAGTTCTACTTACAAACTATTCATGTTAGGGTATGTATTCAGTACAGTAGGTGTATACGTTTTTTAGTTACACCAAGGGAGGGGGGTCGAAAGGCGGGGAAGGGGTTTTTTTTTTATAATATAATGACAAATTTTGATTTGAAATGCTGTATGATTACTTTAAAGGCTGAAAATGAAAAAGAGTAGGTAGTAGAGGCTTGTAATAAAATAATTTTCATTTTTAGTAAGCCAGAAAAATGTGTGAGTGTTTCTTTGAATCCAGAGTGGAGCGAAGGAATTCAGAATTATAGTATTCAAAATACTTCACTCAAGCTTAACATGGTGTTGCTCACGAGGCGGAGACTACTTTTTATCACCCTCTATGACAAAATAATAAGTGCAACTCAGTTGATTTACAGACAATAACTCTTTCAAGAATAAGTTTTTCCAAGAAAAAAAAACTTCAAGTGTACTGGAAATTACACTCATACTACTAGGTATAACTCAAAAGATAATCTACAAATCTGTCTGAAATTTAAATGGACCACATGACAAGCACCAGCTTTTGATGCAAAAAAAAATCACCAAAATCGGTCCACCCACCCAGTAAAAAGTTATGAGGTAACCACCTAAATACAGGATTGAGAACCTCTTTTTTTGAAGTCGGTTAAAAGTAGTAGGTATAATAAACGCGAAAGTTTGTATGGATGGATGTTTGTTACTCTTTCACGCCGGAACGGCTGAACAGATATGAATGAAACTTGGCAGAGAGATAGATTACAGTCTGGAATAGCACATTTTTTTGCATTTTTGCGTGTCACTGCTCTCTTTAAGTGTTCGTGATCTCTTCGGTGATTGGAAGTTTTCTCTCTGAGTTGATATCTTTGCTGTGCTAGTGTTTGATGCACTGTGCAGTTTGTGCACTACTACAACGCTGGTCTTCCGTGGCGCCAGAGAAGTTTGTGGGTCCCTTTTTAAGTTTTTTTACAACTACCTGGAGTAATAAGCAAATGACCCACCTGATGATAAGTGGTATTTAATCATTACCTATAACAAAGCTTTACCTCGTAAGTCACGCACGAGAGCACGTGCCCTACGATGCAATGTCCTGCGTCCATCAATTTGAGGGAAACAAATAAATTTAATTGTATGGTTATTAAGTGTATTTGCAGACGTTTTTTCTTAGAAAAGCGTGAGTGTAGTTCGGTATTGCAAACACTTTTCAGATACTAGCTCCTTCGCGTGTTGGCAATCCTAGGGTTTGGACTATTATGTTGGTCAGAGACCAGGGGATAAAAAATACTGAACTTGTTCATGAATAAAAAATTTTTTTACAAAAAAAAACCGACTCAAAAACTGCTATCCAATTTACTATGAAAGAATACAATAAAAAGTTAAAAATAATTGCATTATGGATTAAAAATATATATATATAATAGTTATATATTTTTTTTTATTATGGATTTATATTTCAATCTACTTACAAATAGTTATCCATTTTTTCAACAATTCTTAGAATTTTATTATTATGACATTATACAATTACTGATATTTTTGAGTCGGTGCCAGGCACTCTATTTACTTAGTAATATCTACTAGGCTATTGGCTGGCACCGACTCAAAAATATCAGTAATTGTATAATGTCATAATAATAAAATTCTAAGAAATGTTGAAAAAATGGATACCTATTTGTAAGTAGGTTAAAATATAAATCCATAATGCAATTATTTTTAACTTTTTAGTGTATTTTTTCATAGCAAATTGGATAGCAGTTTTGGAGTCGGTTTTTTTTTGTAAAAAATATTTTATTTATACCTACGAGTTTATTTTTTCTGAGTTGTGTTAGTAACATAATTTTGAAAAGAAGAAAAATGGTAAAAATAGGAGAGGGTTTATTTGTTTATTGTATTACTACTACTTTATATATAACTAAGTAAAGACAAAATTCTATAAATATAATTTACTTGTAGGTCAGCAAGGTGGCGGCGGCGATCGCTTTATTACCTACGAGTTTATTAGGTTTTGTGTAATTTTGGGGTCAGACCTAACTATCGACGACTGAAAAACTGAAAAATTAGCACGCTACAATTAAAAAAAATGCACTTTTGTTACACATAAAGTAAAGACAAATTTCTATGAAATAGAATTGACAATAATATATTAGTTTTAGATCGTGTAGGTGTCGGCAATCGGTACCTAATAATAACTAGTGGCTCTGGGAGCTGTAGACCTCGCGAGCATACTAAAAGTGAGCTATTTGAGGAATGTAATGTGCAAGTGCATTTTCCGTTTTGTGATTTTTTTGATCTTTTTGAATTTTTTTGCATCATCTTGCGTAGAATGAGGTCCTTTGTGTTTCTCTCAAATTTGATTGAAAACCATCGATTGTTTGATGAGCTATCCTGTTCATCATGCTGAAGATCCTTATCAGATCTTCGCCAAACTTTTATGAGACCAACTTATAGTTACTACCTTTCAAATAAAAAAAGAATAATCGAAATCGGATCTCATTTGGTGGAGATGGAGATCCAGTATATCAAATAGCCCCCTTTTTGCCCTTTTTTTGGGGGAAGTACCCCTCCAATCAGAAATCCCCGACGAAAAAAAAAATGTCTAAATAGTCATATAACCTGTGTACCAAGTTTCGTCCAGATCGGTTGAAAAATGCGACCTGTAGAGAACAGACAGACAGACAGACAGACAGACAGACAGACAGACATCCGGACAGACAGTCAGACAGACAGACATCCGGACAGACAGACAGACAGACAGACAGACAGACAGACATCCGGACAAACGCATTTTTGGCCAATGTGGAAACTGAGACGCTTCGCTCGCTCGGTCAATTATATATATATATATATAAATGCAGGTATGTGTATGTTACCGGTCGGTGATTCAATTCTGTTTTAATTAGCCGACAAAAAAAAGGGAGGATCTCAATTAGAATGTAAGACACAACGTTCTAAACATACCAGTTGCGCTCCGCGGTTTCACCCGCGCAGATTTAAATCCCTTCATAAAAAGTAGCCTATTCCAGACTATAATCTATCTCTCTGCCAAGTTTCATCGAGATCCGTTCAGCCGTAATTGTAATAAAATGAATAAGGTAGGAGGAATTGGAACTGATTAAGAAAGTTGACGATCAGACGGACGTCCAGCTGATTTTGACAACATTTTGGTAAGTATCTAAAACTAGATAAAAATAAGCCCCGCATACATTTTTTTTTTATTTTTTTTTTTATAATATTACACATAATTAGGTCGTGTATAATAACTACAGGTCGGCCGGGTGGCGGCGCCGGCGCCGATCGGTTTATACAAATTACTGACATACATAACTGAAAAGTATTTTTGTTTCTTTTTTTTTAATTTCGTAATTATATATTTTTTTTATTTTTCTTTCAATACGTCCACGGACGGGAGCGCCTAGCTAGCTAGGTATACAGATACGGTGGATACGGGGTGTGATTTAAAAAAAAAAATTTTTCAATAATAAAAATCACAGTCATAATTCTCGAAATATTATAATTAAATGTTATGTTTGAATGAATGCTGCAAAATAGTATGGCAAGTGCTGCCACCTGCTGCGTGGCGAGCAAAACAAGAGATAAAAAAAAATATTCTTATGAAAATAATATTAATTTTCATGCATAATAGGTACATATAATATAACGATGCGGTTGTTGTTAAATTTTAATAATAAAATAATTAAAATTAAGCCCCACCCCCTTGCTTCCCTCCCCCCCCCTTTGACCCGTTCCCCCGTTAGTTTGTAAACATACATCTACACTGCTGTGGGTGTGGTGCTGCTCGCGGGGGTATTGTTTTAATTTTTTTTTTCTCCCATTGCGTTCCTGTTACGAAACAAAAAAAGAAAGCACCCGCACGCACCGCCCGCACGCATAATTGAGTGCCCCCAGTCCGGTGGAGAGCGCGCAGTTTTTTACTTTTTATATTCATTTTCGGCCGCGTACGGGGTCGTCGTCGTCAATCAGTGCGCGCAGTTCTGTTGTTTATTCGGGATATTTTTTATGCGCAAACCCACGCACCGCGGGCGTTCATCGATTAGCGTTTAACCCCTCGAGCATCGTGGACTTTTTGCAAAAAAATATTTGACCTAAATTTTTTTTTTGTTATGCTACGTTCGTTAATAATGAAAAAAAAAAATTATTAAATTATCGCCTAGTCGCCTTCTAACATCTACCAACGAACAAAATGTATTTTATAATACGATACAACCTGTTTCATTCGGATTTGTATGCTATTTTGACGTTTGCTAGTTTGCTTGCTTGTGCGCGCTGGTCACATTTTGTGCGCATATGCGCGCGCGCACGGCGTTGAAATGTGTTGAATGTGATTATAGTTATATAAAAATAAAAAAACAAGAAAAGAAAGACTTTAATTTAATACGGCATGTGTGTTATGTTATGTGTGTGCTTTAATCTCACTAAAGTGTACAGCAGAATATGCATGTTTGTAGTACTGTGTTTTACATAAACTATACCATACGTGTGGCGTGGGGCATCAAGAAGCCGACTGATGCAAAAGACGGCAGTTTAATATGGAACTGTTTGCGAGTCTTTTGATCGTCGGTGCCTCGCTATCTCGACGCGTTTGGTTGTTCTATCTTATTAATTGTGCGGCGGTTGGTGGTTAACCGCTACTCTGCTACCGCACTATGATGATAATATATAGTGGTCTGTTCTTACGTGACCAACTAGCAAGAATAATACGCCACACTGTGTGTGCGGTTTTTTTGTTAGTTTTGGGACCGTATAGTCAGTTCTCTTTTCAGTTGTCACACACATCACGCTAGTAGCAGCTCAGAGCAGCGGCCTCTGCACACTCCGGGCGTGATCGTTCTTCGCCCCTGTCGGCGATCGTACAAGGAATGATGTTATATATTATTGATGAAATAATATAAAGTGGAATTTTTTTAAATCTGCGACCCGAGGAAAATTCATTGAAAGAGATTCACAGTCTCTGTAGTAAAATAAAAAACAACTCACTCTTTCACAGATGATGAATGAAGATAGACATCCCTCGCGTCGGTCGGCTTAAAAAACCGATCGATTAAAATGCGGGGGGGTTCGTCGACACCTTGTGTTCGAGTTAGTTCCCTGGTTGATCCTGCCAGTAGTTATATGCTTGTCTCAAAGATTAAGCCATGCATGTCTCAGTGCAAGCCGTATTAAGGCGATACCGCGAATGGCTCAATATATCAGTTTTGGTTCCTTAGATCTTACTCAGTTACTTGGATAACTGTGGTAATTCTAGAGCTAATACATGCAATCAGAACTCTGACCAGTGATGGGATGAGTGCTTTTATTAGATCAAAACCAATCGACGGAGGGCCTCGCGTCCGAAGTCGTTAATTTTGATGAATCTGGATAACTTTTGCCGATCGCATGGTCCAGTACCGGCGACGCATCTTTCAAATGTCTGCCTTATCAACTTTCGATGGTAGTTTCTGCGACTACCATGGTTGTCACGGGTAACGGGGAATCAGGGTTCGATTCCGGAGAGGGAGCCTGAGAAACGGCTACCACATCCAAGGAAGGCAGCAGGCGCGCAAATTACCCACTCCCGGCACGGGGAGGTAGTGACGAAAAATAACGATACGGGACTCTTATGAGGCCTCGTAATCGGAATGAGTACACTTTAAATATTTTAACGAGGAACAATTGGAGGGCAAGTCTGGTGCCAGCAGCCGCGGTAATTCCAGCTCCAATAGCGTATACTAAAATTGTTGCGGTTAAAAAGCTCGTAGTTGCATTTGTGCGCCGCGCTGTCGGTGCACCGCATCCGCGGTGATACTGACACGTTTGCGGAGCATATCGTCGGTGAGCCGGCGGTAACACGCCGGTTCAATATCAAAATCCTATCGCGGTGCTCTTTATTGAGTGTCGAGGTGGGCCGACAATTTTACTTTGAACAAATTAGAGTGCTCAAAGCGGGCTCAAAATGCTGCTTGAATATTTCGTGCATGGAATAATAGAATATGATCTCGGTTCTATTTTGTTGGTTTTCAGAACTCCGAGGTAATGATTAATAGGGATAACTGGGGGCATTCGTATTGCGACGTTAGAGGTGAAATTCTTGGATCGTCGCAAGACGAACATCAGCGAAAGCATTTGCCAAAGGTGTTTTCATCAATCAAGAACGAAAGTTAGAGGTTCGAAGGCGATTAGATACCGCCCTAGTTCTAACCGTAAATATGTCATCTAGCGATCCGCCGACGTTACTACAATGGCTCGGCGGGCAGCTTCCGGGAAACCAAAGATTTTGGACTCCGGGGGGAGTATGGTTGCAAAGCTGAAACTTAAAGGAATTGACGGAAGGGCACCACCAGGAGTGGAGCCTGCGGCTTAATTTGACTCAACACGGGAAATCTCACCAGGCCCGGACACCGGAAGGATTGACAGATTAACAGCTCTTTCTTGATTCGGTGGGTGGTGGTGCATGGCCGTTCTTAGTTGGTGGAGCGATTTGTCTGGTTAATTCCGGTAACGAACGAGACTCTAGCCTGCTAAATAGGCGTCGTCATTTCGGTGTGCATGGCTTCGGTCAAGCAACTCACTGGCGACGTATTAAAATTCTTCTTAGAGGGACCGGCGGTTTCGAGCCGCACGAGATTGAGCAATAACAGGTCTGTGATGCCCTTAGATGTCCTGGGCCGCACGCGCGCTACACTGAAGGAATCAACATGTTCTCCCTGGCCTAAAGGCCCGGGCAACCCGTTGAAACTCCTTCGTGCTGGGGATTGGGGTTTGCAATTATCCCCCATAAACGAGGAATTCCTAGTAAGCGCGAGTCATAAGCTCGCGTTGATTACGTCCCTGCCCTTTGTACACACCGCCCGTCGCTACTACCGATTGAATGATTTAGTGAGGTCTTCGGACCGACACGCGGTGGCTTCACGGCCGTTGGCGTCGTTG